>OX381711.1:52440369-52966288 GCA_947462335.1 Harmothoe impar
CGTATGTTACTGTTTCCCACTGATTCTAATAAGTTGCAGGCTGATCTCCCATGATCAAACACATTTTAAACCTCCATGCACCTTCTCATCACCATGACCATCTACAGCTACATTATGAGCAGAATTCCAGTACTCGGTTTCCCTCACTTGCCTGGACCAAAAAAAAACTCTCCCCAACCACCAGCATCCTCATGAGCAGCAACCAGAGGGCAGCTCTGCATTTGCTCTGACAGACCTGCTGATAAGCAGATGCTTGTAATATCTGTCGGAGTAGCTCGTCACTGAGTTAGTAGTCGCTCTAAATCAGGACAACCATATTTGTTCAAATCAACACAGGAATTGTATGCTCCATGCGCTCCGTAAGAGGTACTTGATTTCATTTCTTGGTTTCCTGGCCCTTCCTTTAGCCTAACCTAAAAGTACGTAGTAGCTGTGCCATCAGGGTATGTAGGCAAAATACTCAGAATGCAATATTCAGCCTTCCCCATACACCTCATGTACGATTGTGGCTCATATGTTGGTTCCAATGTAAAGTCAGCTCGTGACCGTTGCACGTCTACTGGATGCAATCAGGCAGGGTGTGCATGAGAGGCCCACACAGCATGGACAACAGCTGGGGCCTGCCCAGTTTGATTTGCTTAGCTCATCAAAGACATGGAGAGGGGTAGGTTGTATTGGGCAGGGAGAGGAGGGTAGCATGTGATCAGTTATTTGTCTCTAGTCAAACAATCAGTTACAATCACAGGCCACCATATGATGCATCCTTAGTGCTTGGTGGTCTGCATTCAATATCACTTAGGATGGTTTGGGGGGAGGCATGTGGTTTACCTCCGTCTACAATGTAATACCTGCGTTTATCCAGCTTGGGACACCATGGCACCCGATAGTACTACCTTTAAGTTATCTGTATTAGAGACACACGCAATTGAAGATGCGCACTTCATCCACATACACAATGTACCCAATCTTCCAACCCAAGAAATGACGATATTCAAGAAGAACCATTATTGACCAAGCAATCTGATACAGGAAACAATGGTGTGACCGTCTTTTATCAATAATCCTCGGCAACATGGGATCAAACACATCACTCCCACACCCCTTCACACACCCTTTCACGCTGGGGATCAGATTTTTAAATTGCTCCTTTTTTCAGTTCAATTTCTGTTTTTAACCCAAATGCTGTAACAAGAGCCCACGGCCGACTCACAGCGGCTCCGGGTGTCGTGTGAGAATAAAATAATCTCTAAAAACGTTAATGATCCCCCCAATAGAGGGCGTGGGCAGCCCTGAGGAGAGATCCACTGAGGTGTCTGCTCTGGTGTGGGTGTTTTGTGGGGGAAGTGGGGGGGGGGGGGTAGAGGGGGAGGATGGGACCATCAAGGCTGGAGCCATGTAAATCCCATGCAGAACATGGTCGGACATGCTGATAAGATAGCGTGTAGTATGCACCAACTGACCCCTGACCCCTGACCAGACCATGTTCAGCCAATCAGATTGTAGCGCGCAGACAAATGGAATGTAGGAATAATGGGGGAGCTGTTGAGGGTAGGTGACGGTGATATAAATCACACTGATTTACTAATGTCGGGACGGCACAGACACATTATACAATGCTGCACTTCTTATAATACATACATGTCTTATCAGTTCGGAGGATCTCTATGATGATCGCTGATGTTCACTACCCCATGTAAAGATTTGTTTATGCAGGTTGGCCCTACTGTACATGTATGGATTCATGACCTGAACAAATTAAACGCATTCTTCTCTTTTAAAATGTAATTTTAAATCTTTACATTATGTTACCCAGCCTTATTTCATATCAACATTTTCCTCGAATCTAAGGCTGGAAACCGAGAGTGGCCTTCCTTTGGCTGCTGGTTTGTAAATAGGTCATGCCGTGGAGTACACGTCGGCACGTGTACCCGTGTTTATACGGCCCGGACAAGGCTTCCTCCAGGGACTCACCAGTCACCCCCTGTCACCATGCCTCCTGCAGTGGTCACTCAGCCGGCCCTCCTCCAGTACCCTCACACATGGAGAACACTGTAACTAGTCACCCCTCGGAGATTGCCACCTTGTCCCCTATGGTGACGTGAGTAGGGTGACATGCTACACTACCATGAGTAGCATGAGTTGGCGCTAGTCTGTGCAGCAAGAATACAATACTGTATTTACCGTCATGTTTATAGACACTATGACCCTGTTAGACCCCTATAGAACCAATCCCTCAGCTCCAGAGGCGCGGCGTACGATATGACTGGTATTCGGCGCAGCATAATTATTTGCAACTGCATTACCATAAAGCCAACCATCTTTCCTAATAACCCGAACACCATACCCGACTGCATAATTACCATTTAGCCTCATTCGATGTGCATTCCAAAGCACCAGCCGGCACAATCCCAAATCCACCAAATTTATCCTCATAACAAAACAAATGGCTGAGCAGCAGTTGGTAGGCATGGCGTGTTGTAAGGCTTACCTCTAGCAGTACGCCGACTGTGTCCGTGTGTCCGTACTGGGCCGCGCAGTGTAGGGCTGTCTCCCCGTCATGGTTCTGCAACATAGAAACAACACGTTACAATACATGCATCAAACATGGCTAAGACATAATCTAGTCATTAATCAGCCTCTCAGAAACTAAGTATTGGTGCTATATAGTCACATGGTCCCAGCTGACATTCCAATTAGAGGTAGGACTCAATCCTTTGGTAAGAACGCTATTGTGCAAGCACATCACCATCTCAATAAAGAATGAAACAGTTTATTTTTCAAATATCCATTTATCTTTATTCACCATGTATGAATCATTTCTCTTTCTCTTTTTAAACCACATGTTTTTATTGTAAACCCCCAAGTCCCTTTATGCTTGCATTGTTAAAGCAGCACTGTGCCTCCATTGAAAATTCTGTTTTCATTTTACAGTCCCGTGGCTCCAATTTATTTCCTTCCCGGTGCCTTCCATCGATCACTCTTGCAGAACTATTGGGAGGCCGCCGATTGGATGGGGAGGAGAAAGGCAGGGCTGGGCATGGTGACTGGGCCTATATCTGACAAAGTTTAAAATACCATCACTCAGCCTGGGTGCATGAACAATGGCAGTTTAAGTGGCTACTCCTCTTATCATCTCCCAGAATCTAAAGCCGTAACAACAACCCTCTCTCCCAGTGCCACCACCCTATACGGGCGACTCTGATGGATAGCGTTCTAAGCTCAGATAAAAATGCTCAATTAACGAGTGTAAAACAAACCCCAAACCTCGGGTGGTGTGATGCATGCGGTGTCAGAGAACATCAAAGACTGCCCCACAGTGTGCCGAGCTGCTCCCGGTCACATGGATCCACTCACCTTCTGCTCAGCGTTACCACTGAGCTGCTCTAATGAGTGTTAGACTGAGCTTATCCCAATGAGTGTAACCATTGAGCTATGCTACTGGGTGTTAGACTGAGCTAATCTCAATGAGTGGAACCAATGAACTGTGCTAATGGGTGTTAGACTGAGCTGCTCTAATGAGTGTTAGACTGAGCTGCTCTAATGAATGTTAGACTGAGCTGCTCTAATGAGTGTTAGACTGAGCTAATCTCATTGAGTGTAACCAATTAGCCTGCGCTACTGAGTGTTAGACAGAGCTAATCTCAATAAACGTAACCAATGTGCTGCGCTGTTGCGTGTTAGACTGAGCTGATCCCAATGGGTGATACTACTGAGTTGCTCTATTGAGTGTTGGACTGAGCTAATCTCAATGAGTACTACATCTTAGCCGCTCTGTTGAGTGTAAGACTGAGCTAATTTCAATGAGTGTAACCAATGAGCTGCGCTACTGAGTGTTAGGCTGAGCTAATTTCAATGAGTATTACTACTGAGCTGCTCTATTGAGTGATAGATTCAGCTAATCTCAATGACAATTCAACACTGAATTACTCGTATGAGTACTAGTGGATCGGCTCATTACAATGGGTTACCAGCTGCTCACCATCATGTGTACATGTGACCTGCCCAGTGAACATAATCTAGACAGAGAGCTGGTCAGGAGCTATGTTATTAGGTGTTCAAACAACTCACGTGGCGCATGTAAGCATATATGCATAGGATCTGTCTTTGTCTAGAGTTCCTTATACCCCATTGCACGGTTTGCCTTTTCTCAACGTTACGACCTGTTGTCTCACTGGATGATCATTATCAATGTCAGCATACTATAAAATGCTTGGGGCCTTTCAGACTGCGTCAGTTCAGCTGTGTTAACCTTCTCCATTGACCTCCCCCAGATTTGGATGGCTCATCAGTCATCATTGTGAAGGTACATAAACAATGGGAGACGAAATATTAAAGCATTTTCATGGCTACATCTCCTGGATTTCTCTTTTAAATACTAATTCTTAAGACCTTGATACTATCTGTGTTCCTGATAAATCCTAGAATACAGTTCAAGTATACAGCGGCGAAGGTAGAGGGTTGTACATAAAAGGGCAGGTTAGATATGGATTAAAACAGGCATGTGGTCGGTGAGCCTCCAGAGGCAGTGGTGTGTGGTGTGATGCAGTGTTCATGCACCACCAGGCCCATGTCACACCCCAGCACGCCTGGTGTAAATATAATCTTCAGGACACCACTCTCCTCACACTGCTCTCAGACCTGGCCTCATTTCAGATCAAATTAAAACAGGCTTTGCTGCTTGGCTGCCCCCTATGGGAGACCAAGAGGAATGTGCTGAACATTATCAGGTTTTCTTTTCTTTTCTCCACTTGTTGACTGATGCTCAGTGAGTAGATATTTTGCTTATTTGTTGGTATAATAGATGATGAGATATGGGTTATACATTCATACATTTGTACTCCTTCTGGATCTTTCCTGGTATATTGACGTGCTGGGATTAGGCCAAATAAAAAAAAAGTTTTGTTTCAGGTAACATGGGATGAAACTCTAGGGTCGGTAGGTCGGATTTTTTTTTTTTTTTAATTTTTTTTTTTTTTACATAACCCTAAGATTGACCCAGATTTTTTTCAAAACTTTTGTAAACCTAAAATTTACCCCCAAAAAGTGTAAAAATATAAAAATTTCTTCAAAGTTGCATAAAAAAACGTAGGGTCGGCCCTGTTTACATAGGGTCGGTCGGGTGACCTGAAACAAACCTTCTTTTTTTTTTGGCCCTACTATAAGTAGGGGGGGTGGTTAGCGCAAAAATTTTGCGGAATGCAGCCTAAAAGATGATACTCATCATGAGAAACAAGAATATGACAGTCATTTTTTATTTTGAAAACTCTAACCCCCCCGTACGCCCCCTCCGAAGATAAAAAGTTAGAAAATAATTAAATAAATCAATTAATAAATTCCCCACGGGTGTGGATCCCTTGAAATACCCATTAAATCACTTTGAGGTGAAATATAAAAATATAGTGCACCAAAATGAACTATTTTGAAGTTTCTGCAAAATTCAAGATGGCCGCCATTAGCGAAAACTACCGTTTTTCACTGTAATTATAGCTACATTTGGTTTTGCACTCATGAAATTTATATGAAAGCACTTGGATATGTAATATAATATAATACTGGATCAAATTCAGCTATTTTGAAGTTTTTGACAAATTCAAAATGGCCGCCATGGGCAAAAAAAATCACTTTATTGATGTAATAACATCCATATTTGATCCACCACACATGAAACCCAAATAAGGACACTTCAACATGGATTGTAATATAATACATAATTTTGAGCTTTACTAGCAACATCAATTGGTGCAGAAACCCTATCGTAAAACTTTAACTATAAGCCGTGGCTATTCCGTGAGTCAGATTACCAGTTTGGCTTATAGGCTTAACACAGAGTTTGGATGCGGCTTATACGCAAGTTTTTGCTCCGATAGTACAGTACAAAAGTCACCATAATCAGATGGCCGGTGCTGCTTATAGGATCGACACAATGACATGGGTCTGCCTGCAGGATCCATTATGTGTAAGGCTATGGGACCCTGTGTACAACACTATGGGCAAGGCATAGTTTTTGGGAGTATTAACCTGCAACTCCTTGAAATGACCATGCCAGTGACCTTTCAGTCCGTAGTCATTTTTCACCCTGGCTTCCTTCACTGCATCCCACATAGAGGGCTGAGTTATGAAGCCATGGTGGAAAATGAACCTGCCCTTTAAATCATAGAGAATGCATTTTATAATGGTTATATGAGATATTTGCCTTTATTTTCCAACTGTGAAATCATCCTACATAATGTAGCCCAGTCAGGTGTTCTAGATTTTCACATTTCGGACCACAGTCCTATATTTTTAAATATAAAATGCAAACGCACTAAGATAGCCAAAAAAACTATCCAGGCGCGCTCGTATAGGAAATATGACTTTTTCAATTTTAAGAATAGATTGCAATCGTATGTATGGAATGACGTGGTTGGAACTGAAGACCCTGAGGCTATGTGGGATAAAATCCTTAATATTATACAAGACTGCTTGGATGTTGACTGCCCTATGAAGATGTTAACCATACCGGTATATACACCAGAATGGATGTCAGCCATTGTCATTAAGGCAATGAGGGACAGGGATGACACATTTAGGCTTTATAGGAGAAATAAAACACAAGAAAATTGGCAAATTGCAACATATCATAGAAATAATGTAGAACTTCTAATTTTTAATAGTCGAAAAGAGAAAATTAACTCCCTTCTTGTACACAGAAAGGATGATCCAGTCAAATTTTGGTCTGCCATAAGAAAACTACTACCGGTAAAAGCTATGTCAAACCTACTCAAGTTAAAAGATAAAGGCAGCGGCACCCTCATAGCCTCAGACAAGTGCGCCAAATACATTAATGAGTTCTTTTCCACTATTGGTAAAAAACTAGCCGATGAACTACCACCTTCTGCTCCATATGTTAGGACGAGACATGTTAATGCTCCTCAAGCCGACTGTGATCTCTTATACCCTGTTAGCTATTTGGAGTTAATTAAGTTAATCAAGGCAATTAATATTAAAAAGCCATCAGCTATCAAAAATATTAAGAGTTTTGTTATTAAGGATGCCTTTTTAGCCGTTGCGGATGTGATATTATGTCTATATAACAAATGTATTAGAAAATGTATTTTTCCTACTAAATGGAAAACAGCAACAGTCGTACCGCTCCCAAAAAAGCCAAATTCTCTTGACGTAAATGATTTAAGACCCATTAGTTTATTAGCTATTCCTGGTAAAATTCTAGAAAAAATTATATGTAATAGACTTCAGAAACACATGGGTACATATGAATTGTTGAGCGCTCACCAACATGGATACCGTAAATGTCACTCGACGCAGTCAGCCATAAGCGCACATATTAATAATGTCTTAGATAATATCATAAATAATAAACCAACCTTTTCTTTATATCTAGATTATAAAAAAGCTTTTGATACTGTCTCACATTTAATTCTAATTCAGAAAATTTCAAGTTTTGGACTTAGCGAAAATACATGTAGGTGGTTTAGGGGTTACTTGACTGGTAGATCACAGTGTGTTATAGCTAATAATATTACTTCTAGTCAATTACCTGTTACATATGGCGTACCACAGGGGTCCGTACTTGGCCCTGTATTATTTTCTATTTACATAAATTCTTTACCTGATTTGTATAATTATGATATTACTTTGTATGCTGACGATGCGGTCATCTCAGTCATAGAGGAAGATCACATGCATGAAGCCCTACTATTATTGTCAGCATGGTGCATAACAAATTGCTTAACTATAAATGAGAAAAAAACTAAATGGATGCTGTTCCATAATGTTAACAATGTTAGCCCAGTTTTTAAGCTAAATAATGTCATTATTGATCGCGTTAACGATTTTCAATACCTAGGCCTTACTATTGATCCTGATATGAAATTTATTATGCACAGAAAAAATGTCACTAATAATTTACGCACAAAAGTGCATCAGCTAGCTAATGTAAGATATTTTGTAGAGGAAGGTGTTGCTCTTTTAATTTATAATACTATGGTTCTGCCTACTTTTGATTATGTGGACTATATGTGGGATAGGTTCAATCAGGGTGAAAACCAGCAACTGCAGTACATACAGAATAAATCCCTGCGTATAGTTTATAAAGTTAAATTGGAAAAAAATCCCACTATGACCACAGACCAGACACATTTGGCGAGTGGATGTCTTAATTTAGAAAAAAGAAGAAAAATCCACCTTCTCTTTTATGCATTTTCTTTAACAAAAATCCCAAAATATTTAGATATCAGAAATATTCCCACTAGAAGGCATGATGGCGTAAGGTTGCTGGTACCACCAACGCTGAAACCTATTGTATTGAGAAGCGCCCTGTGTCACGCTATTACTGTTTGGAACAACTTAAAAGCCAAATACACTCTGATAGAAGACCTTTTCAGTTTTAAAAAGGCGATAAAAGCAGATATTGACACCTGTTTCATGTGATTTAATGAACGTTTTTGCCTGTATTATATGTCACTCCTACTCATCTCATCTCATCTCATCTTTAAGAATGTTCTGAAAACATGTAAAATATTTTTTTGCATTACTAAGCTATTGGTGATATATTTTTATACGACATGACACGCAACTACCTTTTTACATCAAGACCGTGCAAAAGAAAGAGGTCTTGGTGGAAGAACGGCAATGCGCCGAATCCATGTAATTACGTTAAGTAATTAATTACCTAATAAAACACTTTAAAAAAAAAAAAAAGGGGAACCATATATATAAGCAATTTAGTATTTCAAAATATCTCTCTAATCACTTTTTTTTAGGTAATATACCAAGTACTTGCAGTAGACATGGGGGAGGATAGCTCTCTAGTCTCACAAGAATGCAAGTGTGACTGTTATGCCAAATTTGTGACAGAAAAAAGTACCCCACCATTAGTACCAAGTTGTAATCTAGTATAATGTGGAAAAGAAATGTTGGTTCCATAAGTATAGCAGTTGAGAAAACTGGATTTTAAATTATATTTGTATGTGTATTCTTTACTTACATACCAGAAACCCATTATATGGCTGGCGAGACAAAGTTAAGTCAACTGATAAGGCATAGAGGGATGTGTAATGAATGGGATTACTTAACAGGCAGAGGAATAGGGCATCCCCAAGAATGAACCTGCACAATGGGAGCTGGGAGGAATGGGGAGAAGATGCCATAAAGAGCATTGACCCAGGCTTCATAAGCTTTTCTAGGTTCATTTCTTGGCCTCTTCTTCGACCTGTAAATCTGTGGTCCTTATAAGACATATACACTCCTTAACCAGATGCCATCAATCATCTCATATGGTACACTTGCCCCTTAGATTCCTCTAAAATCCTAGTGCTATCCCTCCCAATGGACCCAACGAAATTGGTCAAATTCAACGCCAACCCCATGACCTATTTAATGCCTACCTTATTGTTTAGATGCCAAGCTGAGTTGAGGTGTACAATATGTACAATAAAATGAAGTAAGAAGGTAGGGGGTTTGGTAAGTTGTATGGATACTGTTTGGGTATCTGCAACATCATTTGTACACAATAAGCAGCCCAATTAAAACCCAATGCTTCCATCATGCAATTGATCTTCCCTGACAGCATTTGGGATAACTAGTTCTATCATAATTTAACCCAGTCTGCAATGCCCGTCTATACTTGGGTAGTACAGCTGGTCTCTCCTTTATGATGCATTGCCTTCAGTCATTATGCTCTAAGCAATTTGTAGAGTAAACAGCATGTAGTACGGTCTGCTTCGATACATACACTTTCTGTATATTGCATCAGTTTTTCCTACTAGAAGAATTCTAGATTTTCAAATAATCTTCTGATTATAAATAATACAATATGATCTAGCATTAAATCCCAGGAACCAATAACTCAAACAGACTTTCCTGGCAAGGTGCTTGGAGTACACCTTTGTATGCCCCTATACAGCTAATAGGGGGTAGGGTAGTGGGTACTGATCCATGGCTGCCATCTTGAAATTTTCAGGCACTTTAAAGTACCTATTTTCTCTTTTAATTCTATGCCAAGTATTTACAAATAGTTTTTTATACGGTATACCACCTAGGAGTATGAAATCAAGAACAAAGACAAATTGCATGTGTTTTTTCATCTATGGCAGCCATCTTGAAATGTTCAAATTCAAAATAGCTGACTTTGGGGCACGCAGGGGTTAGCTCTCCCAAGTGAGAGGACAGACGTTCAGAGCGTTATCTTAATAAGACTTTTAAGACAGTCTGAATAGTCTTAACTTTAGTAGAGGCCACTTATGTCATTAAAAATAAATAATATTTTGAAAGTATTACTATTACGACTAGTATGTAATGGGGGGCTCTGCCCCCCAACCCCCGTTTCTTTTTCTTCTTTTTCTTCTTTTTCTTCTATTAGAGACATCCTGAGTTCCTCTGAGCTGGTTGCTGGCTTGAAATGATTTATTTTTAATGATAAGAGCGGCCCTGGGTAAGACACTGAATTAAGACTTTAAGATGTCTTATTAAGATAACCCTCTGAACGTCTGTCCTCTCACTTGGGAGAGCTATCCAGTTTTTGCGACTTTGGGGGAGTATATCATTATATTCCTCATCTAAAGGCATTTGTTTTGGTTTCGTGTAGACCAACTATGGATAAAATTGCAGCGAAAAACAATGTTGTTTTTTCAAATGGCAGCCATCTTGAATTTTTCAGAACTTCAAAATAGCTGACTTTGATGCAGTATTTTATCATATTACATATCCAAGTGCTTTCATATAAATTTTATTAGTGCAAAACCAAATATAGCTATAATTACAGTGAAAAACGGTAGTTTTCGCTAATGGCGGCCATCTTGAATTTTGCAGAAACTTCAAAATAGCTCATTTTGGTGCACTATATTTTTATATTTCACCTCAAAATGATTTAATGAGTGTTTAAAGGGATGCACACCCTAGGGGAATTTTTTAATTGATTTATTTAATTATTTTCTAACTTTTTATTTTCGGAGGGGGCGTACGGGGGGGTTAGAGTTTTCAAAATCAAAAATGAAGGTCATATTCTTGTTTCTCATGATGAATAACATCTTTTAGACTGCATTCCGCGTTCCTAACCTCATTTTGACAAAATAACCACCCCCCCTACTATAAGGAAGGATTCTGACAACATTATATTGGTAATATCAGTCATCATTTATGATTGTCCATATCACGTGGAGCCCCATACCCTGTTGCTAGACACGTCAGTGACCGCTCCCCCCCCCCCCCCACCTAACCTGTTAGGCCTGGACGAGCCAGCGAACACAAGCTATCAGAGCAGCACACACCCCACCGCTTCTGATATAAATCTACTACTGAAAGAGATCGGCCGCCACTCCATCACTACCCCACTAAATATACCCCCCTTTAAGGCTATCTAGCCAATATCAAGTATTTTAATACCATTAAGGCACAAGGGGATACTCTGAGTTCAGTGGTAGCTCTAGGCTGCAGAGAGCTATACTTCCACCTATAGCTCCCCATGGACAGTTAAAAACTCCAAAGCACTTAAACTGGCGTGAAACGACGGCTGGCGGGACTTTGGTGCCGGGGGTGGGCTTGGTGCCCAGTAAGTCAGCAGTGTAGAGGTTAGAGTGGCTGGCTGTGGTGGCAGAGGGAGGCGGCAAGAAGTGGGTTATTTCCTTGATACAGCTTGGTGGTGGGCTGTATGGGATGATGGAGTGGTGGCGGCCCCTCCCGGCGGCGGCCGGCCTTATTGCATTAACATACTATTGATGGCCGCTGGGGCTATATAAGCCTTCTGTCAATGGCCGCCGTCTGAAATGATCACCCCTCCAATTGTCCGCTATCAATATGGAGCACTAATTTCTCACGGCAAAGCACAATACTGCTCTCCCAAGTGAGCGTCACCCCCCCCCCCCGGGCACATCTTAATACATACCAGGTTCCTTAAGCACTGGAGCTGTCATCAACAAAAGGTCGTCTGCTTGTTACCTTGGTTGTCAAATGTCGTCTGTCGGTTTTGTCTAAAGTGTTCGTGGCTTCTCCTCATGCTGACGGGGAAAACAAACACATCTCATATCATGTTTGAAAACCAAATATGACCTCTTTCTTTTCTTTTCTTTACAGAAAGGGGACAGCCTAGGGGTGAAATCGATATTTAAGATCAATGGCAGTTGGTTGTTGTTTGTTTACGTCTGGTGCAGGCTAGGACAACTACACCTATCGACCAGAACGCTTCCCCCCTCTTTCATTCTTTTCTTTTCCTCGGTGTGTGTCCACAAAGCTACATTAGCAGAAAGGAGGCTGCCCTACTGACACATTTCCAGCCACCATTAGGCTGACAGTAACTCATAGCGAACCTCGTGCTGAACCCGGGGGGGGGGGGGGGCGGGCGGCCGCCGCCTCCTCTATTATGGAAGGAGGCCGTGCATGGTGTGCTCTGTGCACCACTACATTTATTTCTATTATCTAACAGCTCTGTCATGGTTCTACTCCTCAGGGTATTACACTCCCCAATATATACCCGTGTTATTATGTGAAGTGTAACAATACTACCGATGACACCCCTATTGCCAATATGGAAGCACAACAACGCCCACAAGTACGATACGCAGCATACCCTATTTCACAGTGTTACTGTTACAAATGAATATAGGAGATGGGTCCATAGTGCAGTCACATCTGAGACCTCTCCGTTTATTTCACCTTTGCATGTGTTGGTTTGGTGTTAAGTATCGATGACAATCCATTTCAATATTGAATATGTGTCCAATATTGTGTATTATAATCATATGTAGTCAATAATGGTATATAATATAAAATTTCTTTTAAAATATAAAGATTAATGACGCAGTTTTGTGTGATTTCTAGGGTCAGCCCTGTTTTCCGAGGCTAGCTCGGTTACCGTTACTTTAATATAGCCCCTTTGTAGTTTTTAGCATAGGGTAATGTAATCTCCACTTTCTTTGTAACTCCACGTCCATCCCCTGTTCCTTCTACTTTCCCAATCTCGGCCCTTCCTTGCTTCCAATAGAGTAAACTGGCCGTGACAAAGACAGATGTTGACCCGGCCAGCCCTTCACCCCCGCTGCACCCACCTGAGCATTGATCGGGGCCCTGCCCAGGTAGATTAGCACCTTGGTGCAGGTGACAGGCAATCAGAGCCGGCACCTCTGACATTAGCAGCACACCAGGGTGGGGCGGGGGTCGGGGAGGGTGCTGACGGCAGACAGGTTAGCTAGGGACCTAGGGGGCAGGGCTCTACTTAGCTGTGTCCTGCCTCACTAAGGCCGCCATCTCCAGGGTCCTCCAGGGTGGACAGGTGCTGACACCAGACTGTATGGGGTATACAAGAGGGGTATAGAGCTGCAGTACACAGAACCACACAGGGCTGAGGTGTATTCATAGACAAGGACTGTCAGTGACAGACTAAGGCCCTTATAGCGTTTAGTTGTTCACAGAAAGGCTTTTTCTGAAAATGGTTCCAGTTACCTATGGCTGTAGTATATATAATTGTTTAGTTAGAGAATCCACACAGAGAACATAAAGGTTGGGGGAACATTTGCGGCCATTGGCCAAGCAACAATATCTTATAAACGACATTTCAATATCTATTGGTCCTAAAGTACATACATGGGACCCATATTTTGCCTGATGAACCGCTGATCTCTTGTAAGACAAACGGGTTTAGTCCAGTCCCCAGTCCCACACCGTCAATATTGACTTATGGCCCCTGCTAGTCCACCTTACACATAAACACCCGCCGGTCCCCTCTGCGCCCCACCCCCTATAGTATATCACCCTGTTGACTGCTCCAGGTGCTATCCGGCCACATTAGATAGGCACTGATCTGCTCCTATTATCGCCCAGACATGCAGCACCGGAAGTGATCTCCTCCCATAAAGGTCTGATTGGATCTCAGTCCTGGGATGTTCAAGCGGTCTGATGCCGAGTCGGGTCTTGTACTTCGGGTTTTCGTTTTGTCAACGTGAAGGATAGTCTTCCCAATGTGAGAGTAAGTTCTCCTTTTCATCAGCAGTGCCTCATTATATCAGAGTCTTACAACATGTTGCTGTATAGAGATATCGCATGCATAAAATAACAATGTTAATGCAATATAGATTGGTGACCCCAAAATGTCATGGCAACCAGGTGGATACAAACCACATAGGGTTGTGCCTCTACATGGGTACCCAGACTTTTGACCATGTCGCTGTGTCGAATTTTAGCGGAAGGGCCGTGTCGTCGTGTCGATTTTTAGGTATATAAGAACTTAGAGAAAAAACCCTGTGAAATTTTTATCCCCGATTTTCCTGTGTCCGTCGATTTTTAAAATGGCCAGAAAGGGCCGTGTCGCTGTGTCGCCCGTGTCGAATTTAACCCATGTAGAGGCACAGGGTTGTCTATGGCCAGTGTCTGCAGAATATATATACCAGCTGTTGTCTGAGTGTATACATACTACCCATGGCACTTTCTACATTACCCTCTATCTTATCTAATGTCTTTTGGTGCGTCATGCTTCTTCTCTATTGTAAATCCAATTAGGAGGCCCCTTTTATGAGAAAGTGGCTCAGGAGATTAATGAAAAAACACAAAACCTATAGTCATTACAACATCAGTAGCTGCATCTATTCCCCTTAAGTGCTCTAGAGCTGCTGCCTAAGGGGGTAGCTAATAATGTGTCCGGGGTTATAGACCCCAGACACATGGTTGATGATCTCTTTACCTTCTCCGCCCAAATCAATTTGTGGTTGCTTCGATTTTCTCCCACTTTCTCGCCCAAATATGATGTCCTTTTGCCTGGTCTGAATAGTCTAGATACACTAGCTCCGGCCTAAGTGTCTTATATTGTCCTCTTCTCTGCCCGTGCCTGCTGGTTTTGTACAAAAATAATGATTGTAAAAAAGAGAAGCTTCCATGCCAAAGATACTCTTACTTTTAAAACACTGATAGCTAGACATCTCCCACATCTATTACTACGATGACTTATAGCCAACGTAGGTTTGCAGTCAACACTGAGCTAAAATATGTAATCAAAGCATGAAGACAGCATTTGCGAAGTTTCAACCCAGAGAAATCTCTACTAATACTTGTACACCATCTGTACATTTTGTACCATGGTACCTTGTACGACCTAAGTTGCCACCTGATCTAAATGACACTTTAATATACTACTATGAATGTTGCCACCTGTTGAAGATGGCACTTTTATATACTACTATATACGTTGTTACCTGGTGGAAATGGCACTTTGGATATACTACTATGTACATTGGTAAATGATGAAAATGGCACTTTTGATATGCTACTATGTACGTTGTTAGCTGATGGAAATGACACTTTGATATACTACTATGTACATTTCTACCTGATGGAAATGACACTTTGATATACTACTATGTACATTTCTACCTGATGGAAATGGCACTTTGGATATAGTACTATGTATGTTGCTAAATGATGAAAATGGCACTTTGACTTACTACTATGTACGTTGTTAGCTGATGGAAATGGTGCTTTGGATATACTACTATGTAGATTGCTACCTGATGGAAATCGCACTTTCTGCGCGATGGAAATGGAAATGTCTATATACTACTATCTTCAGACGACCGTCACTACTTCGGACACTGACTTCTGCAGACGGTAGTAGTACTTTTGATGTACTACTATGTACATGTAACTTTTGAAACTACGTTGTTCTGTGTACTAAAGCTCTGCAACACACAAACCATAACACCAGCTTCCCCCGGATAATGCTGGTCCTCTGTGACATTCCCATCATCCTGACATGACCTTCCCTCCGAGGGGCAGACGGCCATGGACACAAATCACCCATGTAAAAGATGGCACCCTCCAGACGACGCTGTCCTCCGTGCTGAGGCTTACAATGGTTGACAAGTGGGCACTGAGTCAGGGCCCAGATTAGGGGGCAGGGTGATAGAGACTGAGTCACGGCTATCTTGGGAGCTGCCTGTGGTTGGATGCCCTAACTAACAGCATCCCAGGGGTAGACATTGGAGAAGTAATGTTCAGACATGAGAAATTGCTGAACCATAAAGAGCTTCAATACTTCTCCCATTTGTTGGAGCTTCTTAGATTGCAGTTTCATGTCAATTCTAAAAGTGTTATATACATGTTTTCTTTTGTAATCTGAGAACCCCCACACAATTGACTTCAGATGTGAGACCAGACTCTATTCATTATTTCCATGAAATAGTATAGAATACATTCACATCCCATTATAATATGATCCCTGCATCACCTACACACAGAAGATTAAACTTGTGATATCAAAATTGACTCCCTGTCCAGTGGCCTCCAATTGTCTCCAACTCACCATCGAGCGCTGTCTAACCCACACCATTTGCGTAAGGTCTATGGTTTTTTTTCACGAGGGTTGAATTGTTACGGCTTTGGTTCTAGGATTCTTTTTGCTAGGAAATGCGTATCAAAGGTGTGGTGTCCATCTGGTTTCATGATGCATTCATTCTGGTTACAACTTGGCATGATGCATTACATCACCATACAGCCCTTAACGGTGACTCTAAATTAATTTTCGACATTTTAGGTGGGGGGGGGGGGATCTCAACTATTTCTTTAGACTGGCTTAGATGCTATCCACAACTACATGTTGATATCATGTACACAATCCTGGTTCTTGGATTAAAGTCCGGTGAAGACTATAACGACGGCCAAAAGGGTGTCGCATATTACTCAGGGAGGAGCCTGAATTTAAAATACAAAAGGCTGAAGTTAGATCATTTAGAACTCTATGAATACATGGTGCATGTAAAATAGCCCACATATACCAACCTTCATATACAACGATCCCTTCGAGATGCTATTGTCTCCGATCTTTACGACAAGGGTAACGAATCCCATGTTAATTCTAGGGATTAAGCCTGGTAATCACTTAGTGCTGTGCAACACATAGAAGCGACAGAATCCAAATTGTGCCTGCTGATTTACACCCACCCCTTCAGGGATCCAACCAGGAGCCAAGCCTTGCGGTTAAGCCCTACTCCTGTAACAGCCCAACCAGCCGGGGTTATCACCGACCATCAGGGTGATTTACTAATTAGCCAGGCTAATCAGCCTAAGCAATGCGATAATTAAGTGATTAGGAGGCCTTGGTGAATAAGTGTCCAGTGGTAAATCCAGGTGCTGCTACCACCCTGTGAACATGTCCACCTTTGTGTTAATTTGATGGGTTATCAATGTATAATGATATCAATTGCAATGTATCAGATACAGTATTGTTGTATTGTATTGTATTGAAATTTCATATATTTATACTGAAAGTATTAAGGTCAATGACCTGGTTTTAAAATAGCTATGTATGGTCGATGCTTTTTTATGCAGAACAGCTGTACCCACCGTGTACCTTGCTGAATATGAACTTAGACGCCGATAGGCAGACCAGGCTAAACCCGTATAGACAAACTAAATACATGGTTAACCCAATTATCCCTCCTTCTATATTTCTGGACATGATTTACCTAGTTTACCCCATCCCGCCTTTAAACCGCCTTCCTCCCACAGACCCCAGTGGACTCGTTTTAGTGGTAATGTAAATAGTATTTATAGCGTGAGTACACAGCAGAGAGGGATCATCCCACCCTGTACATACCGATCCGGCTGTTCTAATTGACATTCAATACATAATAAACAACCACGTGCGTCTAAATGGATAAATGCTGTCATTGTAAATGCTTCAAACGGGGGGACAATAATGAGCTGTAAAACATGTGAACGGCTCTAATATAATCCATCTAGACCCATTTACCTTTACTACTCCTCCTCTTGAATTAAATATCTCCCAGAAATAAATAACTCCCTAACGTTACCGAAGTGTTTTTCCACCTCCTTAATATGTTATCGGGGCCGGGGTTATTGGGTGAGCTGGTGCAGTACTGCTACATCATATTTCATGTTCTGAATATGGTTAAAGTAGAGTACTATATTCCAACAGCTCGCTTTCCTCGAAGAGCATCTGCATGCTTTCGGCAAATAGGAAGTTAAATAGGAAGCTACCTTGTCACCAAGGAGTTATAGAATGTAAGACCACTGAGGTGCACATCCCACTCCTTATCATGCCGCCCTGCAGCACTCAGATGAATGCCCTCTAGCTGCAGCTCCTAGGGAGACCCACCGCCTCTGACACTCCCCTCCCCCAAAACCATCCATATTCCCCCTGTGTGACACGTTACCCCCATTTTTCTCCCCATCGTTGTCTATTGTTCATCTATTATCAATTGAGGAATACAAATGTTTGCGCTCTCGTATATAGGACTACATCTTGGGATCAGTGAGTGGTGAACAGAGAATGAATGGTGGGTAAGGCTGCAAGCTTCCCCCACCACCACCCACATAGAGCACGCCCCGGCCACGGCCTAAACACCGCGCCCCTCTAATGAGACTTCTGAGGGCTTAATGCCGCCAATTAACCAACTATCATAGAAGAATGCGGCTGATTTCACTTAAATTACCCGCGCGTTTAAAGGCTTCTCCATTACGCCAAATGGGCTGGGCGCATCTCGGCGGGCGATGGCGTATGATATACGCCGCCGTAAAAAGCCCACCTAACTGGCATGATCAGCTCGTCTGGTGAGTTTTACTACGGGGTGGTTTAATTATGCACGAGGGGGTAGTTGGGGGTGGTTAGGGTGCTGGTGCTGGTTATTTACATACAGGGTTTAGTTAATGGACGTGCATGCTCTGTTCCGTGCTCACGTCTTCTGTCCCGCGCATGGAGGTGGCAACTTTTAATTAACCCTATTTCCTTACTTAAACGCTGCCGGCCTACTTAAACTGTTGCGTCTTGTCTCCTAAATCGTTCAGCCCCTGCCCTTTCCCCTACCTCCTCCCTACCCCTGGTCCCCCAGGGTGTGTCTGTCGCCGGGAGATTCCTTCCGGTGGTGTGGCATGAATATGCGCGGACAGGGGGCTGTGGGTGAGGCTATATGTACTGAGCGGAGACAGCTGTGGGATGAGGTGAGAAGGAAACACGTCCTGTCTATAACAAACCTGCCAAGTGCTAGTCAGGGGGAGGCTGGGTACAACACCCGCCTTCTTCATTTCATACAACTGTGTTCTGAGCCGTCTTAGTAGTCACTCACTGTGGACACAGGTCCAAACTCATGGTTCCCCCTGTCCCTGTCTGTCACCAAGTGCTGTCCCTGTCTGTCACCAAGTGCTGTCCCAGTCTGTCACCAAGTGCTGTCCCTGTCTGTCACCAAGTGCTGTCCCTGTCTGTCACCAAGTGCTGTCCCAGTCTGTCACCAAGTGCTGTCCCTGTCTGTCACCAAGTGCTGTCGCCAAAATTGTGTCCATTGACCATTGTGTGTGGGCATGATGAGGACTTTTTCTAGTTTCACATAGACGTGTCCTGCATCCCTAGATGTGCTTCCGTTTCCTTTACTTTATGTTTTACCTGTTTTACCGCTCACACCTCTCCAGTGATACACACCTTGTAGACGAATACCGAGGTTGCAATATCATATTATGCGGTACAGGTTGTCAACGTTTTATTGGCAGAATCACCACGCTCTCCAACGTAGAGCAATCATCTATGCCTCTTTCATATGAATGAGATGTGATATCACGGTAGATGACAATAGGACTAGCGTAGTGAAGACTCGGGGATGTGTCCACAATAGAATGTGGTTGTATTGATCATCAAATCTGCTGTGTAGCACATTACTACTCGGGTGACTGGGAAAATCACATACTAATATACACCAGATATGGCCCTATGGTAACATACGCCCAGCCATCGTATGATACAGACCCCATACACTGAGCGGACCCTATACCGTACCCCTTCTCGGTACACACATTCCCCCAGGGCTCATGGTGTGTGTCCCCACCTGGGAGCACGTGTCGGCCACATCCATATCAATCCCGTCTCCGTTGTCTCATTAATTAAACGAGGGGGGCATCAATAATCCTGGGCCTCCAATCAAGGAGATGCTAATTGAACCCCCGCCCGGCTCTAAAGGACATGGGACCCGCAGTCATGTGACGCCTAATAAAGACGTGCTCTGGGGGAGCATCCATGATGTGCTCGGGACTGTATTGCCAACTTACCAGCTTCTTCCTTCTTCTCTTAAGCACATCTAAATATTTTATTCATTGATAGTATGTAGATATATTGCAGCATGCGGAAGATCAAACTTGTAAGAATAACATGCATGTAGGTGTATTATGTATCCACTATCTATTTTGCGCCGTGTATAACGGTACTGCCACATTTTCTGTTGCATTTGCTACAGTGACATGTATTAGGGTACAGATACGGTCAGTCTGATATGGCTACCTCAAAGCCACCTTGCTAAACAGCTCATATAGTAGAAATACCATCTGAAGAGGTTTATATGCCATAGTGATTTTACTAGTTTCGGGAGTGCCAGTGGTCATTATTTAGCAATTGGGCGGGGGGGGGGGGGGTACAGTCCTCTCTTTATTAAAGCAAAATTCACGCGAAAATTCACCCCCCATTGTTTTTAAATAATGACCACTCCCTGTGTACGAGTGTATGGCATCAAAGGACACAAAGAACACTTGATCAGGTAGCCCAAGAGGGCCCTAGTCTCTTCCGTATATACATGTATCCGCCTCTGCACAGTTTAGGGGCCACATATCAGCCCTTACAGGATGCCTTGTGATGTATACCGGCTATACATAATGACGTTCCTTTTTGTAAGTCTTAGGTTTATAATCCTGGCCACCGTACATAGCTATCTCCATGATTGGGTCTCTGTAAGCGTGGCTGCAAAATACATGGCGGCAAGTATTTGTATTAGCTGACCCACAGGAGGGGCTGATGTACAGGGGGAGGCAGGCATAGCTCAACCGGGATTGGGCGTCCCCTGCTGGGTAGGACGGGATGCTCATGAACGCTGAGAGGAATATAGTCTCCCTTCTTTCTATGCGTAAGGACACATCTATGCTATGACCAGCGGAGAGGTCATCAGAACAAAGTCAAACAGGCTTATATCATCTCCTTTTATTCGTGTTCTTTCAAGCCATTATGGGTACTGACCTCGGTACTACACCGGTAAGATTTATATGCATTTTATTTGTACGTGAAAGAATGACATGCACTGATAATAAAAGCTATAGTCAGTACTGACTATACCACCATATTTTGACCCCCGTAGTCAGGTGATTACATATGTTAGTCACATATTAGTCATAAGATAGTCAGTAGTGACTATATGTGGATCACACAAATTGATGATGTCACAGGAATGTGTGCACAGGAAACAGTTAGGATTCAAAATTGAATGCTCAACTGACTTCAGGTAGGCACATTTTATTCTAGCTAAACTACTCCTTTACACATTTCCCTGTGCATTAGCTCATGTGTTAATGTTGAGTATATTTACTTAAGGCATCATAGGACACAAGCATTCTCAATTTTGATTGAAGTATCATGTGGTTTTGTTCAAATTCTGATCATGTAACTGTGGATCTCTAGGCTTCCAGACTAGAATATACAGAAGTTGACTGGGTGAAGGGTTATAGTGTGCCAGGCATATGGCCCATGCTCATCTACTTTATCCAATGGTGCTAGGGCAGGTACCGCCGGACATCTACCCCTGGACATCTACCCGTGGAATCTACCCCCAGACATCTACCCCTGGACATCTACCACCTGAGAATCTACCCCCTAGGACATAAAAGTCCAGGGGATGGTTGTCCTGGGGGTAGAAATTGTAAGGGGGTAAAAGTCCAGGGGATAGATGTCCAAGGGGTAGATGTGCTAAACATGCTAAACATTACCACAACATTAACACCTGGACTTCTACCCCTGGAAATCTACCCCCTAGGACTTCCCCCCCCTAGGACTTTCATCCCCTTAGACATCTATCCCCTGGACTTTTACCTCCTTACAACTTCTACCCACTAGGGCATCAATCCCCTTAAACATCTACCCCCTTTACCCTCTAGGACTTCTCAACCCTGGGGACAGCAACCCCCTCCAAATGCTCATGATAAGTCATATCATGTGGAGGGAGTAGATTTCTCCAGGGACATCCGACATCTATCCCTGGACATCTACCACCTGGGAATCTACCACCTAGGACTTATATCCCCTTCGGCACCTATCCCCTTAGGACTCTACCCCCTAGGATATCCACCCGCTTGGACACCTACCCCGGGACATCTGCCCCCTAGACATCTACCCCCTAGGACATCCACCCTCTTGGACATCTACCCCTGGACATATACCCTCTGGACATCTACCCCCTAGGGCATCCATCCCCTTGGACATTTACCCCCTTTACCCTCTAGGAGTTCTACCCCTGGGGACAATAATATCATGTGGAGGGAGACGATTTCTCAAGGGTCATTGGACATCTACCCCAGGACATCTACCCCCTGGAAATCTACCCCCTAGGACTTTTATCCCCTTGGATATTGATTCCCTCGGCTTTTACCCCCTTAGGATTCTACCTCCTAGGACTTCCACTCCCTTGGACACCTACCCCAGCACATCTATCCCCTGGGACATCTATACCCTGGGACATCTACCCTAGGACATCTACCCCCTAGGACTTCCACTCCCTTGGACACCTACCCCAGGACATCTATCCCCTGGGACATCTATCCCCTGGGACATCTACCCCTAGGACATCTACCCCTATGACATCTACCCCTAGGACATCTACCCCTGGACAAAAGTCCAAGGGGGTAGATTCCCAGGGGTAGATTCCCAGGGGGTAGATCTCCAGGGGTAGATGCCTGATATCTACCTCGCGCACATGATATGACTCAAACATATGGGTATGTGTGTGTGTGGGGGGGAGGGGGTTGATGTTCTTAGGAGTAAAGGTCCTAGAGAGTAAAGGGGGTAGATGCCCCAGGGGGTAGATGTCCAGGGGGTAGATGTCTGGGGTAGGTTCCAAGGCAGGGGATGTCCTAAGGGGTAGAAGTCCTAGGGGATAAAATTCCAAGAGATAGATGCCCATAGGGGTAAAAGTCCCAGGGGGTAGATGTCCTAGGTACCGGTAGTTGGCCTGGGGTAGATGTCCTAGGGGGTAGATAGTAGGCCCTAGGGTAGATGTCTTGGGGGTAGATGCCAGGGGGGTACTTGTCCTAACTTATTGTCCTGCCGCCTCATGATGGACTATATCTATTGGTCAGTGTGACTACTTTAGAGCATGAAAGCATTAAATTCATAGTCACTTGACTATATATCCCAAATCAGTTCTTTTAATGCATGACTATAGGTTGACTATATGACTAACTTACTATAGACATAGGTGACTAACTTGGTATAGCCGTTTTTTCTACGTTCACGTGACTATAGAAATGTAGTCCGTAGTGACTAACATATCCAGGGCTATTATTATCAGTGTGGGGCCTATTCTAAAAGTATTCCCTGGTGGTATTTCTGCTGCGCGTCCGGGCCTTTAAAGCAAACCAGTAGAGCACATTATAGAGTGTCCCTGTGTCCGGCCAACAACGACCAATCAAACACCAGCTTTCTTGATCTTGGTCCCACGTGACCAACCCTCACCCCGGTATTCCCGGAAGTGAGTGGCAGCCAATCAGTGGGCCCGTTACAACCCACCTCGAGTGGTGATTGTATAGAGAGCACTGCGCTGATTGGTGGAGCTGACATGGCCGGCGACCACTACAAACAGGACTGGTAGTCACTATGGGGGCACTAGAGCTGATTTAATCGTGCCCACTTGGGGACCTGGCCGTCCCCTTTGCCTGCTGCTGTACACTATAGAGAGGTGGACACAGAGCCTCTATCATGACCCGCAGTCAGCAGCAGCACAGCCCCACCTCACTGTACTGGGTGAGGCTGTAGGATCACAGACAGCACCTTGTCTGCTATAAAGCCAACACCACTGTAGCATAGTGTCCTAAACTGGGGAATGACCAGGCTGGAATTGGCATAAAACGGAACAAATTAATTTTTACCAGCATTTTCTTTGTCAGGAAGAACAAGCTTCCACTGATGATATCGCCTAATCAATTGCTTTTTAATAAGAATATCCAACAATTTTGTGATATTCCTTGTTACTGGAGGAGTGATGGCAGTGAGTCATCCTGAAGACACGCGAGTTGATGCCGATTCTCAACTCATTCAACAGCCTTTCAACATTAGAGAAGAAAAGAGAAGGAAAAGTCCGACCTACCTACCGTAATTTTTTGGACCATGTTGCCTGAAACACATCCTCTCTTTTTGGCCTTGTTAGAAATATCAAACATTGTGTTCGACATTGGGGAAATTGGTATTGAACATGTGCAATGTTCCCCTGATATGTTGCTGTATATCTATAGCAGGATGCAGCTATTCTGAAACACATCCATGCATATATATCATATCTCAATTGATATCTGTTGACGTCGGGGCTGACAGATGCTGCAGACACGGTGCACGCCGGGTCACAGCTGTGCTCACTGGTGGTGCCGTCTGCAGGCAGCAAAGGGCAACTGATATATGGTGCCTGTGTCAGCAGGCTGGGATATGTCAGCAACATGCGGCAAATAGACCACAGCTGATACGTACAGGCTTCAAATGTAATGTAGTGTGGCAACGTATTGAGTGGAGAGGTTATGAAACCATATACAATAGGTAGTGTCAGTAAGTGAATGTATACCACCATCTAAGTATACCACAGTGTACTTGTGTAGTTATGACCAGATCACTTGCTGATCCAATGAATACATAGATGGGAGGGGCTTCAGCAGCACCAATGGCCGATATGCTGTCACTGGACACAAGTCATATCTGCCATTCCCAAAGGTGGTGACAGCAATGTGTATAACATCTCCCAATGTGCACAGCGCTGACTGGCATTAGACTGACAAGGCCTGCAGCTGCACCAGGTTGGTCTCCTGGTATGTGTACCGGTGGGACAAGACAATGATATGGACAGCCACGCAGACCGGATGCTCCAAGCAGGGGCACGTGTAGCATCCTTCCTGCTCGGCCCCTGACACGTGTATCTGTGTGCTGTCATTCATGTAGCGGAGAGTACATTAATCAGCAGGCGTGCAGCCTGCAGATATCAAACTAACCCAGCCTAACCTTTGCTCGATGCCCCCTCTCCAGTCATACCTCCACTTTCTATCAATATACTTCGTACAATGCATCCACTCCTACTCCTAACTAGAATCTAATCGAATTTCATCTACTCCTCAACATGTAATCTAAATATACAACTAACTAACACTATTCTCATTCTTTAGTACTGACCTGAAATAGCATATAGTTACAACATACTTATTGTATATCTCGTGTATAATATAAAAGTGTCCCTATCATTTAACCACTGATCCCCTTGAGCCACTCCCAATCGCTCACTGATTACCCAAGTTACCGAGCCGGTGCTCAGCAGGAGCTGCGGTCAGCTGGTCAGCTGTTTCCGGGCGGCAGAGGACGCCCCCATGTACAGATAAGTGGACGAGTTAGCAGCGTTCTGGTTTTCAGGGTGGCCAGAGAGCGGCAACATGATGGGTGAAAAGGTGGATTGCTGCTGCGAGCAGTGGTAACTTTATGGTAGCGAAATGACGCACCTGGCTGCTACTTGTCTGTGTGCATCATACATGTGTGTGCGGTAGCCTGGCCGGGGTGGAATCAGGACCAGATATTTGTTTTACAGGGTTATCATGATAAGGCAACACAAACTATTTTCTAGGTGCTGTTCGTACCGCTGACCACAATACAGTAGTTTGTAGTCAGCTGCTGGGTGCCATGTTTCAGCACACCAGCAGCAGGGTGCACCTGCTGGTGGGCACCTCATACACGTGTGCTGTACACAGGGGCATCACCATCAGGGTTCGATCCAGCTCCATCAAGAGCAAACCCTACCTATAGACATGGTGGCACCCGACCCGCCATGGGATCCCCTCTCTACAAGCTAAAGTCTATCTGAACTTAAAAATGTGGCGGAAATGTTTACAAGTTTGTAGATGGTCTAACATAAGTGTCCGCCTGCTCTATCTCCCTTCCACATCCCAAGTCCCGCTACATAATCTGTATATTGTGAATCCATATTCATAATCACTAGAATGTTAGCTCCTCATTCCATCGCTGGGCTTCATTAGATCTACAACGTCCTTTTATATTGTTTTACGATTCGCCATATATAATGTGAACTCCCATATATCTTCTCTATCGTTTTTCTTCTTCACCGCAATCGTACCCAGTTACCGTAGGCGCTAAACAGCTGTGTGCTGTGCCGTATAGGTGGTGACGGTGGCAGATACACCGTTGATGGCAGGCCGGAGAAGGCTCAGGGATCGATTTGACCAAGAAGAAATCCGCCGTCAATAGAAACAGCCAATGGCCGACACATGCACCCCTCGACTCTAATCCCAGATCAGTGAATTTGCCACTGCTCGGTTTTACCCCCCCCCCCCCCACCCACCCACCCACTCACATCCCCAGCCACCAACCCCAAGCTCATCCTCACACTCCCCCCTCCCCCTCCCCACGCCTTTGAAGGTCCATGCGTCCGGTTTCAGTATCTTTATGCGCGGCCGAGATGACGCCGCGATGTCTACCAGCCGGGCGGACACGATGAAAGCCGCCCGCTGAGGAAATATTGGCTTTTGGTATCAAATTGTGCTGCGGCTGCAGCCGTCAGAGCAAGTCATGTGGTGTGTGAGCTGCTCCACGCCCGCCCCACACATGTGGTGTGTGAGCTGCCCCACACCCGCCCAAGTCATGTGGTGTGTGAGCTGCTCCACACCCGCCCTACACATGTGGTGTGTGAGCTGCTCCACACCCGCCCCACACATGTATGTGGTGTGTGAGCTGCCCCACACCCGCCCCACACATGTGGTGTGTGAGCTGCCCCACACCCGCCCCACACATGTGGTGTGTGAGCTGCCCCACACCCCCCCAAGTCATGTGGTGTGTGAGCTGCCCCACACCCGCCCCACACATGTGGTGTGTGAGCTGCTCCACACCCGCCCCACACATGTGGTGTGTGAGCTGCTCCACACCCGCCCCACACATGTGGTGTGTGAGCTGCTCCACACCCGCCCCACACATGTGGTGTGTGAGCTGCCCCACACATGTGGTGTGTGAGCTGCTCCACACCCGCCCCACACATGTATGTGGTGTGTGAGCTGCCCCACACCCGCCCCACACATGTGGTGTGTGAGCTGCCCCACACCCGCCCCACACATGTGGTGTGTGAGCTGCCCCACACCCCCCCAAGTCATGTGGTGTGTGAGCTGCCCCACACCCGCCCCACACATGTGGTGTGTGAGCTGCTCCACACCCGCCCCACACATGTGGTGTGTGAGCTGCCCCACACCCGCCCCACACATGTGGTGTGTGAGCTGCCCCACACCCGCCCCACACATGTGGTGTGTGAGCTGCTCCACACCCGCCCTACACATGTGGTGTGTGAGCTGCTCCACACCCGCCCCACACATGTATGTGGTGTGTGAGCTGCCCCACACCCGCCCCACACATGTGGTGTGTGAGCTGCCCCACACCCGCCCCACACATGTGGTGTGTGAGCTGCCCCACACCCCCCCAAGTCATGTGGTGTGTGAGCTGCCCCACACCCGCCCCACACATGTGGTGTGTGAGCTGCTCCACACCCGCCCCACACATGTGGTGTGTGAGCTGCTCCACACCCGCCCCACAGGGCGCTGCAGGCTGCTCTGTAGCAGCACGGGGCACCTCACCAGCTACCCACTGGCTGCTGTCCGGGGGGACGTGAAGGATCTATATCTATGAACGGACATATGCTGTTGGACATTGTTCAACTGTATTGCTTGGGATGGTGCTCTATTGCTCTTATCATATGTAAACGTGTTAAGTCCATCATTCTGTTTTCAGTGTTTACAAACGCTGCAGTCCCACTGTTGCCTTCACTATAGCATTGATCTGAATGTCCCCAGTGGTTGAATTCGGTGTAATACCTCGATAGTTCTAAGTAGGTATATCATAATACACGTCAATGCTTAAGTACAAATACCTGCGAACAGATCTTTCCACACGCACCAAACTTCTCTACGCTTGAATAAAGTAGCGGGATAAATGTGAGGCGGGGACACTTTTGTACATCATAGTATTGGTGATTATCGTGTGGGTGTGGAGCCGCCCGAAGCTCGCGGCAGGCGGGGCACTAGAGTCCACTGTGGCTATTGCTTATTTCAATACAAGGTCCGACCCTATGGAAGATTCTTCTGCAGTTCGACCTACCATCTGGTATGAACGTTAAGCTGAATTCCGTTACCTGGAGGAAACATGAGATATGAATCGTCCCCGTGCATAAACAATAACTGCGCCACATATTGATAACAGAGGTGGGACACAGCTGCAGTACCCTCATCCCAATCACCATCTCATGATACTCCATTTCCTGCCACGTGACAGTAACTCTCCACTAATGAAGGTGCCATAAATCACGAGGTAGGAATCACGTGACTTAGCCGTCACGTGATACTGACTGGGTGCACTGCATGTCCACCTGAGGGCGCCCTGATCAGCGCCTGCCTACTGCTCCCAACTACTTACATGTATACACTCTCTGTTAGAGTCCTAAGTCCACGGCGGCAGGAACACACAATATCCTGCGCTAAAACGATATCACACCTCTGCGGCCACTATTTTGCCGCTATTTCACCCAGGTCCGCGGCGAAACTGACCCGAAATGGGGGCGACAGGTGCACGATACTGTGTAATGCAGGATCCTGTCACCGTGGATGTTGGGCTTATGGCAGCTCTCATGATCAGTCCTTCATATTATTGTAGTATTGAATTGCTCTCAGGCTGTATTTCAAAGCACCCCATTGCCAATTTCTTTATATGTTCACAAGAATCTACCCAATAGTTAGTAAGAGAACTTCGTCGTACACTTTAGTCAGATCTTCAGGAATTGTTCGTTGCTTTTGGAACATAATGTACTTGTAACATGTAACATATTGTGACATCTTATTTCTATGAAGGTAGAACGTGCAATACTATTCATGCTTAGTAAACGTGGATGGAAACAGAAGTACTGCAGTTGCTATAATGGGGTTGTCACAGGAAGAAAGAAGAAACCTCCTAAATCGGACCATCACACAGGGCCCAATCAGGGCCTACAATGACCTGCTGACCCTTTACCGCCCACCCCCGCCTGTCACGGCAGTGGTCAGTCGTTTATTGCCTTTTGATGTGGCTGGAGACTGACCAGCAGCCAGCCCTGCCCCTCTTATCTCCTCTGTCTCCTTCCTCCCCTCCATGCAGCACAGCCGTATCCAGTAACAGAAATAAGGGCATTGTGCTGCGGCTATAGCCACAAAGGCTCGGCCCTCTCCCCAAATCAACACCCGTGTATATGGCAAGTCTTTTTTCAATCATCTTTGTTTGGAAATATCAAATTCCATCTAATGTGATTAAAGTAATTTCAGTAACTGACATATCGACGTGGAATCACTTCTCTACTTGCGGATTTAAACAGCCAATTTACTATTAGTACTTTTACGCACACAAAAGAGAAGTATACTAACGGTTGAGGGATTAGGTCCCAAAAAAGGACCTTTTAAAGGCCCGACTGCACTTTGACTGTTACTGGACGTGCAGTAAGATCTGCGGGTTAAAAGGACCTTTAGGTGTAACTTGTGCCACAGTAGGCACGTAATGCAGTTAGTGGAGGTTTGGATACCAGGCGGACACAGGACAAAAGACGTAGCAGCCTCTAACACAACTCTACCAATACCAAACAAGCAGTGACTGCCTTAACAGCACAGTTTAAAGAGCACAATGTTGGATAAAATTGATACCAGGCAAAAATGCACATTTCCATATACTACTATGATATCTGTGCATGAGGACGTGCACTTCCACAAGGCCAAATTTGACATAGAATACTGTCCCCCACTATTTATTAAATGAAGCTGAAAGTAATGTTTACAGAGGCCTGGTGACTGGTCTATAATTGGTCCCCAGGTATGTTTAGTACAGACAGGTAGCTCGGTACCTTTTTAGTCTTGGAACATGACCAATGAGGGTCGTGGTAACTGTGGTCTCTGGTGGTTAGCTATCTAGGACTTTTTGATAGGTTGCCAGTATATCATGACCGACATATCTGACCCTGGTAGGCCTGGATCAGACTAACAGCGAACCACCACTTCCATTTCCACTTCCAATAGCGACTCCGACTGGAAGTGACCTCATTCAATGGCTGCGTGGTGTACTAGACTGGTCTCTGATAGAAAACCACCCCCAGGTTCTGGCACGACTAGACTAGGTACAATACCTTATGCTGTGCAGCTCAGAGGTTAACACACATTGCTACACAACAACCACCTGTCAATCACCTCCAGAAGCCACACCTCCCAAGTTGCCCGGATGGAACTGCCTGTTCCCGAGTACCTTCCACTAGGGGCTCAGTTCCCATGATCACTCCCAGGGGCCGCGGCGATGGGCTCAGCAAGAGACGCGTATTTCACAGTAACTGAGGCATGGCATCTTGATCATATTCACCCCGGCGTTAAGAAGCAGCTCCGAGCAGCTCACGGGGACCTGGAGCAGCTCAGCGGCCGGCTGATCGGCCAGTGGGGGCGGCGGGGGCGGGGCACAGGGCGGCTAATCGGGTTGGTTATCCGGCTCATGTTTCTTCATTCGCAATTTGGGTGGGTGGGCCCGGGGTGGGTGCTAGTGGTTATGGGAGAGGCTGCTACATGTGAGCTTCTCATGTTGTAGAGTGACCTATTGTGTTACTCTAAGATCGACGTTACTCTTCTAAGGCGCTTCTGATATACATATATATAATGTGTTATTGTAATATGTGTGTTACTGGTATATGTATGATACAGTGGCAAGATACTACTCACTTTACTGTAGTATAATCAACTATTACGACGTATGTATGCATATTATCTAACATGTGCAAAAGGTTTTGCAGCGAAGGTCTTATTAGCTATCGGTGTCTATCTATCTATATCTATATTTTAAATCTGCTGGCATCGCTAAGATATCGAATGTAAAGCTTTTCATAAATATGTATTGTCAGAACGTACTTACCATGCCAAGCCCTTTTCCAAGCTGCATCTTTAAATAGGCTTATGGGCACAAGCGTTACCTGTGTTCACTGTACATTTTGTGCAACACATGTATATATAATGCATGTGTTGGAATGCTGCCTTCCCGCTGTAGCTTACTCTATAGGGCTGCAGCAGACCCTCCAAAAGGGGCTTATTTCAGGAGTTTAATTCGAGGGATTACTAAAAGCTATGACATGTTTTTTTATGTTCTCCAAGTCTTCTGGATGGGAAAAAGTGATGTTGTGGTGATGAAAGCTCGTGCAGGCACCACAAAATTCAAGATGGCCACCAAAATGTTAAAAATCCTTGAAAATGATTATATCTTTGGTTGTAATCAACATAGAGACATGATTTTAAGTTTAAAATATACATTTTCAAGGTCAAGGAATACAGATTTATCATTTTTGAGAACTTAAGAGGCAGCCATCTTGAATTTTTAATGAGATTGGGCACTTGAATAACTGAATTTCATATAAGAATGTGATTTCTAGTTCATATCAGCATGCAAAAAGAATTCATAGTTCAAGAAACATTATTTCTGGTAATAAGGAGTTGAGAGTCAACAATTGGCATAATGCATGTGGCAGCCATTTTGAATATTCAATGATATTGATGCCACAATGTCCAAACTCATATATAAACAAGGGGGAGCAGAAGACACTCCAAAGGAAACTATTTCAACAGTTTAATTCCAGGAGTATTAAAAGCCCTGGCATATCTTTCTCTTGTTTTCAAAGGCTTCTGGAGAAAGGAAAGTGATGTTGTGGTTATATAAGTCTTGACAGGCACCAACAATTTTACACTTTTTTTTGCAGAAAGTAGTTTTCGTTTGTGTGTGTGTGGGGGGGGGGGGGTGATAACTTCTTGAAAATGGTATATCTCTGTTTATAATCAACATGGACATGATTTAAGGTTTGATATGTGCATTTCTGGTAAGAGAATTCAGATTTGTTGTCTATGAGAACCCCAGTGGCAGGCATCATGAATTTGGATGAGGTCAGGCACTGGCATATCTGAATCTCTATGTTGAAATGTCAAATCATTGGCACAGTGTTAAATCACTAACAAACATTAGGGAAATTCTAAACGCACACTTCAAGAAAAGTGAGCCAATGCCCACCTCAGTGCACTACCAAACAGCAAGGAATGTTTGTTCTTTGGTATGACCAACCCAACACTATCAATGTCCTTTCCCATATCCAATGCCCTTCCATCCTTCTCAATGTGCCTCTCTAAAAATGTCTCCTCTCTCTGCCTATGTGCCACCCTTCTTCTCAAGGTGCCCCCCTCCCTGGCAATATCATCTCACCCTCCCTCACCAGTTTAATACCTCCCTGCTAATGTCCCAATCTCAGGGTGTCCTTGGGAGTGGGATCCCTCCTGCATTCCCTTCCCCTGCTCCCTTCCACATCATAGTAGGAACAACTTCCAAGGTAACTGCAGCTACCAGGTAGGTCATTGGGATCCCACTGTACATAAGCAATTAAAATTTGCAACTGATACCATCTGTCATGTGGGCCACCAGGTAAAATGATGGAATTGTCTAGAACAGCAGTGTAAAGGGGGTTAAGAATCAGAAGTACTATGGTAACCTCTTTGATCCACAATAACATGTGCTATGGTAACTGTTATTGCAGACCAAAATTAGTTATCCCATAGTTACAAACCATGTAGGGTAAAGGCTCCCTGAGTCGGACAGATACCTTGAGTCGGACACCATTGGCTGTGAACTACATAATCAATATATCAATTTCACCTGTCATGATTACTAAAGATGAAACCTAAGGTCTTTTTCCCTGTAACAAATATAATATACAGAATTTTATTCAACTTATAGATTGTTATTTGACTGCCTGAACTTGGGGTGTTCTGACCATATTTTCAAAATAAAAGTCAAGAGTAAATGAGAAAATTGGTTTCCTTGTTCAGTCCAGTCTAGCTTCCCTCTAATAGTTAGAGAAATGCTATGGGTAATAGTGGCAATATATGTATTTTCTGCGGTATTTTAAGTCAAAACGTATAAATAAATTAGACATAATACCTTGTGAGAGGGGATCTAATCTCAGTATCAAATGGCACCTAAAGTCGGACACCCAGAGTCGGACACCATATAATACATAAATATGGGGGTTTAACCTATCATATTTTGTGTTACATAATAGGATGTTTGGTCTGTAATATATAACAGTTTTCTAGATACTCAAGACTTACCCAACCCAGAACATATTCCTCCAATACCAGGGCAATGACTTGATATCCCCTACTCAGCCTGCATTGCTCAAATAACACAGCGAGTTTCTTAGGCCCATTGAATATGTATACTTATTCACACATATATGGCTGGCTAAACAGTACTGTGAATGTGCCTTATCCTAAGAAATTGTTTTCTCCCCAGAAACACTGCATATATCATCAGGTATCCCTCTTAAACCAATGGCAATACATAGTGTCCGACTCTAGGATCATTTCTACTATGAAGTGTCCGACTTAAGGTTCAGTTCAATATTTAAAAAACAGCATATTAGCTGTCGATTAAAACATATTTACCTGTCAAGATTCAATGCAATCTCTTTAGAAATATAAGCTGGCATATCTTATGTTTCCAATAATGTAGCCCATGTCGGGATTGGACTCGTTTAAAAGGGTTAAAATTATCAGCCAAAAATCGTCACTTATTCATAGTGCAGGAGCGTCCAAAACGGGTGCCTTTACCCTATACATAGCTTACAGACTTAACAGACATTCCCTACCTATCTCTCTATCCTTCATCCCTCTGCCTTTCCCTTTATCTGCCTTTTCCCTATCCTTCCTATCTTCTACCTATCTATTGTCTATTCTCTATCTACCCCGCATCTCACTTTATGTCTACACATCACTAACCTTGCCTATCACTTCCAAGATGTATCCAGATATATTCAACCCCTCCTTGTGCATCAAACCCTCTACCTTCCTCTGGCCATCCCCTAAATTTGGTTATCCGTCCCTCTGCCTTTCCTCTCCTCTCCTTACATCTCATTTCCCCTGCCTATCCCCTTGCTATGTGTAGCAGTCCTGCATCTCCCTTTCATTGCTCATCATCTACCAACAATACTATTGTATCACTCAACCTACATGTTGATCTCATTGCCAAACCTTTCCACTATGAATCACAATACCTGTCCCTTCTTTCTGCCTGCTTATCCATATCTATCCCGATCCACTTCTCTGGCCATTGGTCCAAAAACAAACTCCAATCTATCACCCCATAGCCTCTATCTGTCTATCCCCATCTCTATCCTATTATCAAATGCCTGCAGCTATTCCTTCCATCTTCCTGTCCCTTTCCATTCTCTCAATATCCTCCGGCTTGTCCATCCCCTACTTATACTGTTGCCAGTCTGTCCCTTCCCTGGCATTTTCTTTTTGTGTTGATTGGAATACCAGCTTTTAAAACTATACATGAGTGATTTTTTTATATTGTGGCATGAATCTCAATACACATTCAAAATGGCTGCCACATAGATTATGGTAGCTTTTGAACCCCAGGTACTTATCATTAAGATATATATTCTCATGGACCATAATTTGTTTCTCTGTGTTAGGGACCACTAAATTCAACATGGCGGCATGGCCATTTTTCGGCCTACCCAGCGAACATTGCTTAGTGGGACCCACATGTGTTTTTACTTGGGCAAGCTGATTTGCCCATATCTGGGTTATGGTCCTTTTTGTCCAGGGCTACCAGTGGGAATCCAGATGGGCCAGCCCAGATTCAATGTGCCTACCTTGAGCCCAGAATAAATATAAACTATATCAATGTACAACAAATGGTGATATCTGGAGGAAAATCAGATGTCAGCATGTTTTGAAATATTTCCAGCATATCTATAGGAATTTTTTTTTTTACCTGGGCGGGCCCATCTGGGCTCCCACTGGTAGCCATGGACAAAAAGGACCATAACCCAGATATGGGCAAGCCCAGCTCCCTCAAGTAGAACACATATGGGCCCCAGGGACCAATCCTGGCTGGGTAGTGACATGCGACATGAGGAAAATCAGAAATAGTGACATGAGACCTGGGCATTTCTTAAAATCGACAGAGTGAAATCAGGAACCCCAATCAAGACCCCCAATAAAAAATCCAAGATGGCTACCAATTACATAGCTTCTAATGAATAATTAATCATAATTTCCTGACCCGAGGAATGAATCATTTTAACTTTAATTGTTTTTCTGTGTTGACCAGATGTGTTTCTATTTTGACAGGGTCAGATAGTTCATAACTGTCAGTCTGATTTTTAACATTATGCCATAAATCTCATTAAATATTCTAAATGGCTGTAGCATACATCATGCTTTCAAGTTTCAACTCCTCATTATTTTAAATATAGGTTTCCTTAACCATAAAATGGTTCTGCATGTTGATAACAACTGGAAACCATGTTTTAAAAGAAATTCAGATATTTGTTTTCTGACCTCATTAAAAATTCAAGATGGCTGCCACTTATGTTCTCATAAATTGTAAATCTGAATTCCCTGACCTCAGCAACATAATCATGTTTCTTTATTGATTATATTGAGTGTAGAATCTTTATAATAGAATGGAAGACAAAACTAACATTATTTCTACTTTTACCAGAATGACAGAAAATGTGTATATAATCAATGTCCATTCTCATATAGCCTGCACGCGATATCATTCCCACAACGTCACTTTTCATGATCCCTAGGATTCCATCAACATAAAAAACCATGCTGTAGCTTTTAGTAATCATTCGAATTAAATCACATCAGATGGTCCTGCTGCTGCAGCCCTACTATGCGGGGTTGCTATGTATTATACATGTCCATGTCTGCTATAAACAGATTTACATTGCACACCTAGGCGTGTGCACAGGGGGATCTATGAGAAAGCACGCATGTAATGCTGCCCAAGGGGCTCCTTATCTATGACCCAGTAAAACTATAGGTATCCTCTTGCTGTACAGCCACCGGCCCGGAGTGTTGAATCATAATATATAGTGTTTTAATCCTGATTTAATTCAAAGCACTGTGCATACGTATATATATATATGTTAATTTTATACAGATATAGGTACTACATCCAAAAGGATATACTCCTTTATCAGCAATAGCAATAAAACATACAGAATAGATACATACAGGTCATGCATGCTCTATGAAAGTATATCACCAACTACCCCCTATTTATTACTCACATATATTTACCATTTCTGACTATACCACTCATGATTAGTTCAGATAAATGTCATAAATGCATCTACACGTGTTAGAATACACCAATACATAATTGGGTATCCAATAATGAATCCAATATGGCGCGATCTATTATGGTAATAAAGTTAAAATATCTTATTACATGTAATGTGTCGCAAATTTCCAAGATTCAATGACTAAAATACAACAATTAAAACATTGGGACCACATAAGCAGCTATACCTTGTTATTCCTCATAACATTTACCCCTTCCTGTACCATACTCAAGGAACATCTCCGAGAGCACCAAATCGGTAGGAGACCAGAAAACATCAATAGGTGTGTGATTTACATCACAGGAGACTCAGGGTGTCAGGCTACTTTATGTCTTTACCCAATCCCCAATCACAAAATGGATGACAATTATGACTTGACCGCACCCGCACTATTACATGTATATTCCAGGGCGATGCACCCAATTCAATCAATTTTCAATGAAGTCTTAAAAATGAGTCTGAAAAACGAGGCAGAAAAACGAGCCTGATAATCAAACCTGATAATCAAGCCTGACGATCGAGTCTGGTGATCAAGCTCCCTAACCCCCCCTCCCCCACATTGGATCAACTCCTCAGATACAGGATACTCCCACTGTAAACGAGCAATGACAGTGCACACACGGGTTGTCCAGTCTAAAACACTTTCTTGTGCACTAGGCCTATAGCAAGACAAGCACACATTGGTATATAGAACTTTTATTGAGTTCAAAACATAGCAAGGAGCAGGGTTGTCTAGAATGGTGCACACTGCTTCAGAATAGAGTTCAATAGGAGGGCAGCATCTGTGCTTTGTTGATTTAAGAAAGTGCAAATATTTTGGCATGATCATTTTGCAACAAAAAATGCAAAATTGTGTGTGCAATACATTGTGTGCCACAGATAAGGCGTGAAGGTAACAAACCATGAACATTTTTTTAAATTGACATGGATAGTTGATGAAATATGATTGTGTGAAGTTGGAAATTTGAAAATCTCTTAACCAACATTTAGAATCGACTCACTAGACTCAGGGGTACACCCTGAGTCAATAAAAAGTGTGAAACTCTTACTCAGCTGCAAAAACTCCTTCAATAAATATATGTTGAATTCACATAAGAGAAGTATGATGTTTACAATACATATTTTTGACGGAAATCGCTAGAGCAGTTGTACATTATTGTACCTTACCTTACCGACCCTCTATCTGAGCGAGCTGACCAGATGTCAGTTAGATATAGCCATCTTACCTGCAGATAGAAAGAAAACATCTTTAAGTAAAACAATTAGATCCAAATAAAGTTAGGGGAGGCCGAGGCAACTCCGAATATATAGCGATGACTTATAGTATGATGTATTACTACATTAACTCCGAAGTAGTCACTTTTGGGTTCACATGCCTATATCATATATTCTGCGTTAGTTTATGTTTAATCATTTCATGAATACTATCTCACGGTTTATCCTATAAACCCCGAGATGTCACTCCCTTGTCAAGGAAATACGGAAAACCTCGCGACGGTGGTAAATGTTTTGCGGCAAATCTAATAACATTTATATATAAAAAAGGTACAGTGAAAAAAACCCAGCAGGAACTCCTGGAAAAGAACGCTGAGAAGAGTAACATATCTGTATGACATCAGTGACCACAGCCACTACTCAGGAGGGCCGAGTTGATTAAGGTGCTTCATGACTTGTGTTAATGTAGCTGCTGCATGAAATAGGTAGCCGGCCCGCTGACCTGCTCACTCGGCCTTCACCCCTCCACTGAGCAGCTCCATTGTTTCTTTACCCCACCCCAGCATAACCACCACAACCCACCAGACTCATCTTCACATTACTTTGGATTTATGAGATATCCACGGGTTACTCTCCTCAACATAGGAAATTAATCCCCTCTTCCCGAAATACATGACGACCATTTGGGCCTCACCAGAACAGTGTTATGTCTGATCCCCATGCCTTGTGATATGGAGCTGCATTGTCAGATAGTGATAGGATACCGGCCAAGGGGAAGTAGATTTGTGAGAGGATAAAAATCGAACATTGTAATGTGAAATTATATCATTTTGGAGAAGCAGGAAAGCGTTTCTCTGCATAATGCATGTTCTTTTATGGTTTTTAATAGTCAACCCTTTGATGTATGCACATTCTAATGCAGGAGTAGAGTGTACCCCGGCTGGTTACGACAGCTGACAAACCATGTTGCATATATCTTATATAAGTAGGGGGCTTCTCGTGTGACAGAATACATCTTTTGAGACTGATACTCAAGCTCAGGGCTTTTTGTACACTTTATGATGATATTAAGCCTTGCCGGTGTGACTACCGGAGGAAAGTGCCGTATACAAATGTGTACAAATTCCTCGATGGTCATCAGAAGAGTGTCCAAAGATGTACTATTGGATACAGATCTTTGTAGCGGATAGATTGGCCGATGGGCTACATTTGACAGCAGAATATATGCTCTAGAATATAGCACATAAACAGTCTGTATTGCATTGACGAGTGGCCTTATTTCACTGATTATAAGCACTACATTCCTGGGTAGTACACCTACCGTGTACACCGCACACACATCCTATGCTCTTAGAACCGGCGAAAAGATGGTCTCTCATACATCCCCATGACATCGAATGCCACCACCCATGCCCCTGCCGACTAGCCCAACTGTACACCATCGCCATGACAACAACGCTGTCTCCTCACAATGGCCGCCGCACTCAAAAAGGAGGTGACAAGAAAAGCTCAGATACAACACAGATTTAATCAGACGAGCCGCCATCCCTGCAAACCGGAAGTGGCCGGTGGAAGAGTAATTTCCGCCGCCCTACATGGAGGGGCGCTGCTGTTGGTGGTGCCAGATGTGTGTAGACGGTTGTGGACGTGTGTGGATTGTTGTGGGTGTTTGTGGACGGTTGTGGACGTGTGTGGCAGGGGTGTAGACGTGTGTGGCAGGGGTGTAGACGTGTGTAGACGTATGCAAGGGTGTAGAGCTCATTGGGAAACAGTGTGCCACCAGAGGGGTTTACGCACTGTGCCACTCTCTGAATAGTATCAGTCATTGTTTGTGCAATTCCCAATTTCTACCCATCATAACCCATCACACACCAGTGTATTCTGTCTATATAGTTATGGAGCACAGTAGACACAGAATCAGGATGGTTGATATACTTCTTGCATTGGCCATTTTTATTTTATTTCCTGATTTCGTTGTCTACCAGAAAGTAGTTGCAAGGAAAACATATTTATGACGTTTCCAATATGAGCTATCTATATGGCACTTTAATAATTAAATAACATAACTTTAATTGTAAGAGGAAATTGGCGTACCCGTGGTTTTGTACTGTATAGGGGGCATACTTATATTGCCGCTAATATAAGAGGAAATTGGCAGAGCAGTAGGTGTATGTGTCCTGTCTGGGCCGCCATTACCGGTACAGACAAAGACGTCCAGCAGCAGCTGAGTAGTTGTCCTACTCACCTGTTGGATGGCCGCCCACAGCAGGATGGATGCCGCCTGCAGCACGTCTTGTGTGGCAGGCGGTGTTTAGATCACACAGCCTCTGTGATGGGGTGATAGGGCGGCTCATGTAGACCTGACACGCACCCGCCCCTCTTGTACTCGGCACTATAGGGCTCTCAACCCTGTTCAAGGCTGCCACAGTAGGCACATGATAAGCCCCCCCCCCATGTAATAGGCGTTAGGGTTTAATTGAAATTAATATATTTAGCCCATAGACCTAGTTTCAAATTATATGTGGCCATAACTATAAAATGCCCAACCCTACGGTACTAAGGTGCGTTATCACCATCTACTCATTGTGGATCTGAGTGTGAAGAATGTAAGGGTTGGCATTGAACAGTGTATAAAGGAAACACCTCCCCCTCCCCTCATACAGGGTGGCAGCCTTGTGGTCTCTGTCTTTTTTTTACTGGCCCAATTCGTCGTGTCAGCCTCACACTTGCACAGTGAGTCATGGAGGCTATTCCACATTGGGTACAGAGGTAGAGATGGGGTGCGGCCCGACTAGGGCAATCCAAGCTTTAAACCCTTAGCCTCCCTAGAACTGCAGGAGTGGGACAACGTTCGTTGTGTAGATTCATCAAACTTTGGGCATACTTGGACAATATAACTTCAGTACACAATGCAATCCTAGTGAGTGTGTCATTGTCTATCATATAAATAACAAAATCTGCCTACACTGTAAATGGTATGACCTAGCACACCCATAATATTATGTTGGTAATAGAGCCCACTATATATTGCATAATCTGTGGTACACTCTCCTATCCACCATGTGCTTTCAGCCCGACAAGACTTCAAAAGCTAAGGTGCAGATTTATATTGCTCTTGTGGTGTCCATGGCCCGGTCCCTGCCTTGGACCGGCCGTCAAAAGTAGCTAGGCCGGTAACCAGTGAATAGAAGCGCCAGTGGACAGTGTCAGAGACCATTTGGCCTCAGCCGACCCGGCCCTAGTCCATGCCCTGCACTGCCCCCGAGATACCCAGTACCCACTCACCATGTTCCTTGCTCCTTGAAAATGCTCTAAGTTGTACCCCTGTCCTTGAACTAGTTCTTACCCATCCCCCTCCCTTCGATCACACATGTCGTTACCTGTCCACATTCACCCCATCTATTGACCGCCCCACCCTTCCCACACACACACACACACACACCATTCGCCCCTCACACACAAAACACCACTTGAAAGGAGACCTTGGCTGAGGGCAAGGTGGGACGGGTGCAGCTTCCGGTGCACTGTGCAATAGCTGGATGCACAAGGCATGCTGGGATAGTAATGGCGGTCTTATCAGGTGGTCCGCTGGGTCCCGGATGTCACGTAATATTAGTGACACCGAGTGGCCGGTAGTGAGTGGGTGGGTGGGTGTGTAGAGTGGTGGTGGGTGGGTGTGTAGAGCGGTGTTGTTTAGAGTGGTGGTGGGTGGGTGTGTAGAGTGGTGGTGGGTGGGTGTGTAGAGCGGTGGTGGGTGGATGTGTAGAGTGGTGGGTGGGTGGGTGTGTAGAGAAGTGGTGGGTGGGTGTGTAGAGAAGTGGTGGGTGGTTGCGTAGAGAAGTGGTGGGTGGGTGTGTAGAGTGGTGGTGGGTGGGTGTGTAGAGTGGTGGTGGGTGGATGTGTAGAGTGGTGGTGGGTGGATGTGTAGAGCGGTGGTGGGTGGGTGTGTAGAGTGGTGGTGGGTGGTTGTGTAGAGAAGTGGTGGGTGGGTGGGTGTGTAGAGTGGTGGTGTTTAGCTTGGCGGTGTGTAGAGTGGTGGTGGGTGGGTGTGTAGAGTGGTGGTGTGTGGGTGTGTAGAGTGGTGGTGTGTAGAGTGGTGGAGGGTGGGTGTGTAGAGCGGTGGTGGGTGGGTGTGTAGAGTGGTGGTGGGTGGGTGTTTAGAGTGGTGGTGGGTGGGTGTGTAGAGTGGTGGTGTGTAGAGCGGTGGTGGGTGGGTGTGTAGAGTGTTGGTGTGTAGTGTGGTGGTGGGTGGGTGTTTAGAGTGGTGGTGGGTGGGTGTGTAGAGTGGTGGTGTTTAGAGCGGTGGTGGGTGGGTGTGTAGAGCGGTGGTGGGTGGGTGTGTAGAGTGGTGGTGGGTGGGTGTATAGAGTGGTGGTGGGTGGGTGTGTAGAGTGGTGGTGGGTGGGTGTGTAGAGTGGTGGTGTGTAGAGCGGTGGTGGGTGGGTGTGTAGAGTGTTGGTGTGTAGTGTGGTGGTGGGTGGGTGTTTAGAGTGGTGGTGGGTGGGTGTGTAGAGTGGTGGTGTTTAGAGCGGTGGTGGGTGGGTGTGTAGAGCGGTGGTGGGTGGGTGTGTAGAGTGGTGGTGGGTGGGTGTATAGAGTGGTGGTGGGTGGGTGTGTAGAGTGGTGGTGGGTGGGTGTGTAGAGTGGTGGTGGGTGGGTGTGTAAACAAGTGATGGGTGGGTGTGTAGAGTGGTGGCGGGTCTGCTCAGCTCGCTAAGAACGTCAATTTCCAGTATAAGAAATTTAGCAATCCTGCTCAGCTATTAACACTAATGGCAAAACTCAGAAATGTGGCAAATGCAAAGAGTAAAGAGTACCCCTACATTGCAGTATCTCCACCACCGAGACGGGGATTATAGTTTGTTATACAATGTACTATTGTATTTAGACATAAAACTAGTTCGAAGTTTGTTAGCTACCTATACATTCAGTACAGCAATTATGTACATGTATCACATGTATGGATAGAAGTATATAAAATCTTCTTCAACGCAAAGGATATGTATAAAACCTTGATGGCCTGTATAATAAAGTCAACATGGGGAACATTATAACAACATTACACATATGTCAGCTACACTGCACTAAGCTGTGCACTTGTGGCTGGAGATGTTATAGGGTGTATAGTGGGCTCCCAGTGGGCAGCCCGTGGGTAGTGGTTGGAGGGGACGTGGGACATGGAAGTAGCTGCATGGACAGCACATCCATCATACACTGGTGTAATAAAGCCCACAGAGTATACACACAGCCGCACGTATACAACCTGTCACTTAATGCAGCCACACTCACCTTTCCTGCCCCATACACCATGCACACAGGGAGAGGGACAGTCTCACAGTACTACACACTCACCCACAGGCACATATTACTAGTACGCGGCTCTCTGTATGATTCTGGAAAAGCATAATCCAAGTATAACATAGGTTCACTTAGACTACATAGCTGTAAAAATACATCGTATTGATATTGATCAATCCGACTTAATTTTATGATGATCCAATGACACGTGTCGTAAAGGTTAATTGCCTTTTCAATTTAGTTTATAGATCTACATTGTTATCTTTTGCATCGTTTTCTGATACATACAGAGAGGTAACATAACATGTGTGCACATGTATATCAGAATTGACCCGCTATATTAAGGTGCACCTGGAGCACCAGGTGGTTTGGTCGGCCTTCTTTATCCTGAGACTATTTGTGTGTGTCTCCAGTACAGGGTGTGGCAGCTGACCATGTATCGGTTTCCTGGGCAGGATTCAGACACCAGGTGGTGTTGGAGACAGTCTATAGGACAGCACTGACCTCTCACTGACCATGTGTGGTCAAAGACTATCGATCCTGGTGACCGTCTATACTATCCACACGTAGCCCAACACTGCTTTAATCTCGATATCTACCTCTCAAAGGCCCACAGAAAGCCAGGTGTCTATATGACACATCTATCATCATCATAAAGATTTTCGTTTCTATGCTTTCAGCACCAAACCTCGTATCGTGTGCAACCATTTAAACATATGCATTATCTATCTCGAGAACACGTTGTTATTTTCCATTAAAACTACATTTGCAAGATAACTTCAGCAGCTTTCCCATAATGACAGGTTTAGGGGCTGCAATGAGAACATCAAGGACATCCAAATGGCTGTCCAATAGATCCACTACACAATTCATATTGAGCTCCGTAGACTACCTGAATTGCCATTGTGCAAGGTAGTTTACCATACTCCTTTAATACAAAAGCCGCAATTGAATCAATTCTCCTCACCAGAGGGATTCTAACTAATCGTACTTGCTGAACCTCCCTCTTTCACACAGGAATTAACTCCACTGCTATGCACCACTCTGCCCCAACAGTCTGTCAATCAAACAGGAAGCACACACACGTTTTCATGGTTAATTCAATGACCAACCCAAAGATTCTTCCCTGTGCAAACACGCCTAACGATGTTTTAAGTAAGCAGAGGCAGCGGCATCCTAACAGGCCCCTCACTATTCATCATAGCACCCATGCAACCCGCCCATACCATTCATCTCTTATCGCCCGGCAGGCCGTGGAGGAGATTACTCAGATAACTATTACGATGGGACCAGCACGTTTTTTCACACTCGGCCAGCGGCTATCTTTATCGTTATGTGTCCTCTGCACGCCGAGTACTGACCCATTTATTCTACTCGCACTCTCGGCCAGTACAGAGCGGTACAAGGGATCAGTGAGCAGCTCACCAAGTCAGGATGAGCAACTATACTATGTGTTGTTAGCCCGTCACACACTACACGCTGGGCTGCAACAATGGGAATGTATGGCAGGGGTAATTACAGACATATTATCCTACGTAATCTATTCTCTCAGATATTACCTGTGAGGTTCTAGCTGATATCAGTATGAGCATTATAATGTGCAGAGAGACGAAGAGTCAAGTGAATTCCAGATGGTATAGTCAGGTAGCAGTCCGGGGTAGCAGTGCTCAGTGTAGCAGCGAACCAGAAAACTGACTTAGTTACCAGCTCTATGAGCCGCTAAAGCAGTCAACGTCTTCAGTGCTGAACGAGCGCCTAAAATGCTAAAGCGAGCAGCTCCCTAGGCCATGCAGCGACGGCTCTGATAACAGGCTAAATAAATCACCTGTCATTATCACAGATCCAATTCGCCGCTGTCTCTCGGCGCCCAGCCTTCAGATAAATGGCACGGTGAGTCGGCGAGTTGATCAACCTGCTCCAGGGCCGAGGAGCGGCTCACACCACCAGCGCCGAGCAGCTGCGAACCGCTCCTAAAGGCCGGGGTGAAATTGGATCCATTTGGGTGTTAATGATTCCATTTAGGCCTCTTAGCGGTGCAGCGGCCCACTGGCCTTCTCTCTTGTGATAATTACTCAGAGCGTGTGGGATCAATTCAAGTGGGTTGCTGTGTGTACACATGGATGTATGTGGGCATATAGCAGAATAACGACTAAAGCCCATTGTACCCTTAGTTCACATCAGACACAGGGTCAGGGCACCATGAAGATATGGCCCTGGTGTGACAAGGGTTAACTGGGGAGGATCACCTGTGATGGCTCTTAATCTATCACCAGGGTCCGTCAGGTGGGGCAAAGGTCACAGGTCGGTGTCCGGCTGGCAATGTAGAGCTAGGGTAGGGTTTCAAGGAGTATTCACTGGTCAATCACTTAAAAATATGCTTACAATAACTTCCAAACGGGTGTTTCTGATTCCAAATCTTTGTAACTGTTCGTCCCACCTTGCTTATTGAATAGCATGGGCTAGTATTAGATCATCGTATATAGAAGCATGTCCATGCAAGTGATATATAAAATCTAATATACACAACTCCGTCGTCCCCGCCCTTATATGCTACTCCCAGGGTCATGGGACACTTTCATATACTACTTACATTGGGGTATAGCCGTGTACTATGTTACACTACAGTTACTTACTCTACTTGCCATATACTACTTACATTGGGGTATAGAATGTACATGTACTATGTTACACTACAGTTGCTTACTCTACTTGCCATATACTACTTACATTGGGGTATAGAATGTATATGTACTATGTTACACTACAGTTGCTTACTCTACTTGCCATATACTACTTACATTGGGGTATAGAATGTACATGCACTATGTTACACTACAGTTACTCACTCCACGTGCATGTACTACCGACTAACTGTACGTCCTTCAAAATTACATACTACTTACACTGCAATATGAGTTATAGAAACAACCTGTTTTGTTTCAGGCCATCAAGAGAGTCTCAGGGTTACATGGGAAATTGTGTGCGATAATCTGAACGTTTCCTGGCTCTAGTTATTAGTTTTCTATGTGTGGCTAAAAGGGTGTGTATTGCAGCCCCCTCCCCATGCCTCCCCATACCACCGCAGTAGTCAATGGCCGACATTTGAATAAGTGATGTACCATTGCAAACCCTACGACGGTCATAAATGGAGTCTGGGTACTAGTGTTATGACTAAGCAATGGACATATGGCATATTGAGTGGCCAAATATGGTATACCCATGATAAATTATATACTATATTTACAACTGTGTAGTCAATGGTCCTGCATTCTATAGTACTGTCAGTCTTACTGTTGCCAAATAAACAGCCACATTGACCCCCTAGCCTGGTAATCTGGATGGATGGGAAGGGCAGGGAGGGGTGGGATAAGCAGGGATAAGGGGGTATGCACAGGGACATGCATGTAGAGCTGACTAAATGCTTACTATACAGTATTCATGACTCACCCTTTATCCATAGTGTATCCCCTGTTGGACGGTCTGACAATTATATGTACATTCCTACAGCTTACTCTACTACTGCTATGTAATCTCCCCTACCATCAACCGTATATCAACATTGACCACTAGATTTTCCTTTCATGGAAATGTTGCCGAAACCAATGCTGTTTCGGCCATTTAGTATATGGCTCTGTATTGTAGTACTTTCTCAGAAGCATGACGGCACGTGTAGACAGCTGAGTAGCAGCAGCTCCTGCACGTGCTGCTGCAGCCCTCAGCGTGTAGCCGTGTATAGGTATGTGCCGTATGGAGGCCACCTAATGAGGCACCCCCTCATTAATCAGCACGGCCTGTTGTCTACTGATTAGCTGTCGTGTTAGGCCGACAAGGCACTGATGAAAATTACTGCAACTGACATAAATCTCATACTGCCCTATAATCTCTGTAATATTCATGAACCTATATCATGGAGCTCAAAAGGTTTATCTATGACATGAGGCTAGATTGCAGTTGAAGGTAGAAAGTGCTGGGGATGGGGAGGGGTGGCGGGGTGCTTGGTGTGAGAGAGGGGAATCTAGAAGATATTGCTGGTTTTCTTGGCTTTGGCAATAAATCCCCTACCGTAGACCTAGTTTGAGTAAGTTTTTAAAATGATTGCTTTAAGTAGGGTGGAAGCACTGGAGGGTGTAGGTAGCGTAGCTCGTACTGCTGGGCAGCACATGGGTAACTGCTCAACATGAAGTCAGTCTGTAATGGGGCCTGCCTCCCCCACTAACAAGGTGCTTGTGTGAAGGAACCTACAGGAGAAGTGGGTCACAAACACACCGGGGCATTAAATGAGGGAGAACCTGTCTGCCGGCAGGCCCCTGGTCGGCTTCCTTTATGGAGTGGGTGTAAAGTCGAGTCGGGCTGCTCTCCTCCCTACACACCCCTTAAACCTCCGGGCGGCCCCCAGTGCAGGATTATCTGACTCCTAAGCCCCCAGCGTCCTCCAGGGCCCCCGGGGACCATCAAACCGGATGCGCATGCACAGAGAAGCTTCCGCCCATCGACGCCAGGCAGTGCTGTACATCACAGTAACTGACCGTCCTGAGTAGGCCGCCATCTTGTCCCCTCCCCCCCTTGTGGGTACATGGTGTATGCAGACTAGAAACACCCCGTGTGAGTGGCGACAGACTGGTGTTAGTCTGTATGTGATCGGACACTTACACTCATTGGTCCACACAAACAGGTGATCTGATTGCTCAACTCTTTGCTTCCATAGATGGCACAATACCCCTGTAGTCAGACTATGACACCGCTATACGACAGCACATGCCCAGTGGACGTTGAGCAATGGGTGCGGCCACGCTCAGGGGGACCTGTGATGGCGACGTGGTGGCGACAATCTTAGATGACCAGTGCCGACGTCTTGAGTCGCGTGCACCGAGGCATGAGTCGGGGGGTTTAGGTCGGTGCCGCCCAGTCGGCACGCGGCCGGCCACAGGGGGACAATGTAGCCGGGCCGGGCGGGTCTGGACACCCTAGGGACGGCTCGGCAAGTGCCCTCTGCGGACATGCCTCCTGCCCCTCCTCCCCTGGTACCCAAACCCTAGCATCTTCCTCCATGGTCCGACCTAAAGGAGCTGGGTCAGCCTCATATCACCATCACCAACACTACGCTCATATATATAGTCATTTACTCTTCATCCTATTGTAACTGGGAACATTTGGTAGCAATGCTGTAGTGGCAAAGACAAATCAGGCACCAAGGATGTCAACACAGTACCCTTTCCCTCTCTGCTGTCTTGTAGACACACATGGAATATATCTTTCAATTTTGATCGTCAATTATGACAGCAAATTCTGTAAACAAGCCCACTTTATATTGGGGCATAATGTCATAGTACAGATGTATATTATCTTAGACCAGAAAGTCTCCATAGAACGATAGGCAGAGACTAAACCCAATGTGCCAACTCTGCAACCCCACCTGCTGTTTCTACAACACAGCCCCTCCTGCCTCCCGCAGACTGCATGAGTAGAAGGGCAGTGTACAGGACCCGTGGTCTGCCATCTGCACCAGACGGCGCAAGGCTCTGTCACTTGTCTTCCCCTATCTGTGACGATATTGATCAAGACGGTCACCTGGTGGTGTGGCTCTCAGTAGGGCAGTGTGCCTCCAGGGTACCGTAGGGCAGCTCACCTCGCTGGTAGCTATAACCAACCTTACCTGCGGCTCAGTAGGTCCCCCAGAGCAGCTCCAGTCTGGTTAGCATGTTGATGGTTATGGCACTGACTGTCTACCCACGTGTGGATGGCTGCGTGCAGTAGCTGTGTTAGATATAGGCTATAGTTATAGCTAAGGTGTTATGAAGGGCGATAATGATCACCAAATTTATGATGTGAAATAAAGGCAGATCTTTATGTTTTGGCTCTTGCCTTGACTACTTGCCCTCCTCTGTGCTGACCTATCAGTTGTTTGTATGGCATTTGGAATTTCTAAATTTGCTGATGACTCAAATTATTTCATTTGTTGTGCACTGACCTTTAAAATCGTCTATTGCTAGAATTGGACCACGAAGTAGCACATCAGTCATGTATTATATCGACTATTCAGCATTGACACTAAATTTAGATCCAATTGTAAATGGCACTTGAATTTTGCCGGAATAATCTGCTTTAAATAAATGTCAGTGATTGACGGTCGGCAATGCCTATTATCATTTATCATTATTCCATTATTGTCCAACCGTTTTTAGTTACCTTATTCATCGTTTTATAGATTTGATACCGATATTCGAATGCAGTATTTACATTAGTTTCCATATCGATACAATCCCCAGTTCGTTAGATACAAGTTGCACATTGGCGAGATGTTTCATTTCTATAGAGATGTCCAAAATATGGTGCCGTCTTTTTTCAACTTGACATATCATAAGTTATTTATATTCATACCCCACTTGGGTGGCAAGACAAAACAAACTGCCTGACTGTATAAGACGTATAAAAGGTGTGAAAAACAATAACCACAGTGTTTGGCATTAGTTAGTTAAACCACTCGAGATCCTTGTACTGAGGATAATGACTGAGCACACTCGTCTGCGACTCGTTCACAGCCTTGACTGTCGCCATTATCCTGAGTACAGCGGTTTGGCAGTGGTTTAACTAATACACCTAACATGAATCACATTGAAGTGTATGAAGATTCATAATTTGACCAAAGCAGGACACATGCCGGCCATAACTAATGGTCTTCCGTTACTGTCCTTGTACTATAAGGGGCAGAGATCTGCTGGGAGTAGCGGCAGGATGGGATCTCGAGTAACTCGTGTATGGATATGGTGGTTACCAATACGGCCAGCACTCTCTCCCAACACACTACATGTATATGGGATGACGGATATGTGTCTACTAAGGTACATAACAATGCATACAACCATCCTTCTCCCTACATGCTCCTTGAAAAGAGGTAGACTTTAGGCAGAAGCTTAAGTCTTTTAGCTTTTATTATGCTGTCACTTTGGGCTTTTAGTACAAATAATGAATACGGCAATACAATGTAATGGAACAACTTAGAACCAGCAGAGGTATAGGCCTAGGATACACGAAAGAGCAGCTCTGAGCAGCTCTCAGGACCCAAGAGTTATCAGCAGGAGGAAACTTACTGCTGGGATAGCAAGCAGGGATATCCCCATAAAGGGCGGCTTTTAATCTGCCTCAAACAACAACACGAGAGCTGTATCCCTTCGCGCTTGGGTTCAAGTGCACAATTTGTTCACGCAACGGCCGATTGTTGCTAAGATGGCTGCCAAGAAAACAAACGACACTCACTGTGAATGCATATGCAGACGACATTTAGTGACCATACTTGTAAAGCAGGCTAAATAAGGGAGGATTATTCAGAGCCATGTTCACACACTACAATGAGAGCATAGTGTAACTGTGTGTTCGGGATATACGTATATCGCAACTTGATACAGCTGAGATGCCAAACACGTCCCCAAGAATGCATGTACATGGTTATAACACACTACAACACTGCATAACGGCCCCACGTTGACATGGCGCCAGTGAGGCAGTAAAAGCGCGCCAAAGGTCCGTGTCTATAATTGTCGTCTGCTGGCAGAACACCCTGCCGACCTTCAATCACCAGGCCGTTTTAATAGAGGATTGACCCAAATCAGGCTATCGTATCGCCTCAGTAACCCTTTGGAATTTAGATGTTTATGCATTAGAGTCAGGCAACACTCATCCCTAGAAAAGCCTACTGCCGATCACATACCCTAAACCCAAGGTCTATATTCAAATAGAGAACCGTACGTTTAAGGTCTAAACTGGTAGAGGACATGCCGGTTCAATGTAAATGTTAATGTGACACTTTACGAAGCCCATGGTTATCATTCTTGACAAGGAGAACTAATTCCAATGACCATAGTAAAAGCGAATCGTGTCCCTTGAAAACTAAATTTAACTTGTCACGTGGAATTCCGAAGTAATAGTTACCCTAAACTGTGGGCGCATTGATGCTGTTCTCCAGAGTGAGAGGATCAAAGACCATGCAATATACACTCACACCGCCATACCCGTAACGCTGAGAGTTTCAGGTAGGGCTACTACGGTAGACCTGTGTGACACAGCAGCAGTACTTAGTACAGGTGTGAGGTGCTCACCACAGGGGGAGAGCTGCTCGTGTCGTCTTACTGACACCTATGTACTACAGCGTTGTACGTACAGGACGGGGCAACATAACATGTCCTGCTACCCTCACACCAAGAGGGTATAAAGAACACATAAATCAGCACACGCCACGGCTGAAGGCGATCACTTGGTAAGATATAAACACCAACTGAAGAAGGACATCATGAGAAATTACACTGATTCTATCTCCATAATCTTTACTATAACACATAGCCATAGACATGGCTTTAGTCTGCTGTCCATGACTGCTGGCCTATATATTCACATGACCCTGACCTATGAAACATGACCTCAGCCCACGTGACTGATGCGCAGTCCATGTCACGTGACACGAGCTGCTCAGGTCACGTGGGGTGGCGCTCAGAGCTACTCTATACCCCCGTCCCCTCACCAATAACGTCCTACCCGACGACTTCTTCACGTGGCCGCCCACCCACTAACTGCCGTGGGAGTCAGGTCTCATGAATATGTAGCAGGTCCCCACCACTTCAGGACGCGACCTGCGATCCGATATCATAACCTACTCTTTATGACAAGGCAAAAGGTCGCTTCTATTATCGTTCAGAAAGGATTCATCTTCATTTCGTGACAATACATTTTGCACAATCTGCACTCGTGTTTCTGTGGGTGCTTCTCTGGTGGCAGATATAAAAGGGTGCTACCACAGAGTACTGGGGTGTGTTCAGACTTTAGGACAGGACGGACAGACCTGCCATGTAACACCTCTGTGTAGAATGTGGCACTCAGTATGTCATTATTAATGTCAAACAAATGTGGCAATAGCTATATTCCTATCATGTATCCCAGAAGGATGCGACAATTAATGTATGTTTGCACTCATGTATGATTTCACTATGTCCAACAAGACTGTCGGAGTGAGTCGTATCTAAACATATGACCAAGGTACCTGGATCAGTGTTTCTAGGTTTCTGTTCCATCCAAACACCCACTAATCGAAAAGGGATCCCTGTAGAAACAGCGATCACTTTTACAACATGGCTGTAAAGATAACATAGACCAGGGCATAAAACAGGGGAGTCTGAAAAGCCGAGTTATTCCTACTGCTAATACCGCCTCGTATAAATCATCGGTAAGAGCAATGAAACTCTAAACACTGGAGTCTAAACCTGGGTTCTTAACGCACCTAGAAAATGCCATTGTGAACATCCCTACCAAAGCGTTGCTTTTAATCACAGGACAGAGCTGTGAATTGTATTTCACACTGGACTACAATATATGAATTCCAATGGATACTGTCGTCCAGAACGTCCTACACCTAGTGAATTGCTATACACAATTATACTCCTATAATAGAATTCCCTCACGCTGACCTACATCCAACATGAAGTACTCATTAGGCAGTTAACCCACTGTGGGTTTGTACCATCCTACAGCTACCTAAACGTACTTGACCTATTGACTGACTCCATCCTATTATGAACTGCACCCAACATGGGCTTCACACCCTTACATTGAGTTAGCCTCCCCCTGAGCTGCTCCCTATTCTGAGCTGCTCCTAGTAAGGGCTGTTTGTGGCAGAGCTCGCTCACAATGGCCCTAAAGTATAGCTCACGGCTCACAGCCATTACACAGGGAATAACACAAAGTGCCTCCTGTCATGCAGGATGGTCTACACCACCCTAAAACTGCCCCAATGTCAGCATGACCCGTAATACCCAACAATAACAGTCCCCATCTTTCCTCTCCTCCCCATAATTCTGCCCCACCCCGCTGCCCACAACCACACTCATACGCCATAACGGACGTCCCCTGTTAGCTGGCCGATATACTTCTAGTTGTCAATCCAGTCTCATTGTAAGGGGTCGTTTAAAATCACGGTAGTATTATTTGCGCTTTGATGATACTAATTGAATAACAAAATCTTAAACGAGGGATTGCTTCCTATTTTAAGTACCCCTCTCTTTCACGGTCAACTGAAAAATGCCAATTGCCCTTACAACCCCAGAACTTCCAAAGATATCAGCATTGACCACCGTACAGACACATACACTTTAGATGCTAGGTGCAGACTCACCCCTGATGTAACATACTTGGCACTTATAGCATGAGGCTTGGCCTTCTTACGTAGCTGCAACGCCTAGACCATGAACTTGTGAGAACAGTCCCTATTTCCCCCACCAGTGCCGCTGTGTACGCACTCAGTGCCCCTACCTATTCACCCCGTACCGTGTCACTCTCACCCCAGCACACCCAGAGTCATCGATCCATCCAAGACGACCACTGGGGACAAGGGTTCGGGGGTCGTGGACGGGGTATGGGTGTGAATGGAGAGGAAGGGAGAGATGATCTGGAGAAGGGCCAGAGTGGTGGTGGTGGTGGTGGTAGGGGGGGGGGGGGCGGGGGGTTCGTGGATTCAGTGGTAATAACGACCTCTTTCAGCTGTAGCCCACACCAAGATCTGCGGAGTAGCGTCTCTTTGATCTAGATCTGAGTTTTTTGGTTTACTCAAACATTTTATGCCATGATCTACCTACTCTCGTTCCCAAATCGTTTCAAAGGAAGGCAGCTTGGAACCAGTGGACAGGAACCAGAATGTATAATGGTAGTTTTGCATTTCCGGTTCCTGTTCGCTGGTTCCAAGCTACCAGCAGGGATTGCCCAAGCTCAGCAAAATCCCAAGTTCAAGGTCATGTGGCAGTTACCAGAGCCTTCGTTTGAAGGATTTGGGAACGAGAGTATGATCTACCCGACTATTTCCGACGGATGTCATTCTTTAAGAATAATGCTGTCGTGCGTTTAACCACATTTTAAGCATTTTGTTGCTGATCGTGCAGCGTCTTTTGAGGTGCGACTCCAAGGATAAAGATGGATTGTGTGATATACATCACAAGTGACCCAGGGACCTTCATGATGGACCTCCATGACGGACCTCCATGACGGACCTCCATGACATGACGGACCTCCATGACGGACCTCCATGACATGACAGACCTCCATGACGGACCTCCCATACACAACCTATCCCACCAGGGCCTTATACTACACATCAAATGAAAGGTCCTTAATTATTCTGTGTGTACCTTTAATTTCAGCTCAAAAGCGTCTCATAAAAACGTCTCACCTGCTCTTAACCATTGCAGGTATAGGAAGTCTGTGTGAACGTGCATCTTTTAAAGTCAGGATTCAAGGTCACTGGCCTATCTTCAGCATTAGTTCACAGAGACATGTTTTTTGGGTTGTTTCTGACATTTTTTATTTGTTTTTTTTCACTAGGAAAAAAAATTGTTCGGAAATTTTGGGAAAAACAAGAAGAGAAAGATAGTTCCCGAGATGTGTATACGCTTTTTTTGGGAGAGAAATACCAAAAAACAAAAGCAGGGTGAATTTTCAAAGTCAGCTGACCAATCTACGTTTTTTGTAGGAAAACCGTCTCACAGAGACCCAGTCCCTGGGTCAACTATAGCACAGACCTCTGTGTATCTTCATGTCCCCAGCCCATGTCTCAATATCACTGACAAGATACAACCAATATGAATATGTCTAGAAATGTGTTGAGAATCAAAACATGGCAACGGTGGACGCAGTGTGTACTTTTGTCAGAGTTTCATAAAGGCATGTCGTTTCCCTTCATCCAGAATTGCCCACTCCATGATAGACCAGGCAAAGCAGGTTTATTAAAGTGCACAATGGAAATGTCACTGTCACTATGTCAATGTCACTAATTATAGACCCATTTCCCAAATTCCTCTACCAGGTAAAGTCTTAGAAAGAATAATGCACACTTATATATCCAACTACTTAGAATCTAATAATTTATTAAATCCAAAACAAGGTGGTTTCAAGAAAGAACATTCAACAGTTAGGACAGTAGCAGATTTAACAGACCAATTATTCTTCAATATTAATGACGATAACTATTCAATAGCAACCTTTATTGACATGTCCAAAGCTTTTGACGTGGTTAATCATGCTATACTGCTTTCCAAATGTCAAGAGCTGGGTATAAATAATAATGTATTATCTTGGATAAAAAGCTATTTATATAAAAGATCACAACGTACTGTTGCTAATGGCATTACCTCCAGTGAGGCTTATCTTTCTTGTGGAGTTCCACAGGGATCCATCCTTGGACCCCTACTTTTCTTGATATATGTCAATGACATAGATGGTTTTTGTCAGAATACTAACCTGAGCTCGTATGCTGATGACACAGCAATTTATGCCTGTGGCAAAGACCCTGTCACTGTATATAGGAAAATTCAGGATGATTTGGATCAACTATCACGCTGGTGTAATGTAAATAAGTTAACAGTCAATACAAAAAAATCCCAAGCTATGAAATTCGGCAGTCAAAAACACCTCCAAAATTTCAGGCTACCAAATCTCATTCTGAACAATAGTCCTCTTGAATATGTAGATCAATATAACTATTTAGGTATACAATTAGATCAAGAACTAAAATTTGATAAACAAATAAATCAAATGAGATCCAAATCAGCCATTAAACTTCGTATATTTGGCAGACTAAGAAGGTATATGTCATATAGACAGGCACTAGCTATATATAAGTCAAGAATACTACCTCATCTGGAATATGGAGGCATTATTGTACATAATACTAACCAAACCCTACTAACTAAACTTCAAAGGCTTCAGAATAGAGGACTGAAAATTGCCCTCTATTCCCCCCCTAGAACTTCAATTGAAAAAATTCATAAAGATGGTAAAATTAATTACCTGGAAGATAGAAGGCAAAAGCAGATAGCCATTCATGCTTACACTATGACTAAGCTCCCTAATCACCTGACTGTTCCAGTCAGGGAAACTAGATTGCACGATGGCCCAGTTTTAAAAACCTATCATAGAAGAGTTCAGGCCTTCAAAAGAAGCGTAAATTATAAATGTGCCACCCTTTGGAATGACCTAGGGGTAAACGATAGGTGTATACCCACTTTAGAAGATTTTAAAACAAACAGAAAAAAGTTTCTAGCCTCCCTTAGAAAGTAAACTTTATTGGCTTTTATATTGTGTATACTAACAACACTGTTTCTCCCACCATACGTCTCCTTTGGTCAAATTTGTGACTACTCATAAGTAAACTACTTATTACATTACATTATCATTGTTACCTGTTATGTTCATAATTCTCAGTTTTGTCACTGCTTAGTACACGCCATCAGCCTGTTATTGAAATCTCCCAAAAAGGCCCTCTGGAGCCAGGAGAATATCGGCACCAAATTTTTTATATAAGGAGCCCAACCTGATACCTCCAGAATAAACATTACATTCAAAAAAAAAAGAAAAAAGATGAACACATAGCTCAATGTGAGATCTCAGAGCAAAACCACGCTACAATATGTACAATCGGCATCTATTTTTGTAATGTACGATAGAATGGGAGATTATAGATAGCAGCAATTGCTAAAGGAGAAAAAGGAAGGAATGTTTAAAGATGAATGGGTTATGCGTATAGAGAAATGCCACAGAGCTAGGCTAATATACAGATGCATGGGGCACATGGAGTGTATGTGAACCAATGGAGGGGGGCTGAGGGGCTCTAGCCCCTCCACTAGCCCAGGGAGTCTGGAGAGCCCTTTTTACCAGCCTTATTTCCATGACACATGTGGAGAGCGCCACTAGCGACCTATACATCAAGGTAAAGGACCCCACTGTGACCGCCACAACCACACTCCATCTCCCCAGCACAGACAGCACCGCGCCCCTTGTTTTTATTTCTCATTACCACTTCATAAATTAAACATTTTGATTAAGCAAGTGGGACCTTGTGTATTCCACTCAGCTAAATGGTTATTTTTCTAGAGAAATAGACCTACATAGGACTATATCAAAACATTCTACGTTATATGGGATGAACTCAATTATCACTAAGAATTTTATCTAGTATTCATGAGGATTTCCTTATTTAATACACCATTTCATTCAAACACATTAATAGGTTTGAATTGGGTGATAATACATTTCGTATTGCTTTACTGACAACCGCGACTGCCGTGTAAGGCACCCACATGTATAAATGATGTGCCTCGTTTGATGAGTATGTGTCGTGACGCATGATTCTAGATTAATTCTAATCTAGTTGGATATAGGAGAACAGTTATATTGATTGATAACTTCCTATCATATTGTACACTAATTGATACATCTTTCCACAATCAGAGTATTGACTCATCTGGCCCATATTATTACTGGAGCTGCTCTTCAAACACCGGTCTTGTCTCCGCAAAGAGCAGATGGATTACCATACCAACAATACAGTTTTTTCTGAGCTGGATAAATCACAGCATTGTTGTCACTACTAGTTTTCCCGATGACATGAGCCAGTGTACAAACCCTCACGGTGAGAGACCGGGCACTAACCTCATTCTCCCTATATTTGAGTGCAAATATGTATCTGTCGCCAATAGTGCACGGCTACCGATATTTCTGCACAATGAATGGTAGCTACTGAGGTTACTAGTTATAGATGGATGTTTCAAAGACCATGTTTATTTCCGCTCTATATATCTCTTCTATGGAGGTCTTTGATCTTAGAGAAGCAAGTAACTTGTAAGATAAATTTAGGAACACGAGTAAATGCTGGTGCGTCGGTGGAAGTACATGGTTAGATGGCATATGTCAGCGCTGAGCATTTTATTCACCAATACACAAGGGGTTACTTTGAATAGAGGTGATTTCCTTAACTTAAGTTATCAAAAAACTGTCTTCGAGACACTGGGGCAGAGGTACATTAATTTGCAGCCACATTAAACGAATTACCTTTTTGTCGTAGGGTTGATGGCTCGGTTGACAGTGGTGGGTTCACGCTGGGAGGCAACAGGAGGAAAGTAACTGTGTGGCCTGGCGTTATGAATAGGTGCAGCTTGTAGCATGGGCAGGGTGGGTGTTGAGAAATGAGGCCATGTGAAGCGGGCGTCATCCATAAGGCGTGTTGCTTTGGTAAGCAGGCCCCCTCTATGGTGAGTTGTGGTGCCCCCTGACGGCCACCAAGCCCTGATGGGGGGCAGGCTGTGTCCGCCCGAGCTGGCTTCTATCAGTCACCACTGGAGGATACAGTAATAAGGGAGAGGCAGGGGACCACAGCGCACCAAGTACTGCAGGCACCTTCTCTCCGACTCAGAAGCAGCTTCTTTACGAAACCCCTCGGGAAAGCCTCATTATTTTGGTTTATTAAACTTTAAGCACTTTACTAAGTTATAAACTAGTATGGGACTTTAGACTGTCCTTACAGTAACAGGCTGGCTTGGAACATGTTCAGACCTATGTAAGGGACAACCTGCAGTTAAAGAGGCCAAGTTTCATGACAAAGTTGGACAGTCGCTACAACCTCAATTAACATAGAGTGTCGTGTACAGCGTACCAGAGAGCTCTGCACGTGAGCAGCCGGATTCACACAGAGCCATTGAGGAACCCAGTAAAACACCAATGCACTGCGGAACTGAACCGAAAGCTGCTCAGCTGCTCAGCCATTCACCAAACTCAAACATCAGCACAAAATAAAAGTCAACCCCTCACTGCAATCACCTACGATTGGAGAGTGAGTGGCATTGAGCAGCTCCCACAGAAAGAAGGCAGTGGGCAGTGAGCAGTACAACAAGGGCTCTCACAAGACGATGCAGTGGTGTTGTGATGGCACCTAGACCTGGACGTGCCTGCCCCCCTCAATGAGGCCATCCCTCCTCCAGGGGGAAGCTTTACGGCAAGTGAACCAGGAGCACCTTCAATGAGCAGTCCCCCTTGATGAATGGAGCTGTAAATAGGCATGCTTTTCGTTGGAGCCCCTCACTGGGAAATCCTATTAAAGGGCAAGGCCCTGTGAAGGCCGACTGTAATGGGGAAGCCAACAACAATGGACTGGAACTACTGAGCATGCTAAAAGGTCGTATCTATAGTAAAGCGAAGAGGGAACATGCCTCAAGGTACCGCCTACTGAGGGGCCTAGCTTACTTAGGGAGCTATATTAAGTGGACGGTACCTTGAATATAAGATTAAGATCGGGTTGTACTGAAGCTGAAGAAGATACTTCCTCGTGTGTTGTGACCGTATACATATTCACTCAGACATACCTGATACAATATACGAGTAGAAACAACGCACAAGCTGGTAAATAATCTAAAGATTGAGCGTGTGAGTGGCCTCACAGATGACTTAGGGTAAGCTGGATCTGTAGCTTAACGTGTACTTAGATAAATTACTGCTTTATAATCATTCGTTGGTCAATTCTGGCATCAGAAATGGATTCCTTGTTAAAAAGTACCCTAAAGTCATGTGTCATACATGTATGTTATTCCATTTCAGGCCAGCAGGTGGGTGTGGGTGAGCAGGTGGGTGTGGGAGAGCAGGTGGAAGTGGGTGTGCAGGTGGGTGTGGGCGACAGTTGCAGGCTGCGGGCATGTACCGCCTTCTGGCCGTGTCAAAAACCGAGTTGGTCGGACCATAAACGGCGAAGATATCGGTTGTACAATTTCGCTCTGCACTACTTTTATGCTGCCGCTCTCGTGCTGTCTCGTTGAGTTCTCGGACTGTACGAGAAGTGGTAGTCGCGCCACCCTTTTCTTTACGGTAACAACAGGAACTATGAGAAGTGTCTTCTCTGTTTTGTTTTCTTGAATTTAAATTTAAATCAAAGTAACTAGATGGTGTTTTACTGTGTTTATGAGGGTATTTCTATTGTACAAGATGGCATTCCTGCATGTAAAGAGAGAAATATAAGGCAGTGTGGCTGAAAATCTGATTTTTATCTTTGGTTTAACATTGAACCCTATGGCACTTTCATTTAGAGGGTAGCAATTTAAGAATACTTAAGAGTTTATGCAAAAGAGAGAAATTAGTCGATGAAGATCGCAGGTCAATATCACATGGAAGGAAAGACATATTAAGTTTCTTTTCGAAGGAAACATTTGTCCCCCGACCTTGCCCATCTGTCTTTTTAGTTATCTCATCTCTGTCGACACAGGCTGAATGACACACATTCTCCTATGTAACAAAAACGTCTTAAACCTTGGTTGGGTCGTTTAGTATTACTCAGTTACCCTGAGTCAATTACATATGTATAGTAGAAGTGAATGCAGCTCATACTGCAATGTCCAAGAACACGGTCAGCCGATAGGTGTGAGACGTCTGGCCCACTACTCGGTCCCCAGCTTAAATTCCGAATCTTACTGGATTGACAGTAGGATCTCTGCCTTAAAGGAGCCCAATCACCGAATCTCTACCTGGGTACCCATTCCGTGGTGCCCTCAGGTGCAGCTTCATGCAACTATGAATATTTACCTAGCTCCCTGTGGTACACTAGTCCACACGCCACACACCAGCGTACATGCAGGACCCCTATATACTGGGTAACTTGCTATCAAAACATTAGGTTCTGGATAACTGCATTGCAGAAAGATCTGGGGACGAGAGCACGTATATAATTATATAGTAGGGCTGTGGCCACAGGGTTTAACAAGACCACATCTTGTTCAGCGAGTAGGTTATAGGGTACCATGGGAATGTGTGCAACCACAATCATCTTTGGGGCCTTGATTAGGGTTCCCAACATCCCATGTCATTCTTAAGAAATGCTCATGTTGCCATGTATCAATTTTAAGAAATGCCAATGTCGCCATATCAATTTTAAGAAATTCCCATTGTCCCTTGTCACTAGGCCCGAAAAAGGCCCATGTCCCATTGTCAAATTTAAGGGTCTAGGACCATATCTCTGCACCTCCAATTAGACTCTCAAAAGGTGTAGTGTCATCTAGTGTATGTTATGCACACTACCTCTTTGGAGAGTTTATTGGGAGGTGCAGAGATGATTGGGAATGTTTGGTTGCACACCTTCCGATGGTACCCTATATAGGGAGTATAGCCTACTCACCAAGCTGAGGTCTTGTTAAAACCTGTGGCTGTGGGAATGCTGAGTGTGACCCCGACAGAAAAGGCTATTACTAAGTCAGGCCCCATTGCCTTGAGCACAGGCAAAGCCTGTCACTCATTATAGTGGGGGCAGTCACGACTGAATAGGGTAGACTATAGTGTGTACACATGCACCATATTTCACCCAATTAAATGATCAAACACATATAAATCACTATAAAAATAGACACAACCTTCTAAAGGGAGATCGATTATGTCTTGAACATATATGATTTATTATTATAGTGAAAACTACAGAACCAAAATACAATAATAAAGGACAGTAAGGAGTGATGCTGTCATCATGGTACAGCTACCCAGCCAGGTGACGGCCTTGCTTGCCTGCAAGAGCCAGCCCTGGTCAAACTCGAATCTCCGCTATATACTCCCTGCTGAGAGGTGGTGTGTAAGACCATGTGCTATATCATACTAGGTCGAGAGGCCATAAACGGAAGGTACCCACCTCCCCTGTTGATTTAACAAAATATCCATTCGTGATGTTCATGCTACCTAATAATTACAATTTTCATTTTTTAATTAATGGGTAGATCCCCTGTTTATGTTGAGATAATACCATGCCACTAGGGCCGTTTTTCTCAGATGATTTTAAGAAAAGTCCATGTCACCATGTCGAATGTAGTCATCTGGTGTCATATATTTGTAAATGTAATCTGAAGAAACCTCTTGGTGAGAATGCCACTTTAAAACCTGGAAGAAACGAGTGTGCCATGGGTGAGGGCCATAACGGACAGAGCAGGCTGCTTTGAAACCCCAACCGAACATTGCAAGCGGCAGTACTGAGAAAGCAGGGATCGCGGGCCTGGGGCCTGTTATGATCCCAGAGGATCGTGTTTTGGATCCCGCCACCATCAGTTGGATCCCTCCTCCCTCTCATCCCCCTCCCTCCCTCCCTACTCCCTCGTTAAAGCCGGACTTGAAAAGCTTAAAGCGCATATTTCAGGCTTAACGGCCGTTCATGGCGCCATGGGACCATAGCCTCTCTGTCTTGTGGTGGGTTGGGGAGGGAGGTGAATGGATGGGTCTTGTTTCATTTGTTTTATCAAGTTTTTCTCAGAATCGTATCAGTATCAAAATTAAAAGGGGCTGGGATTTCTGGAAGGATGGGCCTTCTGTCTTTGTCGGCGGAGATAGGACACCTAATTGGATATGATGACTTGGTGAAGGTAAAAGGCTGTGGAGAAGACCCACATTGCCTAATGAGTTGTGGTTATTTGTGTGTAATGGGGCTTCTTTGATTTGGATATGTTCTTAGGAGCAGCTGCTAAGCTATCTACTTAAATCATAATTAGAGATTTAAACTATGGTTATTCCAAATGCCCACCCACTCATGAAAATGAACAAACTACTGTACACAGTATTCTTAAAACTTCCGTTGTGCCGTAGTCAAGCACTATTTCATACATATACTGTATAATGTAATGTGCTTACAAGCTTCTGTGTCCTGAAAACAATCAAATAAACTTCCTGGTCGCTGGCGGTAGAACTATTGATGTTCCAACGGTTGGGTATGGCAGTAGCTACTTCACGTAATAAGTACCGTAAATATGTCATAAAACACAGCGACCGCATCTCTCCCTACAGTTTATGCCAAATAAACCATCCGTATAGATCATAGGTGTCAGGGGCGATCTCAGCAGTAGGCAATGTGTCTATCTTTTATAACACCACCCCGTACGCCTCAGATTGTCACGTGTAGTGTTCAGGGAGATTGCCATTTTAATGGATGGCATTTTAATGCTATTCCGCAATTTGATACTGCTATCAAATCCGCCATTGCCTATCCCGTATACAGGTGTGAAATACGACGGTCCTAGATAGCCCTCCAGCGCAATAACACGTCCGACAGCAGTGTGCCTGACTATAGAGCGTGTAGACACGAAGCCAAAAGGTTCTATGACACATGGGAGATCCCATTTGGTATCAGCTATTCTCGCATGTTTATGCTGACTGCGAATACATGGGCCAGGCGGGCGTCATATAATGGTGGCCTGAGCGATGCACAATTGTACAATAAAATTTAATCACCCCACAACCCCCCCCCCCCTCTCCCCGCAGAAGCATGGCTGGTGGTGCAATGCTTTGATGGAGGTACCACTGGCTGTACGTTTGGTGAATAGCCTCAACACTCCCCTGTCTGTGCACACACAACCTCCATTTACAAAGCCAAAGTTACTTATTCACAGACCTGTTATCTTTTTTGCTGTTCTCCATTTGAATTCAACACCTCAAGCTTAAAGCTCTAAGCTCAAAACACGCAGCAATGTGTTTGAAAGGGAGGAAGGGGTGCTGATTTAAAAGAGGGCAATCAGAGATTGGTAAAAGCAGGGAGTGGAATGAATTAAAATATCTCGAGTAAAAATGGAAAAACTCATTTCAAAATATTGAAGTGTTCATGTAGCAATCAATTATGGTTGGGAGGGGATGTACCGCCTCTAAAGCCGCCTCTCCCTCCCTCTCCCCTACACAGTACATCAAACGGCTCACCCTGTGTGCTTATATCATGACATGGTACATCTCTCCCATTCTGTCAACATAGTTTCTTTGATATCCATGGTGGTACGGGAAGGAAAAACTAAGACGTACTATATAAAGAGAACGGGAGCAAGAATTGAGCCCGGTGGCTACAATCCCATCTTACATAAAATGCTTATGTGGGTCAGTACAGTAAACGGCTTGCATTGAGAATGTGGGACAACCGACTAAATTGACGGACGAAAGTGACATTTAATCTCACACTACCCCCCTTTCTTCATCAATACCTCAACCAAATGGCAGTATTTCTATCATTAATCTCATCCAAATGGCAATAAAGATCACGAATCATGGAAGTAATTGAGTCTGGTCATGGATAAGTTGCCTCATACCATTGACACTTTCCAATATCGTGGACAGTTCACTCGATGCTGCACGACTTCTTTTAATCATATCCTGGCAAAAGCCACAGCCACCAAATATAGCAGTGAGGAAGTGTACCTCAGAGTAATCTCCGGATCTGAGTAAAGATTTCTCTGAGGTGAGATGAAAAGTTAAAGCCCCCACCAGACCAAACATGGAGGCAGCTTTCAGGCGCTCCTGAGTGATGTATTGGTGTATATGGGTTATGTGTTTACAAGTCCCCATTGTGGCATAATACCCAAAAAGAAAAACACTGTATGAAGAACAGGTCGGACGTTAAATAAGCTGAAGGTTCATTGAGCACATACTGCACCCTCCAGCACAGTGGGGAAAGAGTCAGGTCGACGCCCTCTCTTTTTTTCATTGTGACAGGTCACTGCTGCACTATAACATCGTTAGTATAGATTGTACAAGGTTTGACCTATACGTGTTTCATGATTTTGCCATCCATAGATACGCTTTGTCATTCAGGTTTTGGCCACGTACTGTATAATAGCATATTCTGAAGAATTCCGAAACTGTTGTTTTTCAGTATATCATATTAAAGGCCCAACGCCCCTATATATAGAGCTGAGTACCTGTCCCGACTGCGCTCTGACTGTTACTGCACGTGCAGTAAGAACTGCGGGTTAAATGAAATGTGGTGAAGTAGATCACCGTCACCATTTCTTGACACTTCCACTGCTCTCTAACTTAGCAAACATCGACCTAGAAATATACCATTAACACCTCCACGTTGCGCAACGCTAAACAACGACTATTACTAACACACATGTTACAAAGCCATGAAGGTGTTAGATATAGCGGCTGCCACCAACACGTGTCCATAATTCATCCTTGGTGCTGGTGTCCATTGGGTGGGTGTGGTAGGAGGAGGTGCACCTTTACAGCATGTCGGGGCCCACAATAGCTGGTGGTTAGCCCTAATAGCGCGCTGGGACGGCTGGTGGTGGGCACCAGGGGACACATCAGTAGGAGCACTGAGAGGGATCAGGGGGAGGGGTCACACCCAGGCTACACCCCACACACCATATACCTCACAGTCTGGAGGCTCTACGGGTGGTGTGCTATACCTGCTGCTATAGTGGCAGTCCACTCTCTAAGTTGTATGACTATGTTTTGACATTCCGACAATCTTAAGTTATACATTTCATTACATACAGATAAGGCACTCGCCATGTTAAACCTCCGGGAGCTCCGTACTTCATGCCCCCATGGCGTGTGGTTGTCATGGCCTCCAGGTTTGTTGCTTTTGTTCATTTTAACACAGTGGGGCCATGTATTCAAGACAAACTCCCACTTATCAAGACATGTACAATGTATATCATACATCACTCGATGTATCACACTCAGGCTTTGGTGTCATGTGATGCGCCCCAGCTTCAACGAGTGATGTACATGTCAACAGCGTAGAATTTCGTCTATGTATTATCATCTACCAGGCATAATCGGTACCTGCATCATATAAATCTCTCCACGATAAATCACAAACCCGATTAAAAAAACGTTTCATAATGAAAACGTGGATGTTTACCTTCACTCTAGTTTAGTCATACAAGTGCACTCACCCCTCGCACTCACCCTTCAAAGCGTTCACATAAAGGTTATGCATGTTTCCACTACTTTTAAACTGCTATATATATTCAACATAATGTCCTTATATCGGGTCTTTAGCATAGGCTTACTTTATCCAAAGAATATCCAGCCTTAACACTCTACGATGCCGCGACGACACATGAACCCGCCCAGTAAGCACATGGGGTAACATGATACGTCAGAAGTACGGCTTTGGTGAGTGTTTGTCTGATGAGATGTAGGAGTCTTTACACGTTCTGATACCACTATCATGACGACATGAAACCATCAAGAGGGGAGTCGGCCACAGACATATGATCCTCCTCCAGGGGATCTAATAAACGGCATAATGCTCAGCTTCCGTTGAGCTTGCCTCATTTAGCGGTCATTATAGAAGGCGGGAAGAGACAGGACGCCATAAAACACGCTATGATTAGAAGACGAATGGGGTGGTTGTTACCCACAAGAACTGGGTTGACAGTGTATGGAAAAGCTAGATTTCAAAGGAATGTCACTCGTGATGAGAGAGCCATACATGTATATTCTTTTGTATGTTGCCATTTATCGTTAAACTAGAGATTTGTTATCTTTAACCCTTGGGTGCGTGAGGGTTTCTACTTTTGTCATCCGACCAATCTGCTAAAGCTAATGTAGACTTTATTATGGTAAGTGAATTGGTGTGTTGCCGTATTCTATAGGTGTCTATGGCGGCCTCGGGTAGCACTTGTTAGGTACACGCAGGGTAGACGTCTACAGGCCGCACCTGGCGTACCTCTGCTGCTGTACCTGAGCACTGAGCTGCTCCCTGGGTGCAGCCCAACAGCTGCCTCACGTCGCCACCAGCCACTGAGCTGCTCACAGCCCCACCAGCAGCTCAAATCTTGGCACAGCCTGACCGAGTTGCTCAGTCTACTGAAAGCCGCTGTGTTGTTGTGAGTAGTTTAGGGAAACTGGTGTTGGCGTCAGGCACTAAATGAATGAGCAGGTCCCAGGGGTGGGAGCCCCTCCCCTGGTGTCACTCACTCATTCAGTGCGACAAGTGGCTGAGGGTGTACTGGTGTACAACCTGAGCTAACTGGGTGTGGGTGGTGGGATGTAGTACATGGGGCACGGTGTGAGTGAGTAAGTGAGTGAGTGAGTGAGTGAGTGAGTAAGTGAGTGAGTGAATGAGTGAGTGAGTGAGTGAGTGAGTGAGTGAGTGAGTGAGTGAGTGAGTGAGTGAGTGAGTGAGTGAGTGAGTGAGTGAGTTGGTGGGCGGTAAGCCAAGGATAAACATGGCTAGAATGGAGCACAGTAATCAGGATGTTGTCAGAGCTAAAGGCACGGCGGGGACACGGAGGCAGACAGTCAAACAGTAGTAAACACAGTCAGGCATACAGCGGCGGGAGGCAGGGGAGTAGTATACTGCAGTGGCCGTTTGAAGACGGCTATAATTCACCCACATCGCTCGACAGGGCTCTCTGTAAGCCTCGGTATAAAAACCACGTGGCTGGCCTCTCCGGGCTGGCCACTCACTGTGATAAATCAATGCAGCGTGGTGCAGGGCCTCCATACACGGGCTGACCGGCCGCCACCAACTCCTCCTGCAGCCGCCAGCTTTGTTGGGCCGCCACTGATCTTCTCCCACCGCCAGGCAGACACGAGGCCCATGTCCACTAAGGGGTGGACACACAGGACACGGCAGGACACGGCAGGACACGGCCTGGAGGAAGGCTGCGTACTGAGGGCTGCCCTGGAGGGGAAGGGTGGGAGGGGGGGGGGGAGATGAGTGTGCGCAGTCAAGCTAATAACCTATGTAGTTCAGCAATAGAGGCATGACGAGGAGGTCCTGTTCGTGGCGGGTTACCACTGGGCGGGGTAGGGGAGGCGGAGGGGCAGACCAGGGACAGTCTGAAGTAAGGGTAAGAAGGCCATCTCTAGAGCTCAATTAACAAAGCTTTTCAACCCAAATTTGTAATAGTCCCCAAGAAATATGATAGTTATGGAGTCACTCACTGGGCATGGTATGCCTTATGATCATTGGATAGCCGGGTTAGAATGCCTGCTTGTGACCCACACGATATAGAAGGGGTAATAGGGCTTGGTGTCTTGTTTCTGCTGAAATGATACACTATGAAGCCCACTTGTATGAATATCAGCCCGTACACACTCATCACCACATTACCAAACGTTTCATGATGACAAAGCGATTGTTTACCTTCACTCCAGTGCAGACTCTCCGAGAACAACACCCTCTTAAATACTCCCCTGGACCTCTTCAACACCCGTCTTAAGCGGCTAGTCAGTAGGCTCCTCCAGGGCCTCAGCAGTCGCATACACCCCTGTGTTCCTCCAGCTAAACCTCCTTGGCGTCGCTTGGAATCCCTTTTGGGATAGGGGTGAAATCAATGACGCAATACGAGCAGAGGGTGGTGGGCGCTGTGCAGGTAGCTAGTGGTGCTTATGGATTGTGGGCAGAGAGGCAGGGGAGGCAGGGTGTCGGACCAGGAAGCACCCCTCTGATCCGTTTACACGCCAAACAGCCGCCTTTGTAAGAGATCCCCTCCAGTGGGTCGATGATAATTTCATACCGTGGTTCCGGCAAACACAATGTGCTGGAGAGGTCAACCAGTCACTGACCCTATGTGTCCCTTACCTCTGTATACAGGGTATAGCGTAAGGAGTTATCACTGAATACACAACCTGCAAAGGACGTTTACTAGATGTGTATGGAGACAACTGCCCACTGTACAGTGCCCAGTAACAGGAGTAGAGTTTATCTCAGTGTCTTTGTGCTTAGTCTACCTGTCAGCTACATCACCACAAGGCTGGTCGTGAACACACTCTGCTGTTATAGAAGTTGTCCCAGAGTCCGTCAGATGTGCCTGATTATCAGATTTGTAAAGGATTCGTGCTTATTTTTTTTGTTTTGTTTCCACTCTGACTTATTTGTCGTCCTCAAACTGGGTTAAGTACATGCACTGGCTTCACCAGTTTACGTGCTACATGTGGAGCAGACAACACTAGGGGTGCACCGTTAATCCTCCAGTACACAGACCGTCTCCTACTCCTTAAGACTGTCTATTTCTCTATTCCACCACTGTGTTAATACACATGTAGGCTATAAACACTTGTCTCCTATCCTGCTGCTAGTCCTCCGTCAGGGCAGCACCATTCAGCTCCTCCACACCACACAGAGTAACAGTGTGTGCTACACTGTAGGCCGCATGGACACAGATATCAACACAGCATTAAGCCTTATCTCTGCCGTCAGTGCAGTGTGCGCTCACTCCAGCAGTCAGCTAGCGAGTGTCCCATATGCCGAGGGCGGCTAGGACGTGGTGGTAGGAGTGGCTGCCTCCTCCTGTGCTCCCCTCCTCCTCCCGGGTAGCTCCAGCTCTATCCACCCCCCCCCCCCCGCCTCCTCCATCCCCGCATCAGTTTAGCCTCGACCAATGGGATGGTGCACAGCACTGACAGAACACATCTCACTGAGTAGAGCTTTAGTTGTATCGTTAGTGGGTTAGTGTGAGAGTGTGTGAGTGAGTGAGTGAGTGAGTGAGTGAGTGAGTGAGTGAGTGAGTGAGTGAGTGAGTGAGTGAATGAGTGAGTGAGTGAGTGAGTGAGTGAGTGAGTGAGTGAGTGAGTGAGCGAACAAGCGAGCGCATAACATAGTATTATATGAGGCGATGCTGGTTAGTACTACATGTATCCTGACTAGACTTGGGACTATGACATACAGAGGGCATTGATCCCAGTATTGTGTTTAGAGTATAAGTTGCTTGATAAAACTCCCCGTTACGTGTTACGGTATGAGGCTACAACAGTGAATTTACTTAGTTCACAGCTGTATGCAACAAAGTATGTAAATGGCAGCTGACACATGAGCACTACGTGCGACCATGTATACATCTCATACTGATGAATAATAAAAGCTCCACGTAGCTGATATGGAGTGCAGAGCAGTACTGAGTATCATAGTGTTCTCTTCTCTGTTCCCATTTCAACCCGTCTCTTTATAGATTACTACGCCACTTATTGTCAAGTATGGTTACATTGTCAAGTGGTACTGTAGTTGTGTACAGCTCACTGACACTGTTGGCCAGTCGTCAACTCATCGTCATTCAATCTGGGTAGGTTATCAGGTTGACAGACATTAGCTGCTGGTTGTGCCAAACGTGACCACTTTACTATTGTCAACTCTTCAGAGTCCTGCGTCCTTTAGCTTTACTACCCGTGTTCTGGGCCTGGATGTATACAAGTGTATGTGATGGTCAGTAAATTAGGTAATCTGTATTATTATTGGAGTTCTCACTGTATATTATATTATACATGGTCCGAAACAGTTTGCATTGAATCTGACCATTATGAATTGAGAAAATGTCAGGGAGAGTTGTCTAAAATATCCTCTAGCTGTAGCAGCTATAGTGTGAGGTCTGGCCTGCCCCGACAGCCCTCCCCAGCTGCATGTATGTAGCAGCTAGTGTGAGGTCTGGCCTGCCCCGACAGCCCTCCCCAACTGCCTGTATGTAGCAGCTGGTGTGAGGTCTGGACTGCCCCGTCAGCCCTCCCCCAGCTGCCTGTATGTAGCAGCTAGTGTGAGGTTTGGACTGCCCCGACAGCTCTCCCCAGCTGCCTGTATGTAGCAGCTAGTGTGAGGTCTGGCCTGCCCCGACAGCTCTCCCCAGCTGCCTGTATGTAGCAGCTAGTGTGAGGCCTGGACTGCCCCTACAGCCCTCCCCAGCTGCATGTATGTAGCAGCTAGTGTGAGGTCTGGACTGCCCCGTCAGCCCTCCCCAACTGCCTGTATGTAGCAGCTAGTGTGAGGTCTGGACTGCCCCTACAGCCCTCCCCAGCTGCATGTATGTAGCAGCTAGTGTGAGGTCTGGACTGCCCCTACAGCCCTCCCCAGCTGCATGTATGTAGCAGCTAGTGTGAGGTCTGGACTGCCCCGTCAGCCCTCCCCAACTGCCTGTATGTAGCAGCTAGTGTGAGGCCTGGACTGCCCCTACAGCCCTCCCCAACTGCATACATGTATATAGCAGCTAGTGTGAGGCCTGGACTGCCCCTACAGCCCTCCCCAGCTGCATGTATGTAGCAGCTAGTGTGAGGTCTGGACTGCCCCGTCAGCCCTCCTCAGCTGCATGTATGTAGCAGCTAGTGTGAGGTTTGGACTGCCCCGACAGCCCTCCCCAACTGCCTGTATGTAGCAGCTGGTGTGAGGTCTGGACTGCCCCGACAGCCCTCCTCAGCTGCATGTATGTAGCAGCTGGTGTGAGGCCTGGACTGCCCCGTCAGCCCTCCCCAACTGCCTGTATGTAGCAGCTAGTGTGAGGCCTGGACTGCCCCGTCAGCCCTCCTCAGCTGCATGTATGTAGCAGCTAGTGTGAGGTTTGGACTGCCCCGACAGCCCTCCCCAACTGCCTGTATGTAGCAGCTGGTGTGAGGTCTGGACTGCCCCGACAGCCCTCCTCAGCTGCATGTATGTAGCAGCTGGTGTGAGGCCTGGACTGCCCCGTCAGCCCTCCCCAACTGCCTGTATGTAGCAGCTGGTGTGAGGTCTGGACTGCCCCAACAGCCCTCCCCAGCTGCATGTATGTAGCAGCTAGTGTGAGGTCTGGACTGCCCCGTCAGCCCTCCCCAACTGCATGTATGTAGCAGCTAGTGTGAGGTTTGGACTGCCCCGACAGCCCTCCCCAGCTAGGGAGAGGTCTGGTAGCGACTCTTCACTGATGTATGAAGACCTCCCGTGCGGCAGGCGTGCCAGCACAACATTACCAACTACACTTGTGATGAAGTGCTTTTTCCAGTATGTTTCCTTTTTTTATGTTTTAGTCACATGTCATATTTTCTGTGAAGGAGTTTCCCAACATAAATACTCTCATTTCTCAGCAGCTGTGCTTTGCTGTGCTGTCCAGTCTTCGTTTCCAGCCTCAGTTCTACCTATTCCTGATGTCACCTTGCCACCCTCTCTATGATTCTACTGATTCAATCGGATGTCCGTTACCCTTACTTCTTATCCTATGGACCGTTGCCCATGGTTCTCTTATTGCCCGTCAGAGCCACAGTCCCTGTTACCTACGAAACGCCACCCCGCCCCCTCCCGACACACACACTCTACATAACAAGTGCACCTCTCCTTTATTTGAATTCCCCTCTAGTGACGACCACGTTGACCATTGCTCCATGTCACCGCTCAGTCTGCTGGTCGGCCTGCCGGTCGTCCTCCTGGGATGGGGCCCGCTCCAGGGCAGGCAGACTATGACGTACTCCTGTATGACACGCGACTCCCTCCAGTAGGTGGATGGCAGCCACAGTCGGTCTAAACTACACACGTAAGTTATTGTTCCATACCACAAAGTGTTCAGTTTCATAGTGTCACAGCTATTCTCCCTTTCACTTAATTTCTGACAATTTAAGAACAACTCCATCGTCCACATTCTATATCAAGATAATATATAGATGATGACGATCCTTTACCGTGTCACTTTATCTTGTTGCGATCAGGATATCACATTGCGTATACATAGGTATGTAGTCCCAGGCAGCAGGTTTTGGCACCATGTATACATGTATACAGTGTTATAGGTGGTGCATTACCCACTATAGATTCTCCTAGAACCACTATATGAACACCACAAAGCAATACGACACAGTAAATATTGGACGGTGTGCTTCCATGTGCGATTACCTCTATTCAAAACAAAAATGCTCTCCCAAGGGCTTGCCTTTGGCTAAGGAGCGTTCAATACAGAGGGAGGGACTCAAGCTTTGATCGGTCAAACCTAACAATTTCCACTATCATACTTGTCAGAACCAACATGGTATTGGGCCTGACTAAATAAAGGAGATCCAGCAGCGGCTGGAGGCAGACAGCATAGTCCATTTAAAATTTAACGGCTCGTGATGGTGGTAACATCACAAAGCAGGAGCCCCGCCAGACAAGAAAATATCTTCCACCGAATAAACACATTTAATGAGGCCGAGTCCGTCTTTGTTGCCTTCTCTGTTATCTAGAGGTGCGTGCGGCAGCTCCATTCTGCATTTTGCATCTAAAATATAAATGCGAAATAACAATTCAATGGGAGACGCGTGACAGCGTGGTAGAGACACACCTCCAAGATCAAAAATGAGAAATGCTGATATCCAATATCCTGTTAGCGAGAAACTGTCCACCTTTTAACTCGTCTCCATGCCTTTCTAATGTTTTTCTGACTTTCATAGGGTGGACTTCTTGAATGGAATCTCAACATGATGTCTTCGTGGGAATGGAAATGGCAAGAACACATGTTCATACAGGTTGTGCATAAGATACAGAACTTGCAGTACGATATAGTATGATGGAGGTTCTGCTCAACATGCTACTATTGGGTGTGTGTATATATCTACGTATGTCTTTTCTTTTGTGCGATGACAGTGTAGGGACATTAGTCCACAATATTATAGTGAGGGAGTGGTGATTAGTCAACAACAGGCTGGGGGTGACAGAAATTTGGAAGTCCCCCCTCCTTGAAGTGGGTCGGGATTGTCCTGTCCGACCCCCAGCCCCACTCTGTTGAACAAACACACAGTTCGTGTTAAGGTGGCTAGACCTGACCGGGGCTTGAACTCAGGGCCTCCTGCATGTGATTCTAAAGCTTTATCCCTACTCTACTGGGGCTCTGGTAGTAGGCCTGCTGAAAGCTAAACCTGTACCACATCAAGACTGTGTGCTCCATTTATATATTTTTTAACTTCAAACACCAAAAACCTTTAAAATATGCAGGGGACCATATGTTCAAACTTTCTGGGTGTAAAGGATTATAGACTATATCCTGAGAGAACTATAGGGAAAGTTAATTACTTTAAGATGCTATTGCATGCACATATGTACTATCACTATATGATCCTATTACAGATCACTCCAAACTCAAAGCCAGATATCCCAGAAACTAGCTCGGGACCCCCCTATTTTCTTTACACCATTTGAGACTACTTATAATATGGGCCTCATGGCGAAAATCCTGATGAAATCTAAATACTTCTAGACTATGGGGTCTACCCACCTTAATAAGGGGTTACAATTACTCCCCTCCGCCCTCAATCCGTCTAGAGTGGACGACATGTTTGGGTCCATCCTCCATCAAATCCACCACCACCACCCCCGCCCCCCTCAGGCTCTTAAAAAAATGCACTTTTTATCTCGCAGAGCAATACATGCATGGGGGTTTCATCCGAAATTGGCAAACCGACATACCACAATATGGATGTATCCAATGGTATTGTTGTATTGTATCTCTGTGTAATACAATCAGTGCATCAGCAACGTATGTTGAATAAATCAAGGCTTGGAAATCCATACACTTTTTGATGGCAACCAGTACTCAAGTGGGCACACACTGAATTCACAACTGTGACCATATCTCTTTAGCTGCACGGCTAAAACCCCTGCTATTTGGTACCGTTTCACTACATTTGCCATTATTCAGTGCCAGTGAATACGCATGGTGACACAAGTTGGCACCCGCCAAAACAACGCCCTCCCCTGCGGCCTTTTTCTACCGAAGCTGCAAAATTGTTGTGGCACTGTGGAGGTTTTCTGTTAGTGATACCAGCACTACATTAATAATTTTGGACACCTCACGAAACGTATTCAAGTGATCTGTGTATCGTTTATAAAGTAAGGCCAGTGTTCTCTGCTTGACTCGCGGGCGATGACATTGATTTTTGCGTTCACATTATTAGGAATCAATAGGCGTGTGATTTACATCACAGGAGACTCAGGGTGTCAGGCTACTTTATGTCTTTACCCAATCCCCAATCACAAAATGGATGACAATGATGACTTGACCGCACACGCAATATTACGTGTATATTCCAGGGCGATGCACCCAATTCAATCAATTTTCAAACGAGCCTGATAATCAACCCCGATAATCGAGCCTGATGATCCATCCTGATGATCAACCATGATGGCCGTGAACCATGATGGCCATGAACCATGATGACCATGAACCGTGATGACCATGAACTATGATGACCATGAACCAAGAACATGTGGCAACATTGGCAACATCCCAAGTGGCAACATGGGCAACATCTCCCTCATGATTATAGGCCATTTCCTGAATGGGTTGTCTAGTCTTTAACACTTTCTTGTGCACTAAGCCTATAGCAAGACAAGCACACATTGGTATATATAACTTTTATTGAATTCAAAACATAGCACAGAGCAGGGTTGTCTAGAATGGTGCACACGGCTTCAGCATAGGATTCAATGGGAGGGCATGTTCGGTGGTTTGTTGATTCAAGAAAATGCAAATTTTTTGAGCACCTTTTATTCATGGAAAAAATGCACAATTGTGTGCGTACTCAATTGGATGAGATAGATTAGATCTTAAAGCAACTGTGGAACCAAAGATTATATCATTGAAATGGATACTTTCTGATATATGATAGATTGAACTTGAAATTGGGAAAATCTCTTAACCAACGTTTTAGGTCGTCTACCTAGACTCAGGGGTGCACCCTGAGTCAATTACTTAACTGTGAGAAGAGCTCCGAGATAAGCTGTGTTGTACCACGCCCATGAAGCAGTTCATGAAGACCCACATGTTGTCCATTCAGGCGAATATTCATAAAACTGCCCTTCCACGCTCAACCACTATATATGTAGCTCATCATGTAAACATCCCTACAGGCTACACATCTCACCATGGCATTGACTAATACTGGATACAGAATGATTCTGCGTGTAACATGAATGCCTATACCCGTATAAGTATTGCTCATTGTGTTTTTGTCACGACCTATATACTTTAATCCAACTGAACAGGGTTAGCTTTAATTGCTGTAGTAATAGGACTTCTTCTTATCTGAGAAGGCGCATACATAACATTGTAAGTAGAGATTTTAATATCAACCTGGTGTGTATCTAACAATGCTGCACTCAATGCCACGTTCTGCTGATGCACCTTATACCTACCTGTAGGTGCCCCCTGTGAGCAGTTCAGACGGTATGACCTATAGGGAATGACACCACCTGAAAACAGCCACCACTCGAGAGATGCCGTCAAAGAGTAGTGGGAGACGTTTTAAAGGTCCTCATTGTACTTATTAAGAACACCTGTTTTTAAAGCCTCACGTCTCTGGGAACGTCCTGGTTTAGTCAGTGCCTTTATTTACTCCGAGCAGCTCAGACGCCGTCAGACATGGAGATCCAACTTAAACGTACTACGGTGATTTATTGTGGTTTGTTCCAATCATTTATTGGCAAAATAGGATCTGAAACATATAATATAGACCTACTGATTTCCGATCAGTTTGATCCACTGGGATAAAAGGTTGAGTTATGCGAACTGGTAAGTATGCATCTGATCATGTTTCAAGAATAGGATGTGTTGGAGTATGGACTGAGAGCGAAAGTAGTACTGTCTCAACCAATAGCAGACGGCCCTATGCCTCAGGCCCATGGGGGTGCATGGTGCAGGGTATTGGTAGACCCTATGTGGTATTAGGGTTGGCCTGAGAGCCTCTGGGGTCAGACTATTGAGGCTGGGATATAAGGTGATGGTATCACTGCTCTGGGCACCTTGTAAATGGACGTCAACGGGGAGGTACAAGACACCACACTGACCACCACCCTGACCCACCACCTCTCTACCGTCCACACTGACAGCCCAATATCCAGAGTGGCCCACCCTGGGTACAATCTGCAGGCAGGCCCATTTCTACCCAGTGTAAGGTCGTGTGGCCGCCGCTATGTCCACCAGAGGTCGCTGACCGCTGGTTCCCCGCCTCACGACTCCAGACCAGGGCTGTGTCCGACGGCTACCAGTGGAGGTCAGTTCTGATTGGTGGGGACATTGTGACTGGTGTGTCCCCCATGGTTCTGTCCCACTTTGGTGATGAAGGTTTTGGAATTATTAGAGGGGAATACCCCTACTTGCGCTTTTACATAAGCCATTGTGTAAATGATCACTAAAAGTCTGCTTTCGTAGTATTTCTTAGTAATTTCTTTTAAAGATGATTGTATAATTGGATTATATATAGAGCGCTTGCTTGGTATTGACATGGGCATGTCAGCAGTACGCATACTAAATAACTAATAGTATTACGTTTTCTTAACATACATATTATATTTCCAGATAACTCACAACCAATTAGCTGAACATATCACAATGTCTCGCTTTTGCCTTCAACCATACATGCACCACGACGATACCACAAATTGGTTCACAAAGCCTTTGCCATGATTTCCCTATGATATCGCGCATTATCTAACAGGTCTATAGTATATCCCCTTATGATTCCTGCGAGAGTAATCTTATCTCACAAGGACATTGAGAGCTCCTTATTCGTCGGGCACTAGGATTAACATTCTTTCTAAATAGCAAAAGCTTGAGGCATATTTAGTGCACCAACTTAGGGGTGAACAAAGGATGCATCCAATATGGAGATTGAACGTCTGGCAGGTGTATGCATAATAGATACATTTATTTATTAGTCTCTTTCTTGGTATTGTTAGTGTAGTTATGGCACTACGGCTACCAAGGTGAGATACACTGAGACACGACAATGCATACATGTGGTAGGTGTGGTGGAGGTAGGGGAGAACTTAGTTCAGAATGTATGGGGGTGGTTAAAAAATATATGTAATTCAAACTAGAAATGCGTTTGCCAATCAAACCTGCTAGAGGGTATTAGGTTTAGATTTGTTATTCAGATGTCAGACTAACATAGCATGTAGCCCCACGTAGATGTTAGTTAGGGCGATGTGACAGAGGACTTGTGTTGGAGAGGGAAGCTACCCAAGCACGTGGTCGTACCATCAAACTAGCCCCAACTGTCCCTGGTATCGTGTTCGGATGGGCGGCGTCAGTCTGGCGGCAGAGTGACAACAAAACCTCCACCATCAGCGGAAAGAAATCGAGGAAAAAACTGCCATGTCATCCTCACCACGCGCCACACATGCGCACTCATACCAAGACGTGGGATAGGTCGATTGACGGAGACCAGAAACTACTAAGCTGTATTGCTCGTCCCAGTCCTGAATGACTCCATGCTGCTTATTTATTCTAGCCTTTGTATGTATCATCCCCGCAATAGCTGCATATCATAATAAGGATCTGCCTACCTAGAAACATGCCAGAGACCAATTTCCAGTCAGGGTTAAATTATATCTCATAACCTGTAAAGAGATATAACTAGACACCAGAGAGAGGTAAGATGCAGGGTATATGCCGGTACAACATGTCTATACATGGCGTGTTACGGTTCTCCTGTACCTTAGGTGTAGATGCAGTATAGGGCCGGTCTCTCTGTGAGCTGTGTTCACCAATACACACTGGATGTGTGATAGGGCTGGGGTGTGCATGGCTGGTAGAGTGGCTCCACATAGCGGTGCACGCCCAGCAAACACCAGATGGCGCCCTGCTGTCTGCAGCCACCCCTAGTTCCGTGCTTCTCTACTAGAGGGAGGCAGTAGTCGGCAAGGCTTAAAAAACCCACACCAACCAACACTGCATGGTGGTTGTGTGAAAGGCAAATATTGGTGTGGGGAGCGGTTGGGAGCAGATGAGTGTGTGTGTGTGTATGTTTGAGCAGAGCTCAATGCAGTGTGTTGTTAAGACAACTACCTGTTATCATGTGTAGAGGACACTATCCGTCAGCTGACGGCGAGGACTGCCTCTAGGGTGGCCCACTGTTTTACTGCTATAATTAAACAACCGTGGATGTTTCAAATAAGTGTGTGTTCAGATGTACACTTGGACATTCATGGAGTGGGTCCTTGCATTTCATATACTACTATCTTGCTACTGACATGGTGTAAACATCAACGTCATCCCCTGAGGAAACGCCAACATTTCATATACTACTATCTTGCCGTTGCCATCTGAGTATATCGTTTTCTCACATCATTGCCTGAAGAAATGCTATCATTTTATATACTACTATCTTGCCGTTGCCATCCGAGTATATCATTTTCTCACGTCATCGCCTGAAGAAATGGCAACATCCTATATACTACTATCTTGTTTAGCGTTCTTTTCTCATGCCATCGCCTGGAGAAATGCCAACACTACATAATACTTTCTTGCTACTGACATATAGCACATGATTTGCATACTTTTCTCAAGTCATTGCCGCAAGGAAGCCAACATGTCATGTACCACTTACTATCTTGTTTCTGACATCGTAATACATTGTACATATGTATCTCACGTCAGTGCCCGAAGATATCCAAATATTTCATGTACTACTATCTTGCTGCTGACTTGGGAGTCCCATCATTCCTATATCATACTACTTTCATGCAGTTGACACTGGATATATACATGTACTACGCACTTTATTCCTTTATTTTTCAATTCTATCTCACCAAGCAAATAATCTACTTCTGTTTTCAAGCAGAAAGAGATTGGTAAGTTTAAGTGCAAATGGCGCTAATATTTATCTTGTAAACTGTCCTCCTGTTGACCTGTTGAGATTGAATAGTTCTACCCACACAAAGAAACAAGGCGCCCTATATTTGGTTGAATCTCACCAAGATGGCGAAGTCAACACTAGAGATGAACGACAAGTCTCTGAAAAACTCATGTGGAGGCGTGCCCACCAACCCCTTCAATGGGAGAGCTAACATCGAATTTTTTGCAGTACACGAAAGTCCTCATATTGCATACCCCTTACTGAACAGTGTAGAGGATATGCCATAACAGCTAGAATAGTATGTGGAATTCAATGAGTGATACTACCTTGTAAAATGCAAGCGGATTTCCCAAAATTGCATTTTGAACATTCATTGTATTCCAATGATTGTAATAAAATTATAACCCCCATGCATTCAAAAACGCTGTCCGACAATGGAACATATTTAGTCTGAAACTAATAGATTCACAAGTTGTGACAGTAGGAAGTGATGTGTATTTGCTGACCTGTTGGTTGACCTTGGCTACGGAGGGCCCCTGTGTGAGGAGGATGCGGCAGATGGCGGTGTGTCCGTTCCAGGCGGCCATGTGTAACGGGTAGCAGCCCTTGTTGTCCTGCAGGTTAGCCGAGGCCTCGTACCGCAGTAGGAGCTGCACCACCTCCCTGGGGGACAGAAAGACACCTGTTAATATCATCTACAATAACAGTATACAGTTATTTGGTTATGGTTGATATGTTGAGCACAATATGATATAATGACTAGTGTGATTTATGCACAGTCGATATTGGACGTCCCAGAGAGCTTCTCAAGTAGACAGCTCGTCCTCTCGGGGATAGTTGGCACAATGGAGAAGTAAGGGGTGGAATACCATGTGGCTTGATGTGCATGGCAATTATAGGTGTGCTATCCTAGAAATAACACAAGACTGGGCCTATCCTGCTGTATGCACACGGCGTTTTGCTTATATAAATATACTAAACGATCTTTCTGAGTTACATGGAGCTCAGGGGTATGGACCAGACTGTCATATGTTCTATCCCAAAGAAAATCAATACATCTTATTTTTCAATTATTTATTTAAAGGATAACAGCAAACCATCTGTTGGAAACATTAATTTCATGTACTGACATTATACTAAGCATCTATTTGACCATTTTTCACAAACCGTCATATGTGTCCCATTGCACCTTTTCAACTTGCCCCTTATACTACTTAACTCACTATCAGAGAAAGTGTTTTCCCTGTTTGCCACATGGGGGCAGCACAATCAGGGCCTCTGGGGCAGGGTATTCTGACGCAGGGCCCTTCCCCAGTCATAAAAGCTGTGCTGTTGGGAATTTAAAACTTGAAAAGTGAACGTTGAGGAGTTGCAATGCATGTCACATTAGTTACGTCTTTTGAGTCAAATAACCTAACACTGGAAATAGGAACCAGTAGAATCTGGATGTGGGAACCAGTGGAAATTCATACTGTATCAATTAGGGACTGGGTATGGGAACCAATGAAACTGGTATATGAACCAGTGGGAGTGTGTGTAGTCATCAATAGTACTGGGAAGCAGCAGGAACTTGGTATAACAACCAACAATACCTGGATGTTCTTTGATTGATTGACATCCATGTGTGCAATGACGCCCTTGACTTATCTCAAGTTAGCAAGGTAGCCATCCACGAATAGTAGTAGTATTGCCTTGCAGTAGGACAGATATTTATATACTGCTTGACCAGTACAGCAATGACTGCATCTATTGATGATCGAATCTATGAAATGAATGACCGCATCTATGAGGTGAGGGGGAAAAACACTCCTGAGGCATGTCCCTTACTCTTTTCAAAGGATAGCAGGTGCTCTTTGATTTGCCTGGCCCTACATACCTGGGCAAGTACCATAGCAGACAGGGCCAGACAAACCATGGCCTTTGATATCTCAAATGTGGTTTACTGAGGAGAGATCATAAGGTAGACCACCAGGAAGAAGGCCTGGGCACGCGCATATGAGCAGCAGCTGCCAATAACTTTAATAGCAACGATCACAGCATTCTACCAAGTAACCCCTCAAGTTTTGTTGCCTTTAACAATTCCTTATTTACAACATAGGGTACCTTATGCCCCCTCTACCCGTTAGAGGGCACCACCTGTATACTCCCCTGTCAGGGACTGGAGCCAAGTGGCAGCTCCTGACTGGTCATATCTCATTGATTTTATCACCATGTTGAAACCAATTCTCAATAGTATGGACTTAAGGTAATGTAGGTTCACCCCATCACCTCATGAAAAGCAGCGTGGTCAGAGGCGTAGGAAGCAAATATTCATTGGGGGGGGGGCACTCTAACCAACTTAAAGTCTCGGCTTTTATGCATGATGTATCATATGCATGCTTATTTTAGCTTGTATGGAAAAGTAGTATTTGTGTATATTATATTACAGGTCTTGACAAATTTTGGGGGGCCCAAACATAGTCAGGCCCCCCTCCTCAGTGATTGGGGGGGGGGGGGCCTGCCCCCCCCCCTTTTTCCTACGCCACTACGCCACTGAGTGGTCGACCTTTAATGTGACAGAGCACTGTGGAGATGTATGTAAATTCACATTCCCCTTTTAGATCAATCCATATGTGTTGTATAGGCAGAGCTACTAGATGCACAGATTGTTTAGAACAAAGGAATTATTGTAAAAAGAAAGTAAGATTATGAATTAGGCTATGAAACGGTAGATGCTTTGTTGTGCTTCTATTAGGTAATGTAGTCAGAGAGGGTTGAGGATTCAAACCATGCATCAATTTTGGTCAATTGGTCTTATTACTGTATGTAACATTTGTAAGGTTGGTAGTGAAGGTTGACTGTAGACATATTGAAAATAGGCCTTAAGAGATATTTAGACATATGAATACCGCAATATAACATTCGAATTATTAGAATGCCCATAGATAAATTTGATTTAAATACGAAAACAGATAAAACAGACATGGCGCTTGAACTCCTATCACTTGGGTCTGAAGTCGATAAAGCTACAACCACTTTACTATCCTAGCCACGGTAAGCGTAGAGATACTAGTCTACTTGATAATGGCTACGTATAGGCCTTCTTAATACTTCTCCATGCCTCTGATCATCTATGACCACTCATCACCCCTAACCGCCCCACTAGTTACCCATACTGACAGCCTCCAAGTATTGTCTTCACATATCAGGTGGCACCACTCCCAGCCAGGCCACTCTACCTTCATCAACAGTGCTGTGAGGTATGCTCTGGCTAGCGGGAGAACTGCTCCATCAAGGGGAGAGATGGGTAGTGTGTAGCACCAGTGTAATGCTTAGCTGAAACGCCAGGCGGCAGCAGTGTCCCGACATGCATGACGGCCTGAGGCAGATACGGCCTCAGACTCACTCAATACTGGGATACAGAGAGACTGCCAATGTTCTACACTCAGTGCTGCAACACAGAGAGACTGCCACTGTTCTACACTCAGTGCTGCAACACAGAGAGACTGCCACTGTTCTACACTCAGTGCTGCAACACAGAGAGACTGCCACTGTTCTACACTCAGTGCTGGAACACAGAGAGACTGCCACTGTTCTACACTCAGTGCTGGAACACAGAGAGACTGCCACTGTTCTACACTCAGTGCTGCAACACAGAGAGACTGCCACTGTTCTACACTCAGTGCTGGAACACAGAGAGGCTGCCACTGTTCTACACTCAGTGCTGCAACACAGAGAGGCGGCCACTGTTCTACACTCAGTGCTGGAACACAGAGAGGCTGCCACCGTTCTACACTCAGTGTTGGAACACAGAGAGGCTGCCACCGTTCTACACTCAAGTGTTCGAACACAGAGAGGGTCCCAGTGTTCTACAAACACCCCATCCGAGACGCTACGAAACCGTGGAGCCTGCATACATGTGTTTGGCAATGCATTACATCTATAATGTTAAATTAGTATAATTTGGTTTTGCTCAACCATACCACGACATTATGCTTTTTTTTTAGGTTTTGCAATGTGTATTTATTTCATAAATGATCTTCGAATACACAGACATCAAAAAAATGGTAGAGCATAAAAATAATACAGCATCTAATTGATGCAGTTATACTATTCCCCCTTTCATATCATATCTGATACTCCAGCACTGTTAAACACAATATAGCCCTTAAATCAGTCAATTCATTAGAGTATGGCTACTATGAGACAACAGCAGATTAAGGATATTCCAAAACTCAGATTATAAGCACCCTCACAACATGGTGCACGAATAAGAATACCAATATCATTACATATTTTAAACACAGCAGGTAAATCATTCTTGTTGAGTACAGCGACTCATATGACGTGGGAAAATGCTGTGGCGGCAGACAGCAACCCAATCATCGAGACATGTGGTACATAGGAATGCATGGAAAGTGGATAGTGCTACTATTAGAGCAATTTCCTCAATTCCCTATAAACGGCATTTACTGACATTTATTGTTCGGAAAACCCCACATATGCACTATTTAGTCATTATATTCTCTGGGAACATGCTAGGTATCTTAGTCAAACTAACAACGGTCATGTGCATTGTACAATCATATTGTAATATTTCCCCCCATGTCGTGTTTAATATGGTTATTTCTGTATTTGGGATTTCCCCATGTCCAATACTGTATTGAGGAATGTTACTCTCCGACCATGACCCCCCCCCCCCCCCCCCCCAAGGTAGACCAGATCCGTAGTAAGCAAATCTTTATTGGGGACCCAAGAGGGGCGAGGGCGGGGGAGGGGGCAACCCAACTTACTTTAAGAATTATCCTTTGCATGACGCATACTTTTGTGGGAATACACTCTATAAGAAAGTAGTGTTTAAGACCCCCTTTGGTTCTGATTTGGGACCCAGGTCCCTCAGTCCCTACTTTTCCTATGTAGGGTAGATTCACCACTTTTGGACGCTCGTTGGCAGTGCAAATGTGACCTCTTTTCTCCGAGCTATGGCTCTCTAGATATTCCATACAGAGCTATTATCAGGATAGATATAGAAAAAGGGGTATTGAAACATTATTTCCAGCCAATAATTTTGGCATTATATGTGTTTTCTTAGGAAATATCCTTCTCTAAAGTTGGGAAATTAAATGTCTCAATTTCACCTCAATTCGGACACTTTGGGTTTCTATTGTTTTCTTCTAGTAATAGTGCCTGATTTGTCTTACTAGTATGGCACACATAACATAATGTATGCAGGTCTGGATATCATCAAAGATATTAAGCCTATCTACATTTTGAATATGTTTTTCACCTCATTGAACATGCCCCATGTAGAAAATCGATATAAATCCCTTTCCTATTAAGATAAACTTGACATATTGAAGCAAATGTTATTTGAGAAAGTACTTTGAGTTATATAGACCTCATAACATTTACTGGAGTAGTTTTAAATCTGCTGACTCTGTGTTTGTAGAAAAGGGGAAGTACCAGTGCATAGTGTTGTCCGACTCAAGGTGTAATTGTATCACAACTTTGAAAGGTCTCTAAATATGTTTTCTGGTAATTATAGTGCACCCTTTTTCTATAATCTACTTTGAAATACATATATTTTATTATCTAAGTCCTGATATCGAGCCTGGTTATAGATAGGGCAGCAGGACATGGCATGTAGTCACCCTGTCCGACATGAGATGTACTGCAGTAATGTATACTCTGTGTCAGCTCGGCGCCATGAAACAGGCATAGTTTAAGGCTTTATCAGACATAGACAAAACATGTTTGCAAGTATGCCCCTTCCTTTTTTGGTAAGAAGAACACTTCAAATTTACTGTAATACTCAGATATATGACATATGATTTACGATATATAACGTTTTATAGTGCTGAAAGTGTCCGACTTAAGGTATGTGTCCGTATTTGGGTGAATCTACCCTAAGGTTTGAAAATAATACCGGTATGTATCATCAAGCGCTGTTCAAGCTTCCCCGCTAAAATCACCTCGCTTGCATGAGGTCTGTATAGACTCTATACCTGGCCACTAGAATCTGATATGTATATATTCAGGGACAACATATTGTTTTTATTATGAACTTTGAATATTATATCTATTCCTGCCATTTCAATTTGTAGGAAGACCTGAAAAAGAGTGATAGTCTTTAGTCATTGGGGCGGCTCCCCAGTAGCTTTTCATATGAACCAGGGGCCCTTTCCACATCATATAATGTGTGATGAGATATAATGTGTGGTGAAGTAATGTGTGGTAAAGTATAGTAGGTTATCAACCTACATGATTATTGGCAAACACATATACTGTACCCCATGTCCATGAGTGATATATAATTTCAACATGTTTAACAAAACACTTTGTTTCTTTATGTGTTTAGGTACTTTAATGTACCATTGGCTAATGCAGAGGAGACTTTCTTAAGTTCAAGCTTTTCTCAGGCAATGATAGATCAAAGGCCTACCATGGACGCCCCTATCCATAATGATCATATCTATAAAATCCTGCACCTAAACATTTACAGAAACAATGGTCAAACATCACTTAAACCACGGTGGTGGGGGAGAACAATAGACTTCGCACCTTGGTTATATAGCATACCCTGGTTTAAAACAGATAGACAATGGTTATGAGAAGGTATGTAGATTAACCACAGCTTGCTGGTAGGGCGACTTGGGCTTCGCCCTCATCTGGCCCCCACCAGCAAGCTGTGGTTAATTCTACATACCTTTTCATAACCATTGTCTATCTATTACATAGACATGGTATGAGGGGAACAGGTCTTTGGCAGGGTAGCCATAGGTGGAGTCACGAAGCAGAACAATTCAAACCTCATACAACTGTGTGCCATGAGTCTGCAGTAATATACATCGCGACTTACCAAGCTACCCATCCCCAGAGTTGTATTGTCCATGCATGTGATCCCTGTGGGTTGAGCTGTGTCTCAGTTCGCTGTGTTCAGATGAGAACAGCCAAAGGGAGTTCTTGTCCGCAGATAGGAGCTGGTCCTGCATAAAGGTATTACAGAGGGTTCTCACATTCCAAGGGTTCTTATAGAAGTTGTAAAGTATCCATGCTACTACTGTAGTGTTTGAATCGAAAAGGCAGATTTCTTTTTCTTTTTTTTCATGTTTTTAGGTTTGAACATTTTTATTGGTCATTTCCCGAATTTTAAAATGGGACCAAAATTCCTTTGAAAACGTCTCTCCAACCCAGTGTATAAGACTGAGTCAATAATATCAATGACCTTATATCAAGAATCAGTTTTTTTAATATATTTCTATCGAATTGCGGTGGTTTTCTGTTTCTTCCTAGCCTGTGGTAGCACATGTATAAATCATGAGGCCCCGACTCCTGCTGTCTGTGACCATGGCTGGTTCTGTCTACAACGCCCTCTGGGTACACGTGCACCGAGGCCCGAGTCTAGTGCATTCGCTCCTCAACAGGGGCAGCCACCTGCTGCACGGTGTATCTGTGCTCTATCGGCGAGCTGCTCAGTTGCCAAGCACCAGCTCACAGTATTCCCCCAGGAGCATGTTGTTTCAAACGGTGAAATGACTCAGAAGACCATCTCTGTTTCATATCCACAGGCAGAACATCGGTCTGGGTAGAGGCCTGCATGAACCAATTACATTAGGACCCTGGAGGAAAGGCCACTTTCTGTACTACTCACTGTGTCAGTGGAAGTAGGTCAGGCCGTGAGCAACACATAGACACAACATCAGCAGCCCCTGAGTGAGCCCTGAGTGACTGACATCTTCCTGCAGGGTGCACTATGTACATGCTCACCAATATGCCCTCACTGACCTAGTCTTGCTAATCAATGTAGCAGACTAGCAGTGCAGTAAAGGAAGAGACCCTTAAATTGAATATACCGACAAGAGATCGCATCTAAATCTGAGACTTTTGTACTCTTATGATATGCTATACATGCAGTAACTAGGAGGCAAGGGGGAGGGTTAAGGGGTGAGGGTTAAGGTCCATGATAGGTTCAGGATAGGTCATATGGGTGATATATCCATATAAGTAGCTAAGTCTAAGAAGTAGTCCCTGTGGTGTAGCTAGAGATATCTGACCTCTGTATGATACCAGCACCTTCCACCCCTGTAGCGTGTGCCGTCAGGGGCCAACTACCCTAACGACCAGTCGGCATTTACCGAGCTTACCACTGTGAAAAAAGAGGCCAAAAGTCACCCTCACATGCAAACAATCTTTGCAGCACGAGACGAGGTATGGATGTAATTAAACCGAAATCAGAAGCCCCCCTCTGCCCAAATCGTATACATGTTGACCATGGAGGAAACACATTGGGCCAAAAAAAATAAAAGGTGTGTTTCAGGCAACCCGACCCTAGATTCAAAAAAGGGCTGACCCTAGAATTTTTTTTCGATTTTGGAGAATTTTTTTTTTTTTTTTTTTGCAAAATATTCATTTTTCCCCGGAAATTTTAGCTATTTTTTGGTCAGGAAGAACAGATCACATGCCTAATTAATGGTCCAGCCTCAGGAAATTGCTTTTTAACAAGAAGATCCAATAATTTCATGATATTCCTAGTTATAGTAAGAATCAGTGAGTCTTGATGACCCGCAATGTGGTAGTTTGCGACTCATTCCAGGTACCTCCAACATTAAAAAAAAAAAAAAAAATCCGAACTACCTACCCTAAATGTTTGGACCATGTTGCCTGAAACACACCTTCTTCTTTTTTTGGCCTTATGGAGAATGGCCATTTCATGATACGGCACGTTCAATGGTTCACTAGGTGTGGAGTGGAGTGTGTGTGTGAGGGGTGTTGATATTTGGAAAGCCCCTGGTGTCTAAATTGTAATAAATAGCAGCCACACATGCACTGCTTTTTCTCAACTTCCCCTGCTAATTGTGGATGTAGGCTAACCATAATGATAAATAGACCCCTGATTATCTCTAGAGGTACAATATGACGAGAAGCAGTTAAATGAAGCTGTCATTAATTGGCACACAGTTAACCCGGCCGCCATCCAACTGTTGCTGCTTGAGTGTTGTGTAGGGAGTCACGTAAACACGTCACGTGCACATGTCACGTGCACACGTCACGTGCGGCGCAGGTCTGTAACAGGCCGCCGGGAAGTGCAATGTGTTGTCCCGTCAACATGGAACACATACCCCTAACCACCCACCCCTTACACACCCCTCTCTAACCAACCCCTCTGAGGGACCCTGCCCCACGGCGTCCCCAAGGTTACCATGGCAACCATAGGGTACCCTAGTCGGGTCAGTGAAAGGACACCAAGTAGACCCTCTCACCTCGTCCCCAATTCACCCCCTATTCCTTTCTACTCACACCGGACCCTTTACTACTAATACCGGACCATTCCCTTCCTCATACCCATCCTCTCCCTGCCCTCCTCACTCTTATGGCACTCTTGAGGATCCATACTCTCAGCTCACCCCACATAACAGTGTCCCAAACCCGGGGCACGGGTCCCAAACCTCCTGCCCTAATTCTCTTCTCCAGGCTGTTTACCGATCCCCGTTATTCTTCAACTAACGATGTCACAGCATCTCTTTGTGGATTCGTAGTCATCTCCTTCATCAACCCATCCCTTATGTCCTACCATCTCAATCCAGGCACACACTCCTCCCTGTCCCCAGCCAAAAGTGCCTCTTCAAGTCGTCCTCCCTCGCCTTCCCATTCCTTCTCCTTCTACAATCCCAGTCCCAAATCCCCTGAAGGCCCTTTATAAGCGTCTGGATTCTATCCGTACCCCCTCCTCTACCCCCTGCCCCAGTACTGCCCCATCAGCCCTGTGATTCATTGTTACCCGGGACCTATAGTGGGTCACTTCATGCTTCCAGTTAACATGTTCCTCCAGCGTGCAGACAGGCTGTAGCCGGAGGGTGTGTGCACGTCCGTGAATCATGTAGACAGTGATGGCTGTACTCGTGTTAAGTGTTATTCTCACCCCGTTATTACACGTGGTTGTGGAATGCTGGTCCCACATAGGGTATATAGCATCTATGGCAGACTCTAAGGATTCCAATAAACTGCATTAAGAGCATAGCATCCACTCCTTAGTTGGGTCAGACAACTGACAACCCTTTCTGGCCCTGAAATAAACAGGATGGGGATACCTCAGGAACTACACATACAGGGACACTGCTTTGATGTCTAATATAGTAAATAGGGGGCACAAGGATAGTGCCCATGGATAAAGATCAGAGACCTGCGATCCATATTAGGGGTTCTTCGATGCCAAGATTGGGCATTAAGATAAAGAAGCCGAGCTTCCCGAAATAGGAACGGTCTGCAATAGGACAATGATACTATCTGTATGGGAAATGAAGCCACGGGAGACATAAGTAACATAGAACCAGAATGGAGATCATAGAAGGGAATCATGGATTCAGTGGTACTTCAACATGAAGAAGAATCAATAGTATATATCAGTTTTTTGGCAGCCACATCCACATGATATGGACTACTAGTGACTATGCAACTAGGACGATACGTTATTCCGTTTATGCATGTATCCTGGAGAGTTGGCTTCTCGTCAAAAATAGCAACACATTATTGTTAAGGTTCAAGTTGAGTGATCTTGTATAGAGAGAAATCTATATGTTGCTGAGCAAAGCGGTATCTTAATCTGGTATTCGTAATCTATTGGTAAATGTTGCTTCATGACTGGTAGTCAAATGACCACAGGTGACTACCATTCGGTGTCAATGTGATATGTAACATGTCGAATGCAAACAGAGTTAGATGAGCTGCTCTGTGACAGCGTAAAGCAGCAACCAGAGTTAGGTGAGCTACTCTGTGACAAAGTAGAGCAGCAACCAGAGTTAGGTGAGCTACTCTGTGACAAAGTAGAGCAGCAACCAGAGTTAGGTGAGCTGCTCTGTAACAGTGCAAAGCAGCAACCAGAGTTAGGTGAGCTGCTCTGTGACAGCGTAAAGCAGCGACCAGAGTTAGGTGAGCTGCTCTGTGACAAAGTAGAGCAGCAACCAGAGTTAGGTGAGCGGCTCTGTAACAGCCTTCAGCACCTGTCCTGCACATGGTCCTTACAAGATGTGACTCAACGCCAAAACACATGTACCTGGTCCTGACCTTACCCTCACTGACCTGACAGGCACCATTCAGAGAAAAGGGAATTCTCTATGGCTGTATGGGGCTACCATGAGCTATGTCTGCAGCTATTTTATGTATTGTAGTTTTGTCCACTGGTATTATCACTCAATTGGTAATACAGACATCACATTTAGCAGTGTTATGGGTGCATTATCATTGACACATAAAACATGGTCTCCTGTTATTACATCCAATATGTAAATAATTCGATCATGCTTCCTACATGTGCTGCCTTCGGCTAAGAACAGTATAGATTGTGTATAGGTAGGCGTCCCTGCCCAGCATCCCACTCTGTGTTAGCGATGAGGGCTATCAGCCTGGCTTGACAGGGAGAAAATGGAGGTGGTTTCTGGGCGGGATTGTATCCAGACTGGGTGTACCAGCCTGTCATGGGGCGGCAGGGAGATGACGGACACCGGGGTGAGCAGGGTGTAGGGGGTGGTCAGTGGTCAAGCTGCAGCTAGCCCTCAGTATGGTCAGCATCAAGTCAGCATCAAGTGTCCCGTCATCTCACTGTCTGTGATAGGGGTGGCAGCCATCTATCATGGCCATGGGGCGGTGTCATGAATCTTTGATACACATGCTATGTGGCTATCTGAGAACAGGTAGTATTTATAACAGGTGAAAGTCGAGTATATTGAGCCCAGAGTCTGACGTATTTGTAGTAAATCATAGTGTATCATATGTAGGCTGTTCTAGGGTTAGCCGTAGGAGCTATACGGCAATGGTCATTTATTATACAAAATTATACAAAATGTACATTTTGTATAAAATTACGATGAAATACGACTTGACACAGCATAGCGAGTAGATTATATTATGTCCGTTTCCAGCATTTGAGCACAGTGCCATTCTAAATTATACATCAGTAGCTTTTAGACGTCGTCCTCAAGACAGTGCCATTCCTTCTTTTGTCCAAACTCCAGGTGTTATCAGTTGAAGTCAACCCTAAACATCTTAAAGCTATACCTTATATACGGGGGTCTTCTGGAAGAATGTATCCCAGGATGTCGACCCAGGTCAGCACTCACTAAGATGTAAAGCAAACTCCATTTATCTTTCCTAGATTATGTCTGTATCGGCGGATGGGGGATGGGGAGCCGGAGATGCTCAGGGCGGATTTCTGGTCTACTGATCCTGAGAAGCACTGTTCAAACACTTCTCTGGGTTCATCAGTTGCCAATGACCCGTGTAGCTGTAGGCATGTACAGGCTTGGAGGAGTTGCCACTGACCTCTACCTCGATTCTTTAGTCGGGAAGAGTGCGAGAAGATTAAATAAGTTAGATGTTAACAATCGTACATCGATTTATCTGCACTGAAACAGTAAACTCGTCAGCACTCTTTTAAGTGACAAAGAAGCAGGTCTTCTAGCTGGAGTTGTCAGATAGAAGACCCACTTGGCATTTGCCAGACTCGGCACTGTGCCATCCCTAGAATTTCCTAAGGGTCATAAATAACGTTTTGTTAGCTGGGTATCCAGGATTGTTAATTTGACACCCCTAGGCTTGTAACTTAGAGTAGGCCACTGCCTGGGCTAACATTATCGGTCAGATGAGCCTAGTGTCGTCTTGTGGGATGGTAACATGGTAGGTCCTCAGATGGACAACCATTAACTTGTTCATTTTATTACAGTCACTGAGAATACCCTAAAGTCTTCTTATAAATAGACGTCTATTTGACAACTTTAGATACTTTGATCTTATCAGTGGGGGCAAAACAATACACTTCATGTATGGGTGATATGTTTGTGGTTTGGCGTTTCATATCTTGATGCAATAATCTTTTCCCAATGGGTAAATGCATGCAGTATAATGTTGGCTCATTGTTCAGCATGTCAACACAATCATACTGTGTTTTCATTAGTATCCCAACATACAGCTTTCCTAGCGCCCACAGAAAACATTCTACTATAGTAAACAGTAATTTTCCGAAAGACGGAAAACTGCAAGTGCAGCATACTATCTTTGAGTGAACATATTGCTGGGGCATAATAGTAAAGGGAGTATGTTTATACCCCCACCACGATAGTAAGACAAATGTCCTGTGGTCTGTCTGACGGGAGGCTGCCTAAGTATAAAGTCAATACCACACTGGGCGCACAAGTATGCAGCCAGGCAGGTGGCCTCTTATAAAACAGCTGGTCTGGTTTTTAGCTGCCTTTGTCGGTGCCGCCTACCAGGCGTGCCTCTCTGATGTAGGACTATGTCTATGTATATATCAACGTTTTATGCAGCTTAGTCCTCTTAAGCCTCAGATATATTTGGTCCCAAGGCCATGTATCAAAAGTGAATCCCATATCAACATTTCCCCCATTCAAGCTTAATTAGTGAACGCTTCATGGGGATTTAAGCATATATAGTCAGTGACAGTAGTGTACATTTTATCATCTAATATGTTCCATAGAACCAAGAGGAATGACTACACCTCCTTGATAAAACCTACCACATTCCAGGAAATGCGAAAGATGAGCATCAAGCCATTGTTTGTCAGTTCCCACGACCTCTACCGGAAGAGAAGCAATAGTTGCAAGAATACCTATCGGACCCAAGAAAATACCCCATTATCTCATGATCACAAAGGCATGAAATTGAAAACATATAAACTGGGTTTGTGTCCCACGTGCCTAATACGAGCCAGGCGTGTTGCACAACAGAGCTGACCTGTGACCTGAGGCCCCATCTGGCGGCCAGCCGTGCCACCCTGCCGCCAGGTGGAGGCACGAGTCACACCCCTACCGCCCCCACCAGGACGGTCAGGGTGATCTATAGTTCGTGTCACTAACAGTAGATGTCTCTCCTATCGGTTCTATGGCTACAGTTAGTCCCCGTGTGTGCGGCGAGTCTACTCCAGCCCACTGGTTGGTTGGGCGATTTGAGTATTCTCATTGGCTGCTCTAAAAATAGCATCAGATCCGGCCATGTGTATTCATCTGTCAAATTTTGCCAATTACCTTCTGAATCATTGACACTACCACTAAACTGCATGATCCTGATTATATGGTTTACCTGAAACCGTAACTGGTCCAAAATAAACTAGAGCTTCCTTACATTGTCTCTTGACAAAGTTGACAGCTAGCCTTGTTTGTAAACAACATTTCGAAATCCCAACTGCCATCTCCAAAAGTGTGGTCCGATTTTAGCTACAAATGTACCTATTGCAGGCCTTGTTATGGCATAATCTTATAGAATATTGCATTCTCAGATGGTTTTAATCGGCATTGATACCTATTTAGTGAAGAATACTAGATTTATGGTGGTAAACTTAGGGCACTATTTTGTAGTGGATGTGCACAGAGGCCTAGGTCTTAAAAGTCGCGCAAGGATACAGTCACGTGACATCTGTCAATCTTCATTCCTTATATGTAGTGAGTTGAGCCAGCAGAAATAGTAGGAAACCTTGGTATTTCAAAATGGCCGACGGTACGTTGTTCCTAACGCTACTATTACACCTAGCGTTAGGTATCGGAACTAGGTGATCTATGGGTGTGGGGTGTGGGGTGTGGGGTGTGGGGTGTGTGGTGTAGGGTAGGGGTGGAGTGTGGGGTGGGGGCGGGGCCTTCTTTGAATGTTACCGAAGTGTCTCATTGTGATGAGTCAATTGACGGGGATTATCAGCCTCATATAAAGGAGTCCATCTTGAGGAGTTGAGGCCGACAGTGTTGACTAATGATGTCACGTGTAAGGTAGTCATTGAATACCACCTTTGTGATTATGCCATAAAAAGCAAAGACCTACTTAAAATCACTCATTACAAAACCGAACGCTGAAAGGTAACTGTATCTATGTGTGCGTTTTAAGATTCTCCCCGATGACACAGAATGAATGGTATATATGATTGATATCACATGTGAACCAGGGCAGTCTAGCGTCTTCCAGATTGAGGCCTGACTGAGGGCATCTGTACTTCTCTTCATATGTTTAGGACCACATTAATAACGATGCGGCTCCCATGATGCAGTTCACTCGAGGTGATTTTGTTGGGTCTTGGTCGGTGGTTGCGTTCCCGCTCAGCGCCATGTTGTTATTGCAACGTTTTTCTCACGGCACACCCCAAAGCACCAAATGTTCAGACCTAGTGTGGCCTGCAACAAAGCTGCTGGTACAGAAATAAAGAATTTCAGCTTTTGTCAACAGGCCGCCCTGATGATTTTTTGTCTTTTTTCGTTGTTTTCTGTGTAAACTACTGCCTTACCTTCATTTTCATGAAGGTTACCGAAGGTAGAGGCAATATTGCAGCCTCAGAGCGTCTCAAAAAGTGTCTCACCCCGTTTTTACATTAGAACAAAGAGGATTTCATGTAAAGTGACACTTCATGAAGATCTGTAGTTTACTTGAAACCCTATCCTTTAGCATTGAGCTGAAAAAGTTGGTTTTGTGCTGTTTAGGTGTTTTTTTAGGTGTTTAGGTGGTTTTTTTTCAATATCAATTTAGTGTATGAAATTTTGTTTTTTTTTGTTTCAATATTTGATGGCATTGATTGGCATTGATCAACACTTGTATGCTGCAGCATTTAAATATTTCATTTGCAGGGTTTTCACAGCAAAATAAGACACAAAAGGCAAGGTGTTTTTTTTGGCAAAAATTGCAAAAATACCTGTTGTATAATATACCTGGCACAGGGGTGCCCTAGTTCAATAATGCAGGAGATAATAATGTCGTTCTGTTATGTATGTATATACCCTGCCATTGATTAAGCCGTTGTCAGTACATCAGGCAACTCGAAATCTTTAGTTTTCTCGGACGAGAAACCCCATGCCTTGTGGCTGTAAGCAGCCCGCAGGTCTACAGACTCCCCACCAGACTACCAGACTGACCACTTGCTGCATCAGTACCAGCTCACTCCCACAGCAGGTTGGTGTAGGTCCCGTGTACTGGCTGTGCTGCTGCATGATGGTGAATGTCCATCTGTGTGTGCTGCTTGATGCTGTATCTTGATGTCTGCCACACTGCACTTCCCTGCTGACAGTTCTGAGGGAATACGGCGGGCCCTTGGTTCAGTTGGACGGTTTGGGAGTTTTCATTATTATCATAAATATGAGGGGAGAAGGGCAGAAATCCCCGTGCTAGAGAGGGAGGGTGCATAAATATTTTCCGCGCATCTGTGCGATATTTCACAAATTGTTACTGGTTCCCAGAAACTGCAGCGTACGCAATCATTATTCGTCAAAGTTGGATTGACATGGGCATAGTTTCAATTGTTTCCAAGTACCTGGCATCTTTATAGGTATACACACATGGACACCAAGACGGATTGGTATCAGGTTGCCTCAGGGATAGATAACACAGTCCCTGACCCTAACAGGCCTCATCTTGTCAGTAGCTCTTGTACCCCCCCCCCCCCCCCACCACCACACACACACACCCGGGACCACAACACAGGAGATTGATCCAACTTCCGACACGTCCACCACAAAACAGCGGGCCAGCTGCCGAAGCCACATACTTTTTATGAAGGGAAGCCAACGTTATAAATAGCAGCCACAAAGGGGGTAGGAGGCTTGTTGTTGGTATGGCGTATGGAGAGGGGTGGTTGGGGTAGAACCAGGGAGAGGGAAGTGAGACTGGTGGTTGGTGGAGTGACGGGAGGCGTGTGTGGAATACTCCCCACTGTTGACTCAGTTGGTGGATTAGCTGAGATCTGCTTGGGATCTGGTAGGATTAACAGCCTAAAGAGCAGCTCCGGACATAAGCAGGGAAGGCTAGCAGTACAACAACGGGGGCAGTAGACGAGGCCTAGCAGCAACTATACCCTGTGTACTGGTGCACAGTGCACACTGATCCATATAATGCATGAAGTAGTAGAAACTGATTTTTAGAGCCGGATATATTTAAACCACTATTGTTTTTGATCTTGACAATATATCATAATATATAACATCACCAATAAACATATATAACACGTTCACCAAGATTTGCCACAGGCGGGAAAGATCAAAGAGGAAGAGTGACTAACATCACAGGGCGACTCAGGGTTCATGGGGCAAGGGGGACTGAGAGTCTGGAAGCGCAAGCCAGAGTCCACACGCCCGAGCGAGAGTCCAGATGCCCGAGCCAGAGCCCCGACACCCACCTGAGAGTCTGGACGCCCGACCAAGAGTCTAGACGCCCGACAAGAGTCATTAGGAAGTCGAATACGTGATCTAATTTGAGAACAATACGTTGTTTCTCATTTCTGACAGCAGAAACAGGGTCCTCGTCAAAAACTACACTGAAGTCTTGAGTCACACATGTAGGTTATCTCATTTCAGGCGAGCGGGTGACTGTGTGCAAGCAGGTGGCTGTGGGCAAGCAGGTGGTTGGGGGCAAGCAGGTGAATGGGGGCAAGCAGGTGGCTGTGGGGGTCATCGCCCGCCAGCCCATAAACGCCACTTTACGTCTCGGCCAAAAAGCAAGTCGGTCTGAGCGTAAACTGCGATGGCATCTTCATTTCTGTTTTGCCGAGTCGGTCGGCTACCGGGAGGCGTACGGTGCAGATGATTTTGACTGGTGGGTGAGGGCAAGCAGGTGGGTGTGGGCATGCAGGTGGGTGTGGGCGTCAGCCCCCTGCAGCGCGTAACCGCCGTTTTACGTCTCGGCCGAAAAAGTGAGTCGATCGGAGCGTCAGCAGCGACACTCCGCCCTGTCTGCACATGTTCAGTGGGTAGTGTTCACTCTGGCTAGCTTCACTTTCCCAAACGGACAAAGTCGGTCTCTGATATCATACAGTTTCATGCAGGAGACCTCTACTATTATGCAGATCTGCTAGTTGTGTGGTGGCGAGATATCTTAAAAAGAAGTGTCTCACCTGAGCGTCCCATGGACTTAACATAGAATCGTATACTTCCATGTGAGCAATGAAGCTTAGTCCACAGTACATTTACATAGGAGCTTCATTGCAGACAATTTCAGAAATTTTTGTGACACTTTTTGTATTGCATTTTTCAATATGATATTGATGTCCGATTTCTTCTGTTGTGCTATCAATCTCTTCGTATTAGTGCCATCTGTCTTCTCCACTCATTGGCTCCCACCCACCTGTCTTGATGGCTTTCCTGCCTCCCCTGAAAGTTGGACTTCCAAAATGAGGGAAAACCCCTGAGTCAAAAAGCATCGCTAGTGTACTAGTCCAATATGGAACATGGGATGGGTAGACCAATATCTACACCTGAAGAACATGGTAGAGCAGGAGAAGTACTCAAAGAGTAACTAGTTGCAGATCAGAAGTAGGTCTCCCTAATGCCTATACCGTATTCGACGTAATAAGCGCCCTCCCCCTAATAAGCGCCCCCCCCCTTTTTCAGATTTTTTCTACATTATTTTCATGTGTTCCTCCGATATTGTTACACACATTCACACCTGTGTGTACCATGGAGTACTTCACAATTGTGCAGGTGTTAAGGTCAAACCAAGTGTGAATCATAGGAGTGTGTAGAAGCCTTTTAGAGACCACAGTCACAGAATTCTGTATATGACAGCCATGGGGGGCGCTTATTAGAATGAATATTTGAGGTTGATTTTTCCACTTAAAATAATCTTTTAATTAAGCGCCCAGGGCGCTTATTACGTCGAATACGGTATAGATAATGGTTGTATTCACAGTGGTCTGTGCCTCTAGGCCTCGATGGTGTTTCTATGGCGTTCCCTGCCAACATTTATATCTAATTCAGGCTCCGAGCCAACTCTACTCATGGCCCAGTAGCCGACTAGCAACCCAATAACAGTCTATAGAGCCATCAGCAAGTTGTTGCTCCCTTCTAGGTGCTCTGAGCCTCCATCTGGTTGCCCCAGTATTGCCTTATGTGCTAGTAGAGGTTGCCATTTTGGTAGGGCACAAACAATGGCGCTCATCCCTGTTCCTATGGTGGGAGTTCTCTCCCCTTTGGCGCGATTTCACAGATTTCTTGTCTGCTGGGTGAATGGGGACGGTGGGGATTGGTGAGTAGAGCTCCCACAACTACCAGTAGCTGACCAGGGCACGACTGTTTATGGACTGCATATCGTTTTATTGATTTAGAGGTGGCCTAACTGACCACCATGGTAAGGCCTTGTCAGTAGTGATATCATCTACTAAGTACACTACACACAATATCTATTTTTGAAATTTATTTATTATGATTTTATCACACAAGTATTTACATCGGTTTTAAGATAGGAAATAAAATTATTTGGCTTGGTGGATACATGCAAGATGATATACAGATCCCATGTATAAATAAACCACATGCCAATCAATTAAAAGCACACCGTGAGATGTGGCCACAGTAGACTGTACAAACATGCCCAGTGCTATCTAGTCTGACCATTTAGATCTGCTGTGTGCCAACAGGTGGCACCACCCCGTAACATGTTAGAGGCTACAGAGAATGTTCTGTACTTCAGCTGATGAGGGTCACCAGCTGTATGCAGAGACCTCACTGACACTATTCCTGATGTCGTCCGGATAAATCCAACAAAGGACCAGGAAAAGGGATAGCAAATAAATTCACTGAACATTTAGATATTTGGTTTTGAGCTAGATAATTCTAGCATATCTCTGTTCCCTACCTATATTGATGCTTACCAATACACCATTAGGCCAAAAAAAAGGTTTGTTTCAGGTCACCCGACCGACCCTATCTAAACAGGGCCGACCCTACGTTTTTTTATGCTATTTTGAAGAGATTTTTATATTCTTATACTTTTTTGGGGTCAATATTAGGTTTATAAAATTAAAAAAAAAAATCTCCCCATTTTTACATCCGACCTACCGACCCTAGAGTTTTTACATCCGACCAACCGACCCTAGAGTTTGTTCTTTTTAATTTGGCCGAAGGCCAAATAACAAAAAGAAGTTTTGTTTCAGGTAAAATGGGATGAAACTCTAGGGTCGGTAGGTCGGATTTTTCTTCTTTTTTTTAAATTTCTTTTTTTTACATACCCCAAAATTGACCCAAAAAAGTGTGAAAATGGGAAGATTTTAAAAAACTTTTTTAAACCTAAAATTTACCCCCAAAAAGTGTAAAAATAGTGGTGTGACCCTCTGTATTCATAGGCTACAGGCGGGCTGGTGTTGGTATTGGCGTCCAGCTGCTGGGGGTGTGTCATAACGAGCTGCTGTGAGCTGCTCGGGCGGCCTGTAGTAAGAGCTGTATGTAGATGAGTCCCTGCCTCCTCCATCATGGTAATGCATGTGTTCCTGCACCGGGGGCACCTGGAGGTGACAGCCCTGTCTGCTGCTATGACTCTATGTCTACTATGATGACCACCTGGAGGGGCTGGAGGACGGGAGGCCTCCAGGGCTAGACTTACATGATCAGACTATAATACCTCTAGCACCGCCCTTTACCCTGACACTGATTACATAACTCATGTTTTAGGTTCCTTCTCAGAATGCCAATGTATAAATGTACCTGTGTATCAATCATTATCAAAACATATGGCAGTCTGTACCAATAACGAATTTGTTAAAAGATGTTTTAGTTAACGAGACATGCATAAACAGCTCGCTAAAAGAAGGAAGTTGGTGTGAGATGACCTCACCCTAACAAACACTCCATCCAAGGGTAATGTGTGCTCTTTTATCAGCACAGTGTATAAAGCCTCTAATCGAGCCACATTCCCGATAGCCGTTTTATGATCGTTCCAACAAGGTTTATTGATGACTCTTTCTCACTGTAATTTCGTAGTGATCTATCAAAACGTTGTTCGAACGTTGACATTAACCCTATAGTTCAGAATTTAACATGCCTTCAGTGTTTGAACCTCTACGAATACTCAATATGCGTACATGTTCAGTCAATTTAATGAAGTATATATATTCTTTTTATCCATTTCTCATATATCCTATCTGTACAAGGCACATGTATGTATATTGGTCTGCATAATGCCCACAGTAATGTTGTACCTAGGCATTAGAATACCAGTTCTATATAAGGTTGCCGCATTATCAGCATGCTACCTAGTATACAGTCATGGCATGGGCTGGTGCCTAAATGCCCCCTTACTATGCATGCCGCAGAGCCTTTAGTGCCTGGAGGACCCCTGTGTCACCAGCACCAGTCAATATGTGTGCGCAACTCCCTATTGCGTCATCAGTACTGCGCAGTCCATAGGGAGTGACATTTAGGTACCAGGGGTCATGAGCAGTGTGTGATACCCAGTCCCAGACATGCCTCGGGTATTGTCTAATGGGTATAATGGGGCTCCGTGTGTCAGCATTGCTACTGATTATCAGGTGCCGATTACGAAAATACTGGTCAATTCTTCAATTGGATAACATTTAGGGCGTACACTGACAAACACAATGTTACGTTTAAGGAAATTTGACAACGGCCTAGCATTTCCGATCACGTAAATATATGTCTATTTTGTATATAGGATTGGCAGGGATGTATGTAAGAGTTCATCTCTATTTTTAGTCGTCTCCAGGGACACATTCAATATTCAGGAAGAGGTACTGGATATACCATAATGTCAACCAACCTATCCTAACACAGCGTCTACTTTTTTTGTGTCAAATTTTGTATTTATGTACATTAACCATCTTATTCCTCTTTCGTTGAAGGACTACAATCAATCTTCAACAAACAATGTCAGCTGATGGATGTATCATTTACACCATGTGCAGGCATGGCTTCATTAAGGCCGTGCACTGAGCAGCCACCCTAACCCATCCCTGGCTCCTCCTGCTCCCATTACCATTAGCCGGGCCCCTGGAGGCACGTCATACAGCCTCAGGAGAGGATCCCCTCCCGCCCCCTGTATGTAGCGCGCTGCACTACTGGGGGTCTCTAGACACACGCAGGCCTGTCGTGCTCAAAACGCTGTCTGCCTCTCTCCCTCCTGCTGCTCATATTTGCCTTTTTTTCCGCTGTTTGGTTTGTAGACAGGACTTCCGGCACTAGACCCAGCCCCAAGATCATGTCAACCTCCTGCATGCAGCACGCCCTCATTACTGTGCACCCTTAGTAAACCATACAGCCATGCTATGCTGAGGCATCGCCGGCTGTATATTCTACACTGGGTACTTATGGACAGCCCCTGGTGGGCCGTACAAGGGCCGTCTCAGGGATTACATCAGCGTTATGGACCCCAACCAGCCCCAGACAGTGTATAGTAGCACTGGTCCCTCCTGAGCATCACAACTATGGGCAGCTCTCAGAATGACGTCATCAATTCTACTTATATACAAGGATAGCTGCGCAGTTAGACAGTGGCCTTTGAAGTGACATCATAGGTTTGGCATGTATGAAGGCCATTACCCGTCGCTGGAATACCATACGACCATCATATATAGCATTATTACATGTCAATATCCATTCATCTATGGAATCTAATACCATTAGGCAATTCAACAATGTACGTGGGCGAGGGATATCAAACATATAACCCGGAGGCCTATGTTTGTATATATTTGACCTGATGTTGTTGCAAACCACGCCTGAAGAAGTGCCTCAACTCTACATACTACTTACACACTGCAGCCATGTGTGAACCTAATACATGCACCACCACAATGTTGTAAAGGATACCCATACTCAGACAACTCACACCCGGCCAGTCCCGTGTACCGGTCTACATTATGTGCCCCCAATCAGGTTGCAGCACCTGGAGGAGGGCCATGCTACTAGCCCCTGACTGAACATGACAACTAAAACACTAGCCCTGTCCCGCTCTCAGCTTGTACCAGTAAGGCGGGCCCCGTGAGAGCTGGGAGGCAGGCTGGTCGCCGACAACCAGCAGCAGGTGTCTGCAACCTACTGATAAGGCACGCAATACTTCCCAGAATGACGCCCACTCCTTCCTTCTGGTTACAAAGATATTGCACGATAAATTAAAGTTAAAGCGCTTAATTGACGAATATTTCTCCGACTTTCCCGAAAGGCTATACTTAATTATACTCAGCTATGTATGACCGATATCTCACAGAAACTGCTTGTTTCTTGTGGGTGCTTTGAGAAGGAGAAACACACTCATACCTGAATCGTTAAAAGCTTCAGAGGCTATTAGGACTCTGACTTTGATTAACTGAACCTGTTAAAGTGTGGAATAGTTTTGTGTTTATATTTTCTTCCAGGCTAGACTGATTTTTCCATTAGAAGATCCATTATTCCTAATCCGCTCTGAATCTCATCATCTTCCACCACCCAAGTAACAACTTGGCACCAATCCTCTTATCTCTATGCCTTACCCCAGATCGTAATATCATATCATACAGGCACATTGTCCATTCTTTCCACGGTTGCCTATGGCTGCTAAGCCCCACTAGATGAACTGTCCAATCAAGGGGCTCCTCTCATACACCACAAGCTGCGTGACTCCCCTCACCCCGGGTCCCCAGTGTCTTCTGTAAGCCGCGCTCTGATTGGCTATATTACCGTCAATAGAGGAGCTGCTTGGGCACCCACACCACGTGACAGCAGCAGCACCATCCACTTCCGGTGTGGACCGGAAGACAGTGGCACCACCAGGCGACAGTGGTTGGTACCTTATGGGAGAAAGTCTATGGACAAGGTACCTACTTTTGGGAGTAGAGATGGGGAGGGTAAAGGGTGGCTGGTCACTTGTAGGCACGGCCAAGTAGCGTCCAGGGACCCCGGCATCTAACATTAGGAGGTTGTCCTCTGCTGAGTGGTGGGGGAGGGGTGATTCAAATGTGCACCTCCTAGCTGATTGGTACTTAATAGATGAGGTACTCCTCCTGGGTATACCCCAATCAAATAGGGACGATACCTCACATATATTACACATAAAATCATCTGATTTTCATCAACGACAAACCGGCTTCCGATATTTTATATCTGGACAGTATAGACATGAATTGGTGGTGGATAACAGGCATGTAATCTGAATTGCTACTGCTTCGTTCTAATCTCCGTGAAGAACGTTTTCTCGAAACTATGACGGACTGACATAATATGCTTTGTTGGGCTTCAGTTGACCATCTGGTACATTCCGTGTGTACATGTACAACAGAGCTGGTATAGACAGGCGGTGCATGCAGTGTCCTGTACATAGCACTGCAGGCTGCAGGGTAGTGACTGGGTGGCCTCCCTGTAAGCCGCCACCACCCACTACAGGCTATTGGTGGCTGACCTCAGGATTCATGTCGCTAACGGGCCCCTGACTCATGCATAACATGGTTTGCATCTAATAAATATGGGACTCTAGCCAGCACAGCTGGTACCCCTGTCACTATAAGGCCTAAATGGAAGGGGGAGGCTCCTGTCACTCGACCCTACCTAGCAAAGCCGGTACCCAATTTTTATGAAGATTTTCGAAAATGTTTACATTTTTAAATACAATGTACATGTTTGATGAAAACTATAAAATTGAACACTAGTCTAATAAAGAAAGTGTGTCCGAACTTACATAACGATTTTCAGCAGGTTCCCGGAAACAAACCAAATTCTCTTATAGCCTAGTTACAGTACAATAAACGTGGGTGCAAATAGCAAAAAGTAGAAATGACGACTTTCATTTAAAATAATACTGACCTGGAAATCGGCAGTTATGAGGTTCTATCTAATGGAAAGTATAAGTCATAAACGTTTGCGAACAGCGCTGCAGTTAGATTTCCGTGAGCAATTCAGCTCCATGAAATGTTATATCTACTCGGGTATCTACCAGAGCCAATGCTTTGAGCTGCTCATCTCACACTGCCACAGCGATGCTGAAACACACGGCCCTTCATACCTTTACCATTATCTCCTTATAACCTCCCACCCACCAAACAAGGAGCCCCACAGAGACAATCCTCATTACTGCACATCTTCTACAGCAGATGCTCATCACTGTGGCCGCCAAGTCCCAAACCAAACTACTTCATCAACCCACGTCCATCTCTTTATACATTAATGTCTTTTTATTTTCCAATTGAACATAAAGTGGGTACTTATTACATTCTGATTCGGCCATAATGAAGCATGGATATGGACAATTTCACGGCTGCAGTCCACCAGTATAAGCCTCAGTGCCACAGGAATGCCCTACTGGCAGCAATATGCCGCAGCTATTAACCATTCATTCCCACAGCCTACCGCAACGCCACACACCAGTACACAATGAGTAGTCCACCATATAGACATTTAAATCCAGCAGAAAACCAGACACTTTACATCGAGGAGGCCCTTTGTAACAGAAGATATTTTGCCTTCTATTTCTTATCGTCGATCTACGACGTAAGCGGCAGGAGAAGGTTTTGGCCGGGAAAAAGTCGAATTGTCGTCTGCTAGAGGTTGTTGGTTGGCTCCCGACGCGGCGGGAACTCTCATTGGCTGCATCATCAATATTGTAATAGTGCAGCCAGGCTATACAGCAAAGGCCGGCCTCCAGTCGTAATTACCATGTAGATTGAACGGTCCATTCCCCTCCCAACTATCCCTTACATTGTATACTAGTAGTCTAGATTATAGATAGCACTGTGGATACATTAGATATAGCTTTTATAAGCTATACTTCTCGGTACAAAGATGGACGTAAATGGGTTCAATGATTAAAAGAGAAGTCTGTCGTGGGACACTGTCTATGTATTCACAGGCTAACATACTGGCATAGAATATCAAACTCCACATCAATCTATATTTGGACGCAGCCTATATAGCACCATTGGCCATTGGGTCCAGTACTAGGAGCAGCTCTGCTGTTGTTAACAAATGAGAAATGATAACGGAATTCTTATCATCTTGCCTCACAATCTTTAAATATATCAATGGGATCACCTATATACTATGCTTCTATGCATGTATCGTTATTATACAGAGGGTATACATTGCCTACTGTGCGGGTCAGCCTGATCCCAAGCACTCCATACGCCTAACCATATGCCAAATGAACACTCCTATGCGATAGCCTCCCCTATAGCCATAATTTGGGTGAGATTTAGGCATTGGCGAGACACCTTTTTGTTGTTCAGCCCCTCTTAAGAGTCCAGATTCGTCCCCCCACCCCCTCTCTCAAAATGTCCAAATTGTTAAGTCCCCCCCCCCAAAAAAAAAAAGAAAAAAATATATATACTCATTTGATATTGAAGTCCAACAATTTATTAATATTGCGTCGCCTCAAATGAGTCATTCCCTTTCAGTTCTAAACGCTGATAACCCCAAGAGATGTGAGCTCTGTATGGTAGACAACAGCAAAGGGCTAAGCATGACATTATTAGCTTCCAGTTTCCCAAGGCTCTATAGTACTACATTATTGCTGCCGGAAAGCCATACACGTTACCCTCAAGCTACCCTGGTCAAAGTAGCCGCAACACCCCCATATAGCCCTCCCAGGCACAAACCACGCATGGGGGTATTTGTAATGATACACCGAATAATAGCCACACCCAATGGGGGACCGACTTCCGCTTCCGGGAGTATGGGCGGGCAGCGCCTACTCCCCCCAGTCTACAAACGGCAGCCCGCGGGGATTTATTACAGCACGGCTGGCATGGATATTTCTCTCTAGACCACATGAGATATCCCTTCCTTCCGTAAGCTGTTTCTTATCGATTCTCACCAGTGCCATGACGAATCTTTGTTTGGCGGAGAAAACGCTATAGTCAGTTAGGCAATTAGAGAAGGCCCGGATGGAGGATCGGCGTGTTGTCGTAATCCGGACTTCGGCTGTATACTTTATAGTATACTATGCTGAACATTACCTTAATAAAAAATCTATTAAAAAAAAGAAGTTTAAGCTGTATATAGGGGAGTAAATGATTAATTAATGAATAAAGCTTCATTTGAGATATTGTGGACACGAATATAAATTGTCATATCTCATAGGGTCAATACTATAGTAATTAAATTACTAAATAAATACAGACCAAATGGTACAATTACCACATTCTCTGGAGAATAGTATGGCATTTCTTGAGCATTAAGGTATGCCCCATGTGGTGATGTTGAGATGCTTGGGACAGGTGTGACGTAGGTATAGCGTGGCCCTGGATACATCCAGCACAGGAAAGATTTCTTAGTACAATGTTGGGTATAACCATATAGAACATAACGATGTCACAGTGCGACTGTACTATTCTCCCAGTTACTTATGAAACAAACTGATCTCCATTGTGAATACAATTTTATCTCATATATCCAAGAAAATATTATCGCCTATGTGCCAATGAAATAGAGACCAATAAAGTTGGTTGAATTAGCATCATCGTAGTGGACCAGTAAATAAATTCTTCTTATAATATGGAATAAAGAGTTTCTACTCAGCTTCCGCCAAGTATAGAAATGGCTAGTATAACATAATATGAAAAAGACACATAGCTAATAGTTTGGGGATACGTGAAACTGAGACCCCCCCCCCCCCCACCCACACACACACATGGGATGGCCTATGGGAGCTGCATGTGGTGTCTGTTTGTTTGGTTGCGTGTTGCAGTGTACCAGACCCTGCCCCTGTCTGCCATCCTGACCTCACACCCTGGAGGGCCTCCTCCGGGGGTCTGTCTGCCAACAACTGGAGAAGCCATTCAGTGTGGCTTCCCAAGCCTTACCTTTACATACACATACATACAGTGTGTATGTAAGGTGAGATTCAATATTCAGATACATAGAATGCCTCTAGCTCTAATTGTGTATGTTTATAAACATATGTATGCAATGTACAGTGGTTTTATATTTGACAAGTCCCTGAGAAACGATATCTATCATGGATTTAACTGTGTCATTATCACACCTTCATTTTGCTTTGTGGATTTATTGAAGAGTTAAATAATTGAGGTGATATTACTTAAGGAGGGGAGAGGGGATGAAGACGATGAGTAGTATGATTTGACCACTTGTAATTTATCACCATCTACTTTCACAGATTCTCCCAAAAAATAGGTACTAACACCAATTTTCTACCTTGCTTTACAGTTTTGCTGTTATAATACTAGCAAACATTACCCTAGGCTGTGTCTCACGACCTTGGGCCAATGTTTTTGTCTCTGACCGGGTGCCGTCTCTGACCGGGTGCCGTCTCTGACCGGGTGCCGTCTCTGACCGGCTTGGCTTCATAAGGTCAAAATACCAACAGCAGGAGGCTAATTGTAATTATAATCATACTTACATAACAACCGCCATAACGTTTTTACAAATCCTTATATATATGAGTATGATTCTTTTTAAAACACCTTTTTTCTGACACCTGGTCAGAGACGGTACCTGGTCAGAGACGGCACCAGGTCAGAGACTGCACCCGGTCAGAGACAAAAACATTGGCTCAAGGTCGTGAGACACAGCCCCTAGTTGAACTGTTGTAATACAAATTCAACTGATAAAGCAACCCAAATGACTATATCATAAGCAGATTCCCTTCAGTGGACAAATTGTATTTAGAATTTAATCTAGATTTACATAAATATTTTCTGGAGCGTCATTAGTAAATTGCAAAATATGCAACCATTTTCTTACAAAGAATTTTTAACAGCATTTTTCAATGCCTTTTTCAAACATTCCTTATTCTCAGATAATCTAATTGCTGATGGAATTCTATTCCACTCACTCACAGCACTGACAGGGGGTGATTTCCTTATTCTCTCAGCATGAGTAATATATGTTGTACCTGCCCTAATTGTGTTTCTGTAGTGTTCGCTTTACAAAGTGTCTCCAAGTGAGAGAAAAAAGAATCCTTTACATATTTCGATAATTTTCTGTCTCTGTATCTCTGTGCTGATACAGATTACTACTCTTTCTTAACGCGTTTATTTGGCAATTTACTAATCTGTAACAACGAGGTTTGACGCATTACATTGAGCCACATAGCACCAAGACCACTGTAGGAAACGTAACCCCATGTGCCGATATAAGAGTAGTATAACTAATAGGAATGCTTTGACTGACCTGTGTCCATTAAGTGCAGCATGATGTAAAGGGGTATCTCCATTACTATCCTGACAACTCGGGTTTGCTGTCCGGCGTAAACTGAAAACAAATACATTAATTTGATTAATATAGTAATACTTTACACAACTTAAACGATCAATAACCTCTAGACAACGTAATGGGGGACATGGACAGGGGTTACATTGTATTAATCATATGTGTAGAGCTTTTAGTAAAACAAGAATCAACTTTATTAGCCTGATTTGATTGAGTTAGATTACTTTCCTTTTGCATATTGTTCGCCCTAATCGCATTATTTACCAGAATACAATGTTTTACCAGTTACAACAGTGTTTATATCAGTATTTCCCATCGTAGTTATACCGTATAACAATTATTGGGAACAAAATATATTTCATTTATGATTTATTCAACACACAAGCATTACATTGCAAGGATTATTTCTTCCTATTAGTACATGTATGTCAATGTAAGATATCGGTTATGCAATTTTTGCAAAGATGCTATACCTGTATTAAACGCTAGATGCTAGATATGTTAGCCAACAACATGCTGTACTCATCACAAAGCATTAACATCAGGTTTTCTCATATGCACCCCAGAAAGGGGGCACACATGATTCTATGAGACTAGCCCATGACACAGTTTGTTGAAGCACTTGCTTTGTTTTTGTTGATAGCATGGTTATGCACGACACTATAGATAGTGCAGAATCACATTCAGTAGGACGTTTTCAGAGTGTCATTTATATGTGGAGTGGGAACAATGATAACACACTCTGTCTACCAACACTGTTTATCACTACTTTCATCTTTCATCTCTTGTGGCAAACCTAGCAGTACCACACAACAGTACAAGGACCAGAATATAAATTTGGAATCTTTGATACACTGCACAACGTCAATACAGCATAGAGAGCGTAGTGGTTAATTAATTACCTTGTTGAATAATGGTTTTATGTTGATTAGCTGGATAATTGAGTGACTAATTGGTTGAATAATGAATGGGCTGAAGCTCTCTGCATGGAACTTCCTGTCAGGCCTTAGAGTTCATGGCCACCAATAGCACAGCATGTTTATGTATATACCAGTGTTCCCATATTAAGTTTTTGATATTCCTGTTCCTTTGGTTTGCTACTAATGTTTTCCAATTGTTATATGGCTGTGAATAGAGGCGAAACACATGATCTTGGGGATAAAACTATGTTTATTTCTCTTTGCAGCTCCATGCGGTGGTTTACCGACATGTTGTGGTTGGCCTGTTAAGAACCCCACTTGTGTTATCTCGGTGTACAAACAGTTTGGTATCGGCCCGTTGCCATGTTTGACTGGAGTATCTGGTTTACTGAGCCTCTCTCATCTCGAGTGTGCTAGACACAACTTCTGTGATAACACCAGTTCTACACCACAATACCCTGCTACATCAGCAGACTCTCAGACCAACCATCCAGGTAGCCTGTACTTATCATACCCACCAGTCAGTGTACATGAAGTGGTTAGTCTATTTCAAGTCTTAAATTATCAGAACCGAGATTGAAGAATCCTTGCACAATTGACAAAATGTTTTGACAGCACTAGAGAAGGGCACGACTAAAGCGAACGGCGCATAAGAAAACCCAGCAGAATTGACACATAGCCTAAGAACTATATCTAGAATGTCATAAAACGGTTCCCACAGTGTTTCCAACTGTATTCCCAGTGATCATATTTGGTGACTAGGCTTTGGATTGTATATCTGCTGATCCAGTGCCAGAGTCTTGACCTTGTGCCATGCAGTGGCGGGCTTTAAGGTCAGTTCAATGTCAGGGCATGGGTAGTGTTAACACAACAGGTGTCAAATGGCTACTGGCCAACACCATTAGGTTCATCTCAGGTCCTGTGTTTACGTTTGACAGTATTCTCCTGCGTCCATAAACATGGGGAACACTGGGTAGCTCTCAATCCACAGTACCAATACAAGCACATCACAATTTGAGCTGTATGCCTAGTATTTGACTAAAGCTCACTATACCCGATCACTATGTATGCAACTAACTGATGTCCGGCTATGAACGAGGCCATATTGCACTCTATATGACTAGCACTAGTACTAGGACATTTCGGATTTTGAGGGGTATTGAGCACTTTTTATTCTTTGGTTTTCTTTTCCACACAAGTTTTTGGTGCTGGAATTGGATCATTCCAGACGCCAGTGACGCTAACCGTCTGGCAGAGTGACGCCATGGATTGATGGATCCCTATCCAGCCCCGCCCCCATTCACTGTCCCACCTCTCGCCTGCCCGCCGCCCCCGGTGTATAGCTTATCGCAGAACCAGAACCTTCCAGCTCAACCCATCAACTTACACCTTCTCTTTACGTGTGACAGTTAAAATACCAATTTTCCGTTCAGGCCAGACACATATTTCATTCCCATTACCTAGCCCCAGGCGACCCCATCCAAAACCTCTCTGTTGAACTGTAGCGCCTGAACATGTGCAGCGGCTAGCAGTTTAATCACCTGCTACAAGATTGTCCAAGGTGAAGATGCTGTAAGAATAGCACCTGTATGTATCTGGTCGGGTAGCCATGATAAATAGACAGAGGTATACTGAATTGCTCCAGACTGAATGATTCTTCGCAGGTTGGCATTGGGCCATATTATACAAGGTGGAGCAGAGTGAAATATGCCGCGTGTCAACGAATGAAGATACATATTCAGTTGAAGCAATTTGAGTACACGCATATATTTGTATTTATGTCATGTGATCATTGATTAAATCCCTGTGAAGAACGAGTCTTCATGTGCTTAAAATGAGATGAACCACGTTGTTTATCCCAAATGAAGTACACTAAAGATTGTGTCTGATATGACCTGCACGGACATACTAGCAGGGTATAGTCTATGGTATGACCTGGCTGACCATGGATGCTAACATAACAGCTTATGAAGCTAATATAAATTGGATGGCATGACACAGTCAGCATATCACGTCTGGTATAACCTGGGTGGCCATCTTACAGGAGGAGCAGCCTATATCTGGTATGACCTGGGTGGCCATCTTACAGGAGGAGCAGCCTATATCTGGTATAACCTGGGTGGTCATCTTACAGGAGGAGCAGCCTATATCTGGTATGACCTGGGTGGCCATCTTACAGGAGGAGCAGCCTATATCTGGTATGACCTGGGTGGCCATCTTACAGGAGGAGCGGCCTATATCTGGTATGACCTGGGTGGCCATCTTACAGGAGGAGCAGCCTATATCTGGTATGACCTGGGTGGCCATCTTACAGGAGGGGCGGCCTATATCTGGTATGACCTGGGTGGCCATCTTACAGGAGGAGCAGCCTATATCTGGTATGACCTGGGTGGTCATCTTACAGGAGGAGCAGCCTATATCTGGTATGACCTGGGTGGTCATCTTACAGGAGGAGCAGCCTATATCTGGTATGACCTGGGTGGTCATCTTACAGGAGGAGCAGCCTATATCTGGTATGACCTGGGTGGCCACATATGTAAGAATATAATTTACGTACATATCTTGGATACATCTAGCATTCTGAATCCCGGGTCTGAATCCCTGTCAAGTACATCTCAATGTGTGAGATATCAGGGCAGACACGGTCTGCTGCCACCACACCTCCAGCACCCACCCCCAGCCCTACCAGCCCCTGGAGGACAGTGATGAGCAGTGAAGGTCCGTGTAATCCTGGGCTCTGCTGGCCGATCAATCCCTCCTGCCCCTGCCAGCAGCCACCAGCCGCTCTGCCCGTTTACATGGTCCCTCCTCCAGTAAGCTGCTGCTGGTCTGCGTCTAATGTGTCGTGCCGCATCTCAGCAGGCCTGTACACAGGCAGCACACCTGATACGGGCGGATTAAGGCCTTAATCACCCATATCAGCAGGCTGCCATCAGAGACTTAATTATTTTTACATCTCATGGTTAATCTACATTGATATACGTATATTCAAAGGGGCGAAATTTTACTGATATATTATATATATATATACTGAGTTGCTATGGGTATATTCCACATGCCCGCATTTTATATCTTGTCTATTAATTGCATTCTGATTGAACTATTCTAGACAAGTATAAACCCACATGAATTTTCTATTACTGTTGTGGTTAGAATGTATAGCACATCTTTTGTCTTTTTTTTCAGCAGGATAGCACGGGTTGTAGCAAAACATTAAAAGCATTGTAACACACCTTTTGTACTTAAAGTGGACGGAATTACGATGTACATGTTGTTTTTGTACACTTTGCACCATCTGCCTGCCCGTGATGCAATATGGCGACACCTTATAGTTTTGAATGGTTGCCATGGGAACAGCCTGGTGCCAGTGTCACCACGACAAGCTGCTGGTCAGCCGTACACCAACTCCAAGCCTAGGTTTAGCAGATAACTATATGTCTACATTACTGGTTCTGTGCATGGAGAGCGCATTTGGTTCTTATCTGACAGAAGCAGTACAACAGCATAACCTGGTCCAGCAGCAAGCTAAAGAGGACAGCTAGCAGGCAGCTTGCCATGTCAACAATACACCCCACCTTAACTTGACTATAAACAAAAATATGGATAGGTTGTACTTTGTAATAGATAGATTATGGTTATGAGAGGCTAACTCAAAATAACCACTGAAAACTGGCTGGCACCCTTATAGGGTGCCTGCCAGCCTACAGTAGTCATATTTTGAGTTAGCCTCACATAACCATTGTCTATCTGTTTTAAACCACAGCTGTGAGGTTATGTGAGTCTAAGTGGAAAGATTGATTGTGTGATATACATCACATGTGACCCAGGGTCCCAACCCAAAGTCCCAACTCAAAGTCCCAACCCAAAGTCCCAATCCAAAGTCCCAATCGAAAGTCCCAACTCAAAGTCCCAATCCAAAAGTCCCAACTCAAAGTCCCAACCCAAAGTCCCAATCCAAAGTCCCAACCCAAAGTCCCAACCCTAAGTCCCAGCCCAAAGTCCCAATCCAATGTCCCAACCCCAACTTCACCCCTACCCCCACCCCACCCACACTGTGTCTTTGTCATGTATGACGGGTGCTGATGGGGTTACAGTTTAGCCTGTAAAATCACTTTTTACACATTTGTAAAGATTCTATCACATCTGTATTGGTGTGATCGACCTTGCTACAGTATTATTCTATCAATCTATCACAAAAGATTTACAGTATTAGGTGTCCCCTTTGTGATCTCTGGTACAACAATGCTACATGCCTTGAAATCTCAATAGACACCTGATGAGACCAATTTGGTAGAAACCTTTGTTACCACCTATATGTCATCTCTGTGCACCCAAGTAGGCCTTTCTTTAGAGTGTAAACTGTACCAAAATCGTCTCATAAAAGCGTCTCACCTCCTCTTTAACATTGAGCTCTATGGGTGTCTGTGTGAACGTGACTCTTTTAAAGTCAGTATTCAAGGTCACTGGCCTATCTTCAGCATTAGTTCACACAGACTTGATTTCAGGGGTATTTTTGACTTTTTTTCAAGAGCGTTTTTCTGCTACAAATATTATTTTCTTTACAAAATAAATATAAGGGGGAGATACACTTTGTTCCAATCTATCGCCATGTCTTTATTTAAATCAGATATATGAGATAAGGAAGGCAGCAGAGCCTTTTAAACTCAGCTGACCAATCTGCATTTTTGGCTGGAAAACCGTCTCACAGAGACCCAGGTACCCTGGGTCAATTAACCCACGGGCAACACCTAAGACAAAGGAATCACACCTTGGGTATATTGTATACACTGACATAACCGAGGGTTAAATCAGATAGACTACACCTGGCCAGGCTTCTCCCACATACCCACTGCCCACTGGTCAGCGACTCGGTGTATGCCACCTCGTCTAGACCTGGTGGAGCAGTGGGTATATGGAAGAACCGTGTCCAGGTGTAGTCTATCTAACACATAACCAAGGTGTGAATTCCTTTGTCTTAGCCCTCCGATGTGGTTTAAGTAGTGATACTGCTAGGAAAACTACCGTTATGAAGAGTATAGATCGTTAAACGTAATCAACCAGTTACACTCTGAGACTATTAGACCCATCGAGCTATAAATCTCAGCACACAAATATATCTATTTCGAAATTGCAAACTACACCCTCGGAAAAGTGAGCGTCTCTGTCGCCAAAAAGCAACCTCACCTGGAAGTCAGGTACTGCCTGGCTTTCACGTGAGAGTGCTTTCGGCGGCAATGACGCTCACTTTTCTGAGGGTGTATCTGATAGCCCCCGTCGAAAATAATTGAATTCATGTGTTTCAATCTGAATTATGCATACCAGAATGTACATTGACAACATAAAAGTTTCAAATCCAACACGCGCCACATATTATACTTTCTGTTCCACAGCACAGCCTGCCCCATCACTGCACGACTGGTGCCCTCTGTATCCTTTAAAAGCTAGTTTACGGGATGGTCTGCAATGACCTGACATATACTTTACCTCACACAAAGTAGACCCATATCCTGCTGCCACTATTTTGACTGAAGCTGGGGAGGCAGGATCAACATCTGATCCCCTCCATCAAGCGCTGGTACCGTCCTACGCCGCTCGTGTTATTGGGACACATTAGGCGCACCAGGAACCAGCTAATGGCAAAGTCTGCTCTCCGCTACCAAATGTCGTCTGCCATTTCACACTGATTTAGCTTTTTACTTTGAATTTGATTGGGTTTCTCCTTTAATATTTCAAGGTTGCTTAAAATACCCATACTGTGTCCTCTCTGATTTAACTAGGTATATGTAACTGAACACAGTACTATACTACATGCACATTTTCGAAGGTAATCAATGCACATTTAGTTCTGGTTAGAACAGATGGGAAAGAGTTCTGTGTAGCAGGGACACTGCTTTACATGTGGTTTAAATAATTAGTGAAACACAGGCTCTAGGAATACAATTGCACTGACCTAAGACCTATCAGAAAGCAGCAACATTAGTTGTCAGATGGGTTCACAACTTCGATCTAATATTGGGTTAGAACAGCTGGATTAGAATTGGAATTCTGTTACAATAGGCACATTAGTATTAAGGACGGCCAAAGGGGTACACACATCGTACTTACACAACATTTACGGCGGTGTGGCCATATCTGTAACAAGTACATCATAATCACAATGGAGAACAAGACTCAGCGTTCTCAATGCATGGGAGAACATGTACTATAATTAGACCTGTATACGTTAAATATCCAGCAATTGTAACTAGAGAATGTTTCTCAAATATTTTTAATTTATCAATTTATCAATATGCAATGATCATTTTTAGAAAGGAACATGATTCATTTAGACAAACCAATCATATTACATGTACATCACTTGCAGTTGTTCAGTATCAAAAACCAATGCCACCGAGCTGTTTCTATATTGGATGCTGAACAGATGTCTCGCTTGGTATTGACTCCAAGGCTGGTAATCTTACTTTTTCATAGGATTGCTTACCAGATAGTGTGCAATAGAACATGATTAAGTAGGATAATAAGAAAAATGCCATTTCTGTTTCCATATTTCATCGGGTCGGGGTCGTTGTGGGGTGGGATGGGGTATTCATGGATGACAAACAAACTAGAATACATAGATGCATTCTCTCTCTATTAACCATGGAGAAAACTTTAAGTGATGTGTACTTATTTGTCGTATTTATCATAAAAAGATTGAACGTGTGATTAACATCACAAATGACTCAGGGTGAGGGTGATAAAGTGATTAAATTGGTTGACTGAAAGACAGAATCTATAAATATTATTTCAGGAACACTGAATTATTTGTCAATTCTGACCACAGAAACATATTCCCGAGTCAAAACTACCCTCAAATCATGTCACACTAGTATGCTATCACATTTCAGTCAAGCAGGTGGGTGTGGGCGACCAGGTAGGTGTGGGCAAGCAGGTGGGTGTCGGATGCAGGTTGGTGTGGGGCCATCTGCCGGCTGCCTGCTTCCTCGACTTTACTTCTTTGCCAAAAAGCGAGTCGATCAGAGTGTAAACGGCGATGATATCTGTTTCAGTTTTGTCGTTTACACATTGATTCCGCCGTCAGTCGCGGTATTGTACACACACACCCTTGGTGGGAGGAGGAGGGGGACCCTTTGTCAAAAATCACCGGTCTGTACCATACCCCTCAACCAGCCATATCAGCCCCAGCCTCCCCTGCTCACACCCCTGTACCTAGATTGTATCTGTCCACACATTAATGTAATTCAAGATATTCAAAGATAATGCAGGACCAACACACAGAAAAGGTCTTACAAAAAGTGTCTCACCTAGTAATACAAGATACCTGCCATTGACTTAGCACTGGAGTTGTGTGGACCGTAATGTAGATGAAAATCGATTCTAGTACTTAAGAGTTTAATTTCTCTAAACACTTTTTTTTGTTTTTTTGGTCAGGTTTTTTATTTTCAATATTTCAAATGGTTAGAGGTGAACATTGATATAAGTGACTGATGTTCCATAAACCTGAGTGTCTAATCTGTCCATCTGTCAAGTTTTTAAATTTTTTGAACCATGAACTCATGTCATAAATTCACCCTCAAAAATGAAGTTTCACTATCTTGATGCAACCCCTCATGAGGCGTTGCATAAGACTCTGGGTGGTGTACCACACTGAGTCAATAAAAGGAAGTTTTCTACTGCATGTCATAAAAGCAATATTGTACCATAGTATTGTTTTAGTATTTGTAAGTCGACGTGGGATTATTTATAAATCCCTTATAAGGTAACTGTTGGTCCTTACTACACGGTTGTTACCCACAATATAGCAGTAAGATTGACTTAATACGGACTATACTCTGTTCAGACTTTAACTTGCAAATGAAAAAAATAAGACGGACAAAACTCCCTTATTTAGGGGCCGAATAAAAGAGTACCAGGGATCCTTGGGTAGAATTCAGAAAAAAAACTTGACCACTCAAATGACTGGCAGCCGCACCTCTACCCCTTATTCATCTGTAATTATCAGTATATATACTAACCCTAAACCGTAAACATGGTATAAAGAGTATGCTTCCTACTGTAAGAACCCAGGAAGTGTCCCGCACCAGTGAGTGATGGATCACTCACCAGGCCAGAAATAAAGGTGGCCAAGGGATCCCTTTAGCAACAGCGTGTTAAGTCTTCAGCCCCTAGACAAATACGGGGTTATCACGTTATTTAAATTGTCAAATTAGGTATAAAACGACGCTGACAACTTGAACAAATCTATCCTTTTCATTTTCTCGTCATGGATCTGTCGGCATGGTTGTTATTTCTGAGTGGGACGAGTGAGGCATGGCTGAACACGCGGCGGTGCGGGAGGAGGGAGGACGGCAAGGGTTAGTGCACCCATGGCTGCGGGTCGGCTGTCTATTGTTGGGGTGCATGAGTGCTGCTTTTAACCCTCCGAGTACCGTGCTGTCTGTCAGTGCAGCCTACAGACGGGGTACTGGGGTAAAGGGACCAAGTAGGGGCACCGCCTTACAAGCTGTAAAACATCCTTAACGTGGGTAGCAGCATCACAGATAGGTGAAGGGGTGCTGTAGACCTGGTACTGTAACTAGCATTAATACCGGTGAGGACCACATGGCATGGCCTTTGTATGCCTGGATATTGCAGAGACGCATAGCGCCCCATAGCTGCTGCAGGAACCCACAATGGGAGCAGCTCTGCATACTGTCTGCACAAGGCGAGCAGCTCACCTTAACCGGGCCATGCACCTCATGACCCAGCCTAGAAACCACTCACTACACCAATCTGGTGTAGAGCACATCTAAAGGGTTCCTGATGCCGGGGTGTGGGGACTGAGTCAGGCCGGGTAGTGAGGGGGTGTCGGGTGCAGGGGATGAGACAGGGTTCTGTCTGCTTCACAGAACAAGCTGGATACGCTAATACTCCACCACAATCTGCCTGGTTTGGAGTTGTTGGTGGTGATTCGGTGTTATTTATAAATGTGTTGCAAGCAGAAAAAATAAGAGCGAAATTAATATGGTCCTTACTTTTAACACGTAATTCCGTATGACGGACCATGAATTCCAAGCAGCTCATAGGCATAGCATTGTAATTTTGCAGGTAAACTACAATATTATATTTGTCCAATATAAAACGCCATATATTGAAGCTTGTCCTTTATTCTTTTCTTTTCGTTTGACAAAAATTAAAAAAAGGAGTTGTAATGTTGTATGTATAATACAGGAGCACATAACGGTATGTACATGTATGTCTCTAAGGTGGTGTACATTGTACTCCCTGTACCCCTAGGTGTACTTCATGTGCCGCCATGTGCTGCTGGTGTTCTCCTGTGGCAGATAACTGCTGCTGGGGGGTCCCTGCGGACCTGACCTCAGCAGGCCCCGCTAATACACCCAGATAGCACGTATACAGCACACAACGCTCATGTTAGGTTCACTTTGGTCAACTTACTGTCAGAAATACATGAGGTAGTATTTACAATAGACAAGTTATTCGCTGAACATATATACACGTACGCTATCTGACATGTAGAAATACGGACTACACGGTGAGGGTAAGGCTTCGTCCTTTGTAGAGGACACCATGAGTGGGCGCTATGAGTACCGGTATGACACATACACCTGAGGGTCACAGGGTGCAGCAAGGGGCAGCTTATCTGTGTGTAGGTGGGGAGATGAGGACACATGGCACCGTTATCAGTTACATGTAACTTGCATCGCTACCCGGCACAGATAGTATGCATGCACCACCACGATTCCCCATTTCCACGAGAAAGATTATGATAAATTGGCAAACATTTCTCATTTCCTGTCATCTGCTGTGCTGGAGAGCTCGTCTCTAGCATCAAACTTTAAGAACCCAGATTCTCTTTATAATATATCTTTAAATGAGCAGCTGAATGTATAGCCATGGCAGAGTAGCGCCTCTCTAAGCTGCTTCTCTATAATACCGTTCACAGATTATCTTACTAATCCACTTAATCCGCCTTCCTCACCATAGCGTGAGTTATACTGGTGTGAAGCCGCATACCAAGGTGAGCTGCTCGTTAATCATCAGATTAGGTTGTCATGCCAACCTAATCCTGACAAACCGATGACAGCGGGGCATTACGTATGACAGGATATGAAAAAGTTGTTTGATGGGAGAGCACCCAGCAGATACATCACACATGAGCAACAGCTTTATCTATTTTCGTATTGCTAGAATAGAAAAAAAAACATATCCGTGTTTATGTTTTAAAACCTTTAAGGGCTATCCTTCTTAAATGGAGACCGTCTCACCTGTTCTATGAGCAGACATGGTTGAGACATGTGCCTTGCACCTGGGACTAGGTTAATACTAATAGACATCCGATTTGATACCTGTATCTCAATGTGATACCACAGGGAAGTCTTCACTACTTGAATTACAATTCCCTTATGATTATTGAATGCGGAGGTGTAGGAAGCAAATCTTCTTGTCGGGGAGGGGGAGCAGGGGGCCACTCAAACCAGATTTAAGCGTAAGATTTCATACGCAACTGGATTTATGTTCCTTTACTGGGCAAAAGAAAATATCAGGAGGTAATACAAAGTACTGTTATTCTTCATTTGCATAAGCCATAAATTGACCGCTGACAGAGGTCATCGGTTCTACATCTATCAGGATAGGCTGATCAATCACATATATATATATATATATATATATATATATATATATATATATATATATATACATATATATATATATATATATATATATATAGACGTGCCTATTGTATATATATATATGTATATGTATATGTATATGTATATGTATATGTATATGTATATGTATATGTATATGTATATGTATATGTATATGTATATGTATATGTATATGTATATGTATATGTATATGTATATGTATATGTATATGTATATGTATATGTATATGTATATGTATATGTATATGTATATGTATATGTATATGTATATGTATATGTATATGTATATGTATATGTATATGTATATGTATATGTATATGTATATGTATATGTATATGTATATGTATATGTATATGTATATGTATATGTATATATATATATATATATATATGTATATATATATATATATATATATATATATATATATATATATATATATATATACAATAGGCACGTCTAGGTGGGGGCCTAATTTGTCACCTGTGTTGAGGACGTGGGTATATATATGGTCCGAGGTTCTTGGGTGTTAGCTGCTCACAAAGACTGCACTATGAGCTGCTCTCCTGCCATTGTGGGTGTCTGTGTAGGATTGGGTAATGGTAGAATAGGCAGTGTCGGGGTAAGGTCGGGTGAGCATATCATTATTGTATGTGTCATTATGTAATCGGTTGGCCTTATTTGTTTGCACATTCAGAATGTGTGCATATTCAGATATGTGACTGACATGCAATAGCTAATGACGTTGCTAGCTACGGGTCGGGGGGGGGGGGTCTTTTGCTTTAGGGTATTTCTGGGGGTATTGGGAAAGGCCCCCAAGATTAGGGACATCATTTTTAAACGTTCCCTAAATCCTTCAATTTAATATAGTGTAAACAGGGTCTTTGGCGAAATTGGGATTACGATAATAACTAACATAGAAAGTAAACTGTCGTTATGATTTCCTCTTACAGTACACTGTACACGTGTAAGGGTATGTTGGTACCATCAACAACATGCAGTGTTCCCGAAATAAAGCCGACCAGCCGGCGTAGAATCGTAATGGCAGCCGTGAGACCAATGAACACTAGCCAGACTGGCCATGTTCTTAGCATTTTAACAGTGAAAGCATTTGTCAAACCCTCTAAATATAAGTGGAGTTAGAGCCATATTTTTATTGTCTTCATATTTAAATATTTCACAATTATTTTGGAATTTCTTATACAACAAAACAACCAAAATATGTATTTATGAGTTGGCCGTCACTTAATAGTCAATTGCCTTTAAAATAGCCTTGTATATATTGCCTGCGTGAATGTAAAATGCGTAAGATCCCTAGAGGTGTGGAAGGCAAATAGGGGACTTGGGGCTTATCCAGTGTTTTAGAGGTGTTAAACAAGGGAATTTTCAAAAGCACTTCTAAGCAACTCAATAGAACTAACAAAATATTATCTTAGGTATATAGAACTAAAGAATTAAATGGAATTTTCACATATAAATACGAAAATAAGGCATTTGTCAACGTTTCAGCCCAAATTGTGCTAGATTTAACTTTTTCTGTAATTTCTCTCAATTTTCCATTAATTCAAATATTGGAACACATTATAAATGCCATAGGCATAAATAGCCTTAGCAAAATCATACTATTTAGACCCTCATGTGTAATCATTTGAATCATGTGCAATTTGCACATTATAAAATCAATTTGTAAAGCAAATTTGTCATGTCACCTTCAGACCAGAGGGGGTGCTCTAATATGGGCCCTTTACATTGTAATCAGATAATACAGAAGTCCCAATGTTTTGATTTAGGAAATAAAAATACATTTATTTAGTTTCAAGTTCTCACTTCAAAAAGTCGTAAAAAACTTTCTTTTCATCAGAATTTAACATTTTTTACAGATAAATAATCCCTAATGTATCCTCTCTACATCTAAAATGCAAGAACCTCAAAGTAAACAAAAAGTGGTCTTTAATGTCCATATTGCCAAATCAAACACACCATTTATTGGAACTTCTTGTAATATTTATCCTGATATATACCATCCACCTATTTCAAGACACATAGAAGTGAATCTAGTCATGATCTGCATTAAAAGAGCTTTACAGTGGTATCTTTGGTTCCTCTCTACTTTGTATACTTCTCTCACAATATCAATATTAAAGAATCAAAACTAGTTAAAAAATAACTAGTTTTCAGGTCCCCAATTTGCTTTCCTGACCTCTAGACACAGGCCACGTTGTCCTGCGTTCGCAACACTGCAACAACATTACTGGAATAAGCGAAGTGTCTTGCCATGAAGAGAGAGACGGTAAGATTTAAATAGCAGTCACATCATTAATAGCTACATTGTGTAACATGGGGCCCATTGCTGCAGCGTGGGTGGACGCCATAGACGTCCCCTGCGGCACAACGTCCATGAGCACGGCCCACAGCCAGGGGCCGTGAGCCCCCAGACGGCCAGACTACTCCAGGTACAGAGGCATCCCATACAGTCTACTTGTACATGGAGACTTCTGTTATCTGCCATCCATACTGTATAGGGTGAAAGACAATAATTTCGAGTAGGAGAGGGGTGTACCAGGACGAGGAAGTGGTAGGCAGTGGTTTATGGGTAGATGGAATGGAATGGGGAAGTAGTGCAGGTACAGTAGTAGGGTAGTATGGACACACACAGGTGTTTGTATGACTACCTCCTGATGTGTTGATGTAGCAGCCTCGTGTAGTGAGAACCAGGTACCTGTCTTTCTGTCTCATGGCGTGAGCTGTCAGCAGCAATTCTAAGTCACCAATACTTAGGCTTAGCAGCACACCCATCTACTAGTGGTCACACTGAAGTTGGCGGCATCCCTTGGTGGCATTCCACACACTGGAATTGCAAGGAAACATGTAACCCCTCTTCTATTTGGTATACAGACATTAGCCTTGTATACATCGGGCCTGGAGTAAAACCAGACCAGCATGGGTAATCTACAACCACAAATTGGCAGTAAGTATAAGGCATCAATCACCACTGGATCCCCCTTGGGATTCCCACTGCAAGACGAGGTTAAGTAACTGGCCTATATCTTACACCATCTAGAGCAACCCTCTCATCCCCAACCCACACCATGTAGCTAAACTGCAGGCAGAGTCAAGAGACCAACACCAGCCATCAGCGTCCCACACATCAACTACCGCTACTTTGTTGTTAAGTATGAATAGTGTTCACTCTTGTGGGTATAGTACTAGAAGGGCTTAATTCCGGTGACACATTACATTTCAAGAGTCAATGCAATGTTACTTCATTCATAAAGTGCATAATCCAATGAATGGGAGGATATCCTGTGAATTGATAGGTAAAAAGTCATGAATAGTCCTGGTTTTGTTCTGGTACATAGATCATAGAATGTTACATCTGTAGGGGCTAGGTTTAGGGTTGATAACACTATGATGGGTTCTGTTTGGCGCTGTATTGCGAGCTCGGTCCTAACCCTTCAGTCCGGCGGCAGGTAGCAGCACCTGCTCCGGGCTTGGGGTACGGATAGAGGTCGCTATAGGCTTCCAGTATGCGTGTGCGCACGCAGGCTGGCTGCCTATATATAGCCAGCGCCTGATGGAACTCGTCGGTTCCCTCTAGTTGTTGAATCCAGTATACCCATATATTATATCGGCTAAAGGCCCACTGACCCTCTCCGAACTCTATAGTGAGTTCGTCTGCTTAGCTCTGCCTGTTAATAAACTTAACCTTCTGCAACCTGTACACTTGATCCAAACTGTGTCGACCTTGTTCTTTCCTTAATAACTTATTATCAATATCAAGAGAACGAAGTCGTGTCTATTACACATCTATTACTGTTGACATCAGGGCATTATATAACTGTCTTTTCGGGCAAAGATAGTTCATTGGCGATTCTTACAGACACTACGTAAATGCAATGTTACTTCATTCAAAAAGTGCATAATCCAATGAATGGGAGGATATCCTGTGAATTGATAGGTAAAAAGTCATGAACAGTCATGATACATAGAACATAGAACGTTACATCTATTACTGTTGACATCAGGGCACGACTGTATTTTCGGGCAAAGATAGTTTATTGGCGATTCTTCCAGACACTTCGTGTCTCTTGCCCTTTGGAAATGGTGTTTGTTTGACGAGTGACGTTAACTTCACAACACAGTCAGAACTCAAAGACAAGACAGAACGTGTGGAATGTACTCTAGGGTACATCCGGAATGCTAAGCACACTATGTGTGGTGTGTGAGGTGCTGCCAAAACAGAACCCTGCCTTGTACCATGGGAGGGCTCTCTGGTTGTTGGCTGAGACACGCAGTGTGGGCACATCTTTATGTGAGTCGTGCCTCTACATGGGTAAAAATCGACACGGCCCTTTTAAAAATCGACACGGGCGACACGGCCCTTTTAAAAATCGACGGACATGAACAAATTGAGTAGAAAGCATAGCTATGTATGAGGATAAAAATCGACACAGTGACACGGCACTTTTGCTTAAATTCGACACGGCGACATGGCCAAAATTGTGGGCACCCATGCAGAGGCACTGAGTCGATACAATCTGATCTAGCTGAATACATGATTTAGCAGTTTTCACAATATTGCCATATTCTGAGAAGAGGTCACATCCCTGGTGTCTTTTATAGTAGCGGCATTGTCTCAGTACATGGAGTCAACCACTGCATCTACAGCAGCCATTCTCCCTACATTCTGTAATGTCTCGGCTTTGGGGTTTGTCTAAAGGAGAGAGTTGATTGTATACGGCATTAAAAAATCTAATGGAAGCAGGAAATGTCAGTTGATGAATTCCCAACGTGGAAACAAATGCCTTCTTTGTATTGCACAGAAGTACGGTACTTATACATTATATATCAAGATGGGTGTATTCACACTATATCCGATTACACACGGAGAGTTCTCCCGCAGAATGGGCCCATCTCTGGGATACCTATCTCTCCCTTACATCGGGATCTAGGTTATAAGGCCAATCCTTGTTCATACACCATTTGTGTTGCAAAACATTAGCATACCAACGATCGATTCTCATGAGTATATAGAAGATGACTTTCATAAACAGTTACAAGCCCAGTCCTTTTTTCTTTGTCATGATGACATAAATGATTTGTAGAATGTCCTGTAATAATGCAGACAAAATGCTTCTAGCGCACCGCATTTCGGACAGTATACGATTTCATTTGATATCAAATATGCCAATACTATTGAATGGCAGGGCGGATGCAGACGGGGTGGTCATAGGGTGTGGGGGGGGGGCACAGCGAAGAAAATTTGGTCGGGGGGGGGCACAGGCAGGGTCATGTGCTACATTTCCTATCAAGGGCCCCTTTTCCGGGGGTCTTGGGGGACACGTGCCCCTCAGGCCACCCCCTGGATCGGCCCCTGAATAGGTATCCATCTTTAATATGCAATGAAGTGGCCTAAACAATCACCTGCATTTTCCATTTAACTGTGAAAATACTGTTTCAGTATAGGATACATACATGTTGATGGTAATTGCCTAGGTTATGCTGTGAATAAGGTAAACTAACCAGAAGGTCTACACATGGCTACATGTCCGTCCACACAAACAGAGCTTGAGTCCAGTAACCCCCCACACCAAAGCTGTAGGTAACATAGCCTGGTCAGGTACAGGGATTGGTCAGGGTGCTGGTCGGAATGACAAGTAACCATGGCAACAGCACACGCATACACATCACTGAGCCACAATCCACCCGGGACTAGGTCTCACTCGAGCACCCGCTAACAAATGAATTGGCTCTCAAGTGAGTGAAGTGGACCAGAGAGTGCATCTGTTAATTCCCTAAAGCACAAGTAACCCTATCTACGAATCTGTAACGTTACACATTGCATTCTTCACATTTATAGGGATGAAAAATATGGAGATGTTCAAATGGGGGCCCTAAATAGGGGTACTCCTTATATAACTATGGGCTTTGCAATATGAACAAAATTGAAATTCAGGAAAAACTGCAGTGGTAACGAAAGTGACATGACCTTTGGTCATTTCTGTATGAAACAAATTTTAAAATCGACCCTCCCCACTACAGTAGAAGATAGGATAAGGTATATTCATGTATTGGGCTAGTTTTGGTAGTTTTCGGCAGATGTGGCAATAGTAAGCAAGCAAAGCATCATTTACTTGAACCTTAACCCCCGCTCCCATCAGCGTGTCTAGATACAGTTTAGCAGAACTAGCTAGACGGAGCAGGCAAGTCTACTAAAAGGTAATCTCCTTATATAAGATGTACGACCAAAGCTATACAAAAAGCACCAGTCCTCAGACAATGCTCCTAAGTCGCAAAACATAAAACACTGTCTACTAAATCCTATTTGGAAACTTTCTAGTGGTAGTTCCAGTTTCTTCTATCTCCTACTTTAATAGTGGGACCACCAACATCATATAGGTTGGCATTGAACGGCCCTATCGTAAGTATCTTAAAGAGGAAGAGAGTTCCTATATGACATTGTCTATTGGTAGGGGATCCGTTATAGTGAGGATTTAACAAAGTGGAAATTGGTCGATTGGATTCGGGGCATTTAAAACGAATTGAATGTCTGCCAGAAGGTAGTTCAGTTAGGTAGTAGAACTACCCAATCCGGCCTACTGTACATGTGTATATCATACTTTTTGTCTTGAACAATGTTAGTAAAACCTGACCATGTAATGAGACCGCGTCGGACGCCTCCAACCCGCAGGGCAGACACCAGTGCTTACCTGTAAAGACACAAGAAGACACCCATAAGTCATAGGCACAATGTAATCACGCATACACGAGTCAATAGCGCAAATCCTCTATAACTAAACCAATGGACGTTTTTATAGGTGTGTTTTATAATTTGTCGTTGAACCAATGATTGCATTGCTTGATCGGCAACAATGTACACCTCAACATATATGATCAGCATTAAAATACTACTCTTTGCCAAATTTACGATCAAGGCAATTTTAACCATTTTACCTTGCGGGGAGTGAGGGGTGAAACCCCATAAGTAGAAATAACATGTTCGGACGGGGCTATTATAGCTATGTACACGGAAAGTTGAGTGAAATCACAGATTTAATCTACTCTCCGCCCTTAACTTTAACCCATTATTTCATTTGTCCTTCATATCAGACTCATTTTCTTTCTAGCTCAGTCGATTCAAAAGAGAAAAATCCCAAGTTACCGAAGGGACGCAACATCTCTTTCAACATAACACAAACATGGACCCTTCCACTCTGCCCCACGGGTCATAACTCCAAATCAACCCTTGAGTGTAAACTATAAAGCAGCCACCCTAAATAGCCTCCTAAACCTAGTCAACAGCAGCATTCCTTGTGAGTATTGACATTTAGGACATGACCCATAGTCCTTTCGACATGTTCTTTACATGTACCCACACACCCTGTGCGTTTTCTAACATGTTTGGGTGGCTTCCCTTGAAGTTGAGGCTTGACCTCTGACCTGTAGTTGAGCTGGACACCTTGATGCCCCATTACCTGATGAGCTAGCAGCTGGAGGAGGGCCTCCAGGGTAAGCTGTAACACCTGGGGTGTTGAGGCTCACTGATCAATGCTAATAGGTGTGTGTGGGAGGGAGAGAGAGAGGTAAGGGGTGGTAGGGGCAGGGGCGGTGTGCTGTTATTTGTAGTAGTTGTTCCACTCTACACCAAACAGGGTTCTACACATGGAAGCAATAGCACTTCTGTTATCTCTGATAAGGATTGAGTACCACTTAGTACGTTTTGATACGATCAATGAAAGCCCCTGGTCTGGTCAGATATACGACCAACGCCATTTCAACAGTATTTTCAGATATAAATCCTTCGGCTTGTAACACTATGCTAAGATACATGTTTGCTTTCAAACATGTGGATCATGTGAAACAATGTATGTCAATCTAATCACATAGAATAGCGACTAGTACACTGTCTCAATGCCAGCATTTATCAATGTTCTGTCTTGTAGATATATACCAGTGGTGCATGAATCGCCGAACACAGACACATTCTGATAGGCGGTATGACAAAAGGCATAACATCTATACACCTCCATATCCTCCAGTAGATATGATGTTTTTATATGCAAAGGATATATACCGTAACAAGGTTGAAGCTCGCCTTATTGCACGTCTTTTTACACCCCTCATTGTGGTACGTCAATATGACACAAGGTGTGTGTGTTGAGGACTGAGGTACAGAGTAGGTTTGTTATGTGCTGTACCTGACAGCCTCCTCCTCACCTGGATGCGGCACAGATCAATGGTGAGCAGCTCGGAGCAGTTCAGAAGCAGCTCAGTGTGGGTGTCACCAGCACCAGTACGGGCCCATATGTATACCGTGTGTGTCCCACCTATGGGGCTCAGTACGTTAAATACCCTGGGAGCAGACATTCTAAAGCTGATGAATGTCCCCACCACCGCAATGGGTGGTGTAAAGAAAGTGTATGCACTCCTGGCATCCCTTTTCATGTTTATGTGCACCTGCATTGGCCTACATGTATAAGTATGTATTCTACCAATAGCCGCAAATGCCAGGTCAGTAAATGGGAGGTAAGGATTTGGTCATGCCTGTATGTCTGCATGTTTGTATGACATGTTAGACCCGTCAAACAGTGTAGACACCCAGTCTTATCTATCTATCTATAGGTCTATAGACATGATGTTAGGCATGATACTGTAGACACACACGTACGTAAATGCATTTGCGTCTATGGTATTGCCTGTGGTATTATTGTGTGTAGAACATAATGTAACTCGGGCATAGTTATTAAAAGTATGCCTTGAAAATACTAGAAAATTGTCCCTGAAGTTGGACGCTATCAGAAATGTGTTTTTAGGTTTCTGACAGAGTAATCTCTTTACACTCAGAAGTTCTTCTCTACTAAAAAAATAATTCCATTATGTGTTATAAATGAGTAAAAGGATATGGTGGCAACTGATGTCGTACTAAGGGATCGAGCTATCCAGTGGAGAAGAATCGGTGCCCTCGGTAATTATTTCGAATGATATACCACATACACGGTATTATAGTATTGATATGGCAGTAGCCCAGTGTGGTATACATTGCCACATTCTGTAGTGGCGGAATACAATCTATTCTATAGCACTTACAGTAAGTGTAACCCCCCCCCTCCCAGCCCCCCTTTACATATATGTCACTCTGCCAGTACTGTGTGGTCCGGCCGCCAGTTGCCTGTGCTTGTTCCCGGCGGGCCTGTGTCGATAACACACAGATCACATGGAGATGGAAGCAGCCTGCAGCGTACCAGCCACATACGGCTGGTGTCCTCTCACCCTAGTCACGTGATGGCTATATTCCATACTGACAAACACATCATGTTGTAGACGCCCCTATAGAACCTCCACCACGTTTCCCCCCAGTGCCTTCAGGTATACCTAGGACTATGTATATATAGTCGGAACACCATAACGGTGTAACAAACTCTGGTCATTCTGGACTTTCAGTATATACACTACTGTATGCCCAAGATTCATTATGTTCAGGTAAATGTGTCTCAAAGCCATGCCCTTACGGCGGGTGACATTCATGTGTCTTCCGCCCGGTCCTCCTCTTTTACATCTGCTACATAGAAGGATTTATACCCGGCAGTTATATATAGTAAAATATAGTCCTTTCAGATAGCCATAGCTGGAGAGTGATAACATGTTTCTTCTAGACTAGTGGATTTTCTCCCCAATTTCACAGATGTCTGCATTGGCTAAACACGTATACATATCATGAAGCACTAGAGGTAGAGAGGGTTTCGTGCCCTCAACACGTGGAAATGATGGGCAGTGACAGGCAAAATATAATGCCGCCGAGCAATGCCTCCCGCCTGGGGTGTATGAACGACAGTAAATGAAGTAGTCTAAGAAGAGCAGGGAACTACTACCCACCCATTTACATGTACCAATGTTGACCACAATGTACTGTGACCTTGGCTTTCGTTATCATGTTTGTGTTACATACCTCATGGCATAGGTAGGAATTGGCGATAAAAACGTCTTCTTTCCCTCATCCAGAGTTATTTACATATGTATGTGTGTAATTACATACTGGTACTTTAACATGAACTTAGTGTACACGTCTATGCATATTTTGGCAAAGGTATACCAATAGTCTTTCCTGAAAGTAGCCCTTATATTGTTCAGAAAGTCCTTTACACATATCTAATGTGGCCCCCGATCCCCCGTCCCCCTAACTCAATGATAGCCAACGCTAATGCTGGTCTGAGACAAATCCCCTTATCTGGAGCCAATGTTGTCTCTGTAAAGGTGAGAGGTCCCCCCCCCTCCTCCTCCTCAGCACCTAAGTCGGCTTCCAGTCTCCCACTGCCCTTCTTTCTCTTCCTACACACCACATTCGAGTCTCCTGCGGCTACTTAACACGGATACATAAATATACAAGAAATTAGGAGGATATAAACGAGTTACCCAGCGATTTGAAAGAGGGTGGGTTCCACTAAATACCAATGTACCGAAAATGTGTTGCGATATAATTTGAAGCACATCAAAATATCAGCAGAAAAATCCCCCCAAAAAGGAGGGGCTCTCCACCAAAGGACTCCACTCCTGGTTCCTATTTTATAAGCAGTTCATAATTATTTTCTCCAGGGAATGTTACATTTAAGGTTCAATACCAGATCTGGGTTGGAGTGGTTGATGAAGTGAGACAAGTCACCTTATATTAAAATATCACTTGTTTAATGTCTTCAGTGATACCTTAGGTGACTGAAGCTATTCATTAGATTATCTACTTGGGTTTGGTGACATGGATTGGATCAAATAAGACCTTCATACATGTAGTTCCAACCACACCAACCAACACGCCAACCTCCCTTCCACCAGGCCTTGTGTGGCTGCACTATCTGCACAGGGCCGATGATCCCTGAATAGATGGTAAGATTTGGGCATGTTTGTCCCAACGCTAGAACTGGTCAATAAGTCGATCCTCCAGGCACAGCCTACAGTAATGCTTTACTCAGACCGGCAACACACGGAGTGATGGACGCTTCAATCAGAATGGTAACACATAGCTGTGGTGGTGTGCTGCTAGTGTGATGGGGGCTTCACTCAGAATGGTAACACATGGCTGTGGTGGCGTGCTGCTAGTATGATGGGGGCTTCACTCAGAATGGTAACACATGGCTGTGGTGGCGTGCTGCTAGTATGATTGTTGGGGCTTCTATAATGTATGAACGCACATTTCTTCCAGAAATTGACCCCCTCACCCCCGCCCCTAAAGTTTGTGTACGCATTAAAATAAAGGGTTAATGTACGCAAAGATTTTCAGAAAATAGACCCCCCCCCCAACCCCCCTTCGTGCGTTCATACTTTATGGAAGCCCCCTTGTGCCATTAGAGTTTATCAAATAATAGCTGACAAACGACTGTCATTGTTATTTCCAGCTTGATGTCATATAGGATGTATACTTGAGACGATTGGTATATTTGTATACGTATCCTGTGTATACATTCTATGATTGTATCTATACCCCAGTCTATACCTCAGTCTTTTTGTATGGCTTGGTAATGACCGTAATGTAATATTGAACTGGTCATAGTCATACAGCGTTTTGTATGCAATGATATATATAAGTATAAATGATGTAGCATGAAAGAACATACTAAATGGGCCCTACATGGTGGTTCAGGGATCACAGGGTCTTTGTGCTGGGTGTCAGGCTGTGTGATAGAGGTGCCCTGTATGCACCATAAGCCTGTAATACGTCACACAGCATAATGCCCTGCTTTGATGGACTAATTACATGCACCACTAGTCTACTATCAGTGTGGGCATATACATGTACTATTACAATTTTTTCTGTTCCCTTGTTCATATTACATCAGGAATCTCTGTTCACTTTTTCTTTAATATTTACATTTAATAAATAAGTATTTTCCCAAACCCTATTGTTCTGCACAGAAGCAGGACCTTGTGTTTAAAAAAAAAGGATATGCATGGTATAATGGTCATTGACCTGGTCAATATATAGACATACTGTCATGTGTCAGTACAATACAAGAGTAATCCCTGACACATCCAAGACTGCCTCCATTCTAGATCCACAATATCTACCGCCTCCCCCAAATTACCTCCCGTCTCGCTAATTATTGGTGCTATATTCCGACCACCGATGGCAGTAATTTCATACAGTTGTCCTGCCACATGTTTCTATGTCAAATGGTATTAAATGGATCACTTGACACTTCAGTGTTCTGCGGGGTACGAACGGATGTAGCAAGGGCAAGCCTATAATTGTAACTCTTTCACTCCAGGACACACCAGTATTACACGACCCACATCGCAGAAACACCAGGTTATTTGAGAATAAGAATGCTATAATTGTTTACAAAGCTTCCTAGGTACATGCTTTAAAGCCAATGCATAACAATCAAGTAGAAACCAAGACATTATATAATATTTTACCAGCATATTAGTTAAGTTATATCAACCCATAACGTCCATACATACACTGAACAACATTATAGCCAATAAAGGCCCTCTAGACCGGACCCTCTACGTGTATACAGGTCCTGTGTATATATAAGGCACCCTGCCCTATATCGTAATCGATCTCAATCTTTGCTTATAGGTGACTTGGAAGCAAACTAGTACAGATGGTCACAAACTGGAGCTGCTGCTCACGAGTCACTCATAGTTCTACTATGAGCTACTCAGATACAAACCAGTGAAAAAATACTTGTCTGATCTCTGCTCGAGCTGGTTTTCTGCCTGTACCACACTGGGCCAAAATAGCTCTTTGTGCTCTTAAAGGTAGGATCAGGCTTTGGGCCTATTTATAAACACTCAGTCTTTGTGACAGAGAAGCTCAATCTCCTAACACCGATCTCGGGTAAGAGAACTTCGGGAGGAGTGCCTACATTGGCTTTGGAAGAAGGAGCTCACTGTGACAAATGTACAGTGTTATATAAAACCAGCATGGCATTAGATCCTAGCGTATTATCTAAACTACCGGATCAGTTCCTGGCCCTAAGTGCACCGGTTTAGTGGTCCCAACATAAGAGGTAACGCGCAACCACAAGCTCTAACTCCTCGCCAATACCCTGTACCCAAGAAAGTCAGCCGCCAATCCATATGATCACTAATACATGAGGGTAATGGGATATGGATCAATGGCACCCATTTCTTCCAATTGATTAGGCAGTGGCCTCGGTGGCCGATTACATCTGAGCATTCCTTCAATAAGTAAGAGGTGGTTGATTACATAACTGTACCTTAATATACAGTGAGTACAGATACATGAGTGGATCAATGACCTGTCTGATACACTCATTACCGTATCATGTATATCAGTAGACTGACCTACTGCTCCACATACCACTGGACACATAGATCACTGTGTTCTCTGCAGTATTATTTAGAGGCGGGTTATCAACTACCCATTGATTATAATTCTGACTGTACAGTAATAAACATGCAATATAATTCGTCAGCATGACCACCCCACCCCGCATGCAAACAATCTAATTTTGAAATAAATATCCGGATAGTGTCATCAGTTTTTTTCGGTAGGCGTGGATATAATGGACATAACTTGGTATACGTACTATTAACAATGTTGTTGTGATAAAACATAGAGGTTAAATAAATTAATCTTGGAGTCCATTTGCCAAACAACCATTGTTCTCCTAATCTTATCAAATGTATTTTGCACGTTGTATTGTTCTCCTATTCTCATCAAATGTGTTTTTGCACGTTGTAAGTAATCAACTGTGGTGTGTATACTTATTTAAATGTGGGAGTGAAACAAAAGGTCTCGCAAATAAGCAAATAATGTTCTATCATTAAATATATCTAGATTATTAATTATTCATTACTCATGTATCACAGATTGTGAGTTACATAATATAGTACATTGTGAACTGACTGCCCTATCAGTGCAGTATTAGGATTGTTATAGCTTATTGATAAGGGCAGTGATGTAAAGCATGGACTTAGATAGATTGTGGTATTATGTGTATGAGAATCAGCTTAGGTTTGTGGCTGTTATCAAAGCGACACACATCATGTCTACAATCTATTTACAAAGCCTACTTATATACTTATTTCCGGTCTAGGGCTCTGTGCTAGCCCATCCTCCTCTACCCACTAGTCGCCTAACACACACGATCTTTATGCCGTTGTCTCTTGTCCACAATGGACTGCAAGATTTACAATTATTACAGAGATGTCGATGCACTTCCGGTTTGCTGTAGATCTAACCTATACTTTAACCATGTAGCCACAGCCAACAAATGTATTTGCAATTGGATGTAAGCCTACTTGCTTCCCGGGCTTGCTTCCTTCCAACTTCTTTCACCAACACCCCTCCCCATTCTCAAACCGTCCTACATGTATACTCAAAACAGTATCTTCATGTATACTTATAACTAAAACTAAAGATACATGCATGAGCTCCATGTTAAGATATCTATGCCAAGTAATGAATAACGCAGCAATCCGTCCCACAAGGGAGCAGTACCGAGTGAGATACACTCTCAGTACTAACTCAGTAACCATGGGCCGTACGTCCACCCTCTGCACTGAATGATGGGCACCTCAATGAGCTGCTCTCTCAGTGCCTGGCACCGACTCAAATGGCACGAGCAGCTCACACCCGCTGTGCTCTTTGGCCTCGGAGTGGGCCGGGTAACACGTTATTGTAGCCCCACCTCACACAGGGGAGGAGGCAGGTCAGCCAAAAAGCCATCCTCCAGGGTTTCTTCTTAAATAGAACGTTCCAGCGTTTTTACAGACAGAGCGCTTGAATCGGCATGACATTTTAATCTCCTCATAATCATAATCATAGGTTGGTCAAAGTGGCATTTCTAGGAAGGGATTATTTATACTTCTTCATAGCATTTATTTCAACATGGTAAATATTGTAGAAAACTGTATTTGTCACCCACATGTGGCTAGAAAGTCAAGGTTTTTATTCGAGAGCTTTAGAGATTGATGATGAGCTGTTGAAAGGCTAAAACATAAAGTTCCTCGTTATAACCATCTAGTACCTGACTATTAATGCCATAAAGAAATTTTCAGAGGAATAATAACAAGGAAAGCTTTCCACAATCCTTCCTGAAATAGATCATAACGAGAGGGCTGTGTCTGGTTGTGTGAGACTTGTAACGTGGTATCTCTAATTATGTGCACGCGTCATTAACCCTTTAAGGACCGCATAATGCTGTAATGTGCCATGTCTTTGGTTGTCAATGTTGTGATACATTAGCCCTGACATGTAATTTGCCAGAACAGCATTCAAGCTTTATGCCAACCCTACTTGAGTGTATCAGGCCCATAGGGTCGGCATGTTACTTTAAATGCAATACTTTTTTGAAACGTTTTTTATTTTATCCTGGTTATACGTATCAGCTTTGCTGTTCTACCACAGTACAACCAGTTGGTACAGGAGCTGGTACCCCGATATTTACTATAATCAACACGCCATTTTCAAAATATTACAACGTTCGCTCTTAAGTAAATGTAAAGTATGAAATATTATACAATGAGAATTAGACATACTAGGATGCAATGGTTTAGATCTAGGATTTGCACACCATAGGTGTGGTGACCGGCTTTTTATTAGTGTACAGGAGTCATGATGCATTAATGCATCAGTGTGTAGTTAAAGTAGTGTGCTGTCCCTGAAGCGAGAACAGGATAAACGATAAACGGATAACGGGATAAACGGGGAAAGGGAGAACGGGATAAACGGAGAGCGGGATAAACAGAGAACGCTATCAACAGTGAACGCGATAAACGGCGAACGCAATAAACGGAGAACGGGATAAACAGAGAATGGGATAAACGGTGAACGATATAAACAGTGAACGCTATAAACAGTGAACGGGATAAATGGAGAACGGGAGAACAAGATAAACGGAGAACGGGACAAACGGAAAGCGGAGAAGGGGATGAATGGATTAAGAGAGAACGGGATAAAGGGAGAAGGGGATGAACGGAGAAGGGGATGAACGTAGAAGAGGATAAATGGAGAAAGGGATAAACAGAGAACGCTATAAACGGCGAACGCTATAAACGACCAACGGGATAAAAGGCGAATGCGATAAACGGAGAACGGGATAAACGGAGAACGGGATAAACGGAGAAAGGGATAAACGGAGAAAGGGAAAACAGGACAAAGGGAGAACGGGAGAAAGGGAGAACGGGAGAACGGGATAAACGGAGAACGGGATAAACGGAGAACGGGATAAACGGTGAACGGGATAAACGGTGAACGCTATAAACGGTGAACGGGATAAAAGGAGAACTGGATAAACGGAGAACGGGGTGAACGGGATAAATGGTGAATGCTATAAACTGTGAACGCTATAAACGGTGAATGGGATAAACGGAGAATGGGATAAACGGAGAACGGGATAAACGGAGAACGGGATAAACGGAGAAAGGGAGAACGGGATAAAAGGAGAACGGGAGAAACGGAAAGCGGAGAAGGGGATGAATGGATTAAGAGACAACGGGACAAAGGGAGAAGGGGATGAACGGAGAACGGGAGAACGGGATAAACGGAGAACGGGATAAACGGAGAACGGGATAAACGGTGAACGGGATAAACGGTGAACGCTTTAAACGGTGAACGGGATAAAAGGAGAATTGGATAAACGGAGAACGGGATAAATGGTGAATGCTATAAACGGTGAACGCTATAAACAGTGAATGGGATAAACGGAGAATGGGATAAACGGAGAACGGGATAAACGGAGAACGGGATAAACGGAGAAAGGGAGAACGGGATAAAAGGAGAACGTGACAAACAGAAAGCAGAGAAGGGGATGAATGGATTAAGAGAGAACGGGACAAAGGGAGAAGGGGATGAACGGAGAACGGGATGAACAGAGAACGGGATAAATGGAGAAAGGGATAAACAGAGAACCCCATCAACGACAAACGCGATAAACGGAGAACAGGATAAACGGAGAACGGGATAAACGGTGAACACTATAAACGACAAACGGAATAAAAGACAAACGGATAACGGGATAAACGATAAAAGGATAACGGGATAAACGGGGAAAGGGAGAACGGGATAAACGGAGAACGGGATAAACGGAGAACAGGATAAACGGAGAACAGGATAAACGGAGAACGAGATAAACGGAGAAAGGGAGAAACGGAGAACGGGATAAACGGAGAACACTTAGGTACCAATATAATCCGACAAAACGAAAATCACGAATATCTTCGCTGTTTACGCTCCGATCGCCCCGATATTCGGACGGAGAAGGGGATGAACGAAGAAGGGGATAAATGGAGAAAGGGATAAACAGAGAACGCTATAAACGGCGAACGCTATAAACGACCAATTGGATAAAAGGCGAATGCGATAAACGGAGAACGGGATAAACGGAGAACGGGATAAACGGAGAAAGGGATAAACGGAGAAAGGGAAAACGGGAGAAAGGGAGAACGGGAGAACGGCAGAACGGGATAAACGGAGAATGGGATAAACGGAGAACGGGATAAACGGTGAACGGGATAAACGGTGAACGGGATAAACGGAGAACTGGATAAAAGGAGAACGGGGTGAACGGGATAAATGGTGAACGCTATAAACGGTGAATGGGATAAACGGAAAATGGGATAAACGGAGAAATGGGATAAACGGAGAACGGGATAAACGGAGAACGGGATAAACGGAGAAAGGGAGAACGGGATAAAAGGAGAACGGGAGAAACGGAAAGCGGAGAAGGGGATGAATGGATTAAGAGAGAACGTGACAAAGGGAGAAGGGGATGAACGGAGAACGGGATGAACAGAGAACGGGATAAATGAAGAAAGGGATAAACAGAGAACGCCATCAACGACGAACGCGATAAACGGAGAACGCGATAAACGGTGAACACTATAAACGACAAACGGAATAAAAGACAAACGGATAACGGGATAAACGATAAAAGGATAACGGGATAAACGGGGAAAGGGAGAACGGGATAAACGGAGAACAGGATAAACGGAGAACGGGATAAACGGAGAACGGGATAAACGGAGAAAGGGAGAAACGGAGAACGGGAGAAACGGAGAACACTTACCGTAAAACCCCGGATTTTTTTTGGTGTTTCTTCTCTCTACAAGACGGATTTTTTCCTAGAGTTAGGGGGTCAGCTTAAAGGTGGGGTTTTTATATAATAGATAATAGTGAAATCGATTTTCAAACGTTTTTTGTACAAGACGGATTTTTTTCCAAAGTTGGGGGGTCGTCTTAAAGCCGGGGTCGTCTTAAAGCCGGGGTTTTACGGTAGGTACCAATAATCCGACAAAACGAAAATCGCGAATATCTTCGCTGTTTACGCTCCGATCGCCCCGATTTTCGGAGGGGTAGGAGAACTTCTAAATCGTTTTTGGATCAAAATCGTTTCGGGGCTCAAAATCGATTTTGGGGGCAAAATCGGTTTTGGAGGCAAAATCATCTGCAGCTCACGCTGCCCCCCCCGGCCAACCCGACACGTCGAACCAGAAACGAAGCTGCAACGAAGATGGTGTCGCTGCTGACGCTCCGATCGACTCGCTTTTTCCGCCGAGACGTAAAACAGCGGTTACGCGCTGCCGGGCGCTGACGCCCACAGCCACCTGCTCGCCCCCAGCCACTTGCTTTCCCACAGCCACCTGCTCACCTACAGCCACCACCTGGAATTCGATTATATATGACTTCCAATATATGAAATTAGGGTAGCTGCTTCTGGCGATTACGATTCTGCTGTCAGAAATGAGAAATAACGTACTGTACTCAAATTAGATAATTCATTCGACTTTCTAATGACAAAAGCGGTATGTGTGAGGCTTGTGGTGGCCTGGTAAGTAGCAGAGAGCAGCATAGGAAATAGCAGACGACATTCACCATATAGTTAACCCTTTGAGGCCAACATTACCCATTACTATATTCGTATTACAAGGTGTACAGTGTGTTGGGGATGGGTGTATATAGAAGGCCTTAAAGGGTTATTATCCAGGTGTCACAAACATGTTGCCACTTCCCTTTAAGGGCCGCAATGTGCAGATTAAGCCACCGCGGTGGTACTGGGGAGCTTCTATGGGAGGTGTGATAACCTTGGGCGGGCTCCAGTGAGTTTTCAAATGCCACTAGACTTGCCTTGTCCATCATTCCAATGATACATAAATATGCAAGGGGTTAAATCAGTATCTAGGGCTATGTGTTTATTGGAAATTATTCAACAAAATTTTCAAGCTTAGGCCTTGGAGTAAGGCCATCACGGTCTAGGTTGCGCACCATTGGTTCAGGGACAGGGGAAGGAGTGGAGGTTCTGATTCTCCTAACGCTGTCCGAGGGTCTTAGTCTACGGTTCACGGCCTCAGTGCTAAAGGGTCTATGCGCGATTCTTCACTGAAACCTTACGAAGTGTTCACTCTCATACATATTGACCGGACCCATGGGACATGGTGCCGGTCAATAATGATTAGAGTGAAAAATTAACACATGGATACACATAACCGATACAACATTAGACGATACAGTTACAAAGCGTAACATTGGGTATCCCAGCAGTGTCTACGAAAAGAATGTGATTTGCTGCCGTTCACGAGTAGCTCTAAAGGGAGCTTACTCAATCCCCCCAAAGTATAGCGTATGACGTAAGACCTCTATTTCTATCATACTGAGTAACAATTATGTGCACTTTACAGGTATGGAGACAATGGTTTACACTATAGGATTAGGCTCATTGAACTCATTCAATAGGCCTACACCTTCGAACCACAGGTAAGGGCGCTCATGATGCCAGTGTCTGATGAAGAGTTTGCCTAGCCGTCGTTTGACTGCTACTCTAAACTCGTTTTTGTTCACAAGCCATCTAACCTCCGGTACGAGGGCGTTCCAATGTGATATTGCTTGATACGTGGGTCCCTTAATGTAAGATGTTAGTTTATGCCTGGGCAGTTTTATAGTAGGGGCGTTTGTACATCTTGTGCCCGTGGTTGGTAATACATTTGTTTTGCCACGATAGACTAACCTATGACAAGTACACAGTTGAAAATACAACCTCCTTAGGTCTAAGGGTAGTATCCTTGCTTCTTTATACAACCATTTCACAGGTTTATCTGTGGGGTCTCTGACCCTGAAACACAACTCTCAGCGCTATGTTACACAACACCTGTAGTTTGTCATAACATCTCTCTGGTAGGGCAGTCAGAAATATGGTCCCGTAATCAAAGAGGGGAAGTATCATGCTTTTAGATATAATGAGTGCTTCCCGTTGCTCCACATTCTTCCGAATGTGTTTATACAACCAAATCTTATGTCCTATGTTTCTTGACATTTCCTCATATTTCTTCATGAAGCTGAGTTCATTGTCCATAAAAATGCCCAAGTATTTATACTCCTCGGTGGGTTTTAGCGCTATGTCACCTATCTCAAGATCTAACATAAAGGGATCTCTTTCGCGCGTGATTAGCATATGCTGCGATTTTACAGGGTTAATAGTCAGCGTATTATGCTTACACCAAGCCGATATAATATTAAGATCATCCTGCAGTATGAGATTCAGGACTTCAGAGTCATTGTGCTGATATAGAATTAAAGTGTCATCAGCGTATAGTTTAACTTCAGCTTCCGTATTAAGATTTGGGAGTGCATTAACATACATAATAAACAACAAAGGGCCGAGGATGGAGCCCTGCAGTACCCCGTAGGACAGTTGTCTCCACCCAGAGAGAGTGTTGTTGCATACCGTGCGTTGTTCTCTATCTTCCAAATAGCTAGGGAACCATTTTAAGCCTGTGATAAGTTAAATTTGGTTAATTTCTGAATTAGGATGGAGTGGTCTAAAGAATCGAAAGCTTTGGAAAAATCGAGATTAATTACTCCTGCAGTTAGGCCTAAAGATAGTGAGTTATGTATAGATTCTACTACTTGAAACACTGTGTCCTGCATCCCATTGTTCTTTCTAAAAACGTTTTGACCTTTCGCTAGGAGGGCATTACTTTCTAAATAGGGATATAGCTGGTTGTGCACCAGTCTCTCGAGCACCTTCCCAGGAACTGCCAAAAGAGATATAGGCCTAAGCTGACCTGCAGCAATAGGATTGGTAACTTTTGGTATAGGGACTACCGTGGCCTTTTTCCAAGCTGTAGGAAAGTTACCGGTAGTGATGCTCAAGTTAAGGAGATGAGTGAAGTGCTCAATCAGATTTGTTAAGCAATCCTTCAGTAATCTCCCAGACAGATCATCCATGCCCGTAGACTTGTACATGACAATATCATTGATGTGTTTCCTTACATCCCTCACCTCAAATGGTATGAAGCTGGCGAGTTACACACCAGGGTTTCACCCATGCATCCATGACAATAATGGGTCATAATGTATTGAGTCACTGTGCGGCCATTAAAGGGTTCAGACCGTGATCAGTGCTGTGAGCAGCTCGGTGAGAACATGGCTGGAGCTGCTCCCGTTTTTAGGTATCAGACTGCAGACAGAGAGGGGACTTACTTTAGGACACCATATCCGATTTCCAGTTCAGACGCACTCTAGTTGGCCAGAAATACTTCACTTCCGGCATGATATTAGGAAAAGATGTATTCTAAGGGCTGTGGTACAAGTAACACAAACTATTGTTAAATTAATGTCAATCACGTACTATATATTATATATAATAATCTATTTCCAATGACAGGTATGCCAAAGGAAGAAAGGGGTTGGAGAAGGACACAGAATATGCCCGCCGTGCACCGATGCATAACTGTGTCTATTACATGTATTACTTTTATAGAATTGTTTTTTTCCTGCTTTTATTAAGCGGTCCCTTTGTGTGAGTACTGAGTAGGAGTGGGATAGTGCAATGACTGTACTACAATTATTGATAATACCATTCATATTTGTTTGTCCCATTTCCATTTCAAACAACAGCAGATTCTATCTAACGCGACCTGTTTACAAGGATAAACCTGACAGCATACTGTTGTTTCATGATAACAGATACCACACCACCAGCCTACCTTCAGATACAATGAACACCATATTGAGGCTGGCTCTTGGCGTTTATTGCCTTCAGTGATAAACTGTGTGGGTTACCTGGCGCCAACAGAATGCCTTATTACCCATCAATTATGTAGAATTGGGTGCTTTTTACAGACATGTTCTACAAGAGTAGGGGGTGGGGAGAGGGGAGCACACACTCCTTAAAAATAACATTTTAGTCACAATAGGGGTTCTGCTCTGGCCCAGGGTGACAGCTTGGCCTCGAGCCTCCCCTACTTAACTCTTCACTGAGTCACCAACACGTGCCTGACCCCACACTATGGGCACATGGGCTCCCAGTGCCAAAAATGTAGGATATCTGGTTTGGGTAGATCTAGATATATTTGGGTCATTAATACTCATCTATTTCCTTTGTCTTTTCTGTACTCTGAAAGAGAACTTCAAGATAATGAATATTTTGAATTATTTTAAGTACCTCTGACACGAGTCGCTATTGGGAATATCAAAGAGTTTAGTTTTAATTAGGATTAGTAATACTACCTGTAATAATCTCTGTGAATGTGAGAATATCAAAGGGAATATATACAGATGCCACCTAAACCACAAAAGGTACGCATCAAATATGGGATGGAAGTATTAAGGCTGCCTGCTGTCATCTCACAAATCGGATTAACATGAGGTGGATGAAGCCACACAGCCAAAAATAATCTTCTCATTTTCAGAAAATATTTCTTGTTTTAAGTAATATAAACTTAAAACAAGTTTGTCCGTAGGATAACAAAATTTAACTTGAAAGCATGGTTGAGTTTAATATACTTAGAGTAAGAAAGACAAACAAGAAAAACAAACAGGAAATAAATTCTAAAATCAAGTATTTTATACTGGAATCTAGATGATATTTCCTAACATATTTCTCAAAATAAGAAAATATTTCTTACGGAATGGACCTTTTTTCTAGAAAACCTTCTTCTTAAGTAAGTTTTAATTTCTTATTCGAGTAAATAAACAAGATTGATGTTCTTGCCTGGGGAAGGGGTATGATTATATTTAATTTTAGTCTTAGAGAGAAAGGATTGATGCCACAGCATCAGAAAGAGGTTCATCAGATTAAATGCAGCTTTTTGTAGCTACAATAGAAGTTTAAGCAATCAGACCTTTATTCAAAGTCATTTCACTTCATGTAATGGGAGAGGTAATCCTTCCCTTTATTTAAATGATATTATCAAGCAAATGGTGTCTCTTATCGTTTCTCCCTATAGTTATTATAATTCATTCACTGGAACAAGGGTTCTTACATCAAATTAATCCCTAACAAATTTCCCCTTTTCCCACATATTTTTACCCTCTTCTGTTTCTTTAGGACTTCATTTGAGGCAGAAATGTATACCCTGTTTGATAAGAAAGTTGTTGTATTGCATAGTGGTGGCCTCTTGTGGCGCAACATGTAACTAATGTTCTTAATTTAAGAAAATAATTCTTATTTAGTAGTCTGTATTCTTGATCCCTATGGAATCTAACTGAACTCACATTCCACACCTATAAAATTCCCAAATAATGGAAGGAATTTGGTGGACCATTACATAATAGAGTATACTTGCAGTTCTTTTTGCCCTATTAGACACTTTGGACACATGGTTTCAGGTTAATTCTTAACTGAGCAGATTTTCAAGACATTGCAATCTTAAATCTAGAAATAGAACTTTCTTAATTCAGGAATATAAGATATAATCTTGCTGGGTGCACAAATGACCAGTTTTAAGAAAATTCCTAAAGAAAAATAATCTTGAATACTTGTTTCTAGAAGAATACTAGAAAAATATAAGATTTTTTTTTTAGCTTCCCCTTTCTGAAAACAAGATAAACGTAAAAACTCAGAATGAGTATATTTCTTGAATCGAGAAAATTTAATCTTGATTCTAGTATTTTCTTGGGGTAAGAAAATTATTTTTGGCTGTGCACTCTTTTTTCTTCCTGCTCCAAATTTGTGACCTAATTAGTGGTGCCCCAAACGACAGTCGCTTTGTCTGGCAGCCAGGCCTCTGTCTGTGTTTGGGGTGTGTGTGGCAGGGGGCTTAGTGTGTATCAGGGTTTCAGGGGGTTGCCTAGTATGGTAATTCAAAGGCAATAGCTGTATTATTAGCAGCAGTGTACTGTACCGTCGCTATAAAGCGCCAGGTATCAAAAGAGCACCGCTCTTGTATAAGCGCCGGGATACAGGCATCTTGCGAAAAATAGGATCATGAATAAACACCTGCTCTGTATAAGCACCGGGGGTACATGTACATCTATAATGTCGTTATCAAGCCCTCATACGAGATGCATGTCCTTTTATTCTCACACACATTTTCAAAAGCTCACAATCGACACAGCCCATGCATTCTTTCCTGACCATTGTTTATAAGTGCTTTATTGATTGGAGCTGAAGCACTAAGATGTGTGTGTGACATGTACAGGGGGGCGTCACGACTCCCTGGTCTCCCTCCCCGTGTGTAGCAGGACCCCAGGCTGGCCGTCACCATTAGTCCTACCTGCACGTCTTCTCCACCAGCAGGTGCTCCAGGCCAGTTACAGGTCGCGTGTTCTAACGTCATTAAAGACCACAGGATGACACACACAAAGAAACAAAGTGTATCAAGGTGATTTCTTTAGAGGTAAAAGAAGCCCCACCGGAAAAGAAGAAATGAGGTCCAAGTATCATTACGAATCAAACTTGGTTTCTTGATCACATTGCGTCCCAACAGGCTCCAGGCCTAGATATGATACATGTTGTATAAAACCATGCTAGAATTTATTACATTTTTTTTTGTAAATTTCCCACATGTCGGGGGTCGGCCGTATTTTGCTACGTAGTATGAGTAACCTGAAACATACCTTGTTATTTTGTCCCATATTGTACATTAAGATGGATTATGTGATTGATATTACATGTGGCCCAGTGCTCTAATAAAATAACCCATGATTGCAGGACATATGTGTAAAAAGAAACCAAGAAAGGCTGGATAGGGATAGGTTGTAAGTTAGTTGTGATGCTATTTTTTCTTCAAAACATTCAATAGGAAATTAATGTATGGCTGTCAAACTTTGCAAATCTACTTCATTTTATTCAAAACTGTCTCACTAAGGCCAAGGATGCACTGGGTTAACTACATTACAGTCTTAGCAATTGAGAGATCGATGTCCAGGAAGCACCCACTGCAATACATTATAAATCACTCAGAGCTCTTTGACTATTTCCATCATACATCTCTGAACTTGTCCATAGCTGCACATGTCGACCATTGACCCACCCTTACCATGTGACCTCCATCTGACTAGGGTCAGGTCACATCTAGGGCAGTCATGCTCTACTGACTGGTGACCTTTGAGTAGTGTAAAGGCATGCAGTGGTCCCCTGAATAGGGACGCATCCCAACACTGCCTCTGCATCCTCATGCCCAGCATTTTGAAACTTGACAATTCCAGATTCACAAACTCATGACTCAATCTGCCACTGTTGTTACTATACAATGTGTTCAGGTTGAGCCAGCCTATCAGTGAAGAAAGTAGAATTAGAAATGTCGCAAATGTAACAAGTTTGTAGATACATGTATGTGGTACAACAGCGTTCATATCAATCCGCCCTGAGGTGCAATGGTATACATGGACATGTACTGTAGTTGGGCTGGGTCTGCCTCTAGGTCATACTCAGATATGGTGAAGTGCTGAGGTGTGTGTATGTCAAGGTGTCAGTCGCTTTGTTTACAACCCAGTTTATAACTCGTCTGAACCTAGAATTCAGACTGAAATAGAGATGTGCTCTTGACTTTTTCTTTCCAGACACAGTCTAAACACTAGAGAACCCATGCTAGTCGACTCGGACAGACGGGATTAAAAATCTAGGTGGTCTATGGATTCTGTGCACACTTTATTTTCGGAAATGCAATTCAATATTTTTGCTGGCCTCACTTTTTTTCAGCACAGCTCCACTTTTTTATGTTCAAAATCTGTCAAATAAAGATATCTTAGAGAATGAATAATCGGAATACTGTTTCCTCGCAAAAATCTTCTTCTTTTTAAAGTAATTGATGAACTTTTTTCTTATTTCAATTCTTAATAGCCATTGAGTGAATCTTCTGAAATAAGTGCAAAATGCACTTCTAGGTAGGTTGACAATTGGGTCTTTGTGACAATGTATTGGCTTGTCTGGGGTATAAAGGTGGAGAGTGTGAAAGGTGGGTGGTTTGTTTGGGAGGGACCAGTCTGGGATAGGGCCTACAGATTCGGGTGGGGGTGAGGCTGGGGGTGACGTGGGGTCTTTGTGGTGCCGCCTAGCGCCGTCATGACGTCACTATCAGACGCCTGCGGCCCCCTTAATGACGTGACCTTGACAGCTGAGGTCACAAGAACCAACACCGAGAGGCTATTGTTGGTTGCCATGGCGACAGCCGGCCAGGGCTTGACTCTCACGACTCTGTGTGGCAGCAGAGGTGTGTGAAAGTAGTGGGAGGTCTGCCAACTCCATGTATACTGGTAAATAAAGATAAAACACTAGCATCAAATTAAAAATTGGGAGGCCATAATTATGGTTACTAATTAAGTACAATTAAGAACAGTGGACCAATGAATCACTTGTCATCAGCTATGCCCCTACCACATCAGAAATAAAGTTCATTCACCACGAAAATAATTTATCTTCTCACCATTTAAAAGCTATTCTAAAAACATTTATTAAAGACTTGTTCATCTAAAACAATATAGATGATACCACTGTGAATATACATGACGTCATATAGCCATATGACTAACCTCAGATCCAATTCCCGCCATTCCTTCCCACAATACTCATCACCAGACACGACATTGACCTCCAGAGGCATGACCTTCACCCCGCGTGTCCCCAGACAAGGCCATGGGCATAATGCATGGAGGGTTAAAAAGGCACAATAAAGGGAGAGGCGGCCTGTTTATAGTGTGGGATAAGGGGCGAGGGACTCGTGGGTCGGCAGACAGGGTTAGGGGGTGGCACACACTGCGGTGGGGCATCTACTCTGTACCCTGTGTCATTGTACTATACTTGGGTTGTGTACCTCGGAGATGGAAGGGACTATTTTTTCTGAGAACTACACAGAAAATACTTGAGATCTTATCACTGTTTACTGATATTACGGTGCCAAGTGATATCAAAATGGCTGAATATCAATGATAGAGCTTACATGGGCTGTCATAGCATGGCTAGAAGATTGGGATCATATCTTTATCCTTTCAGTCTACCTGTTTCAGATCTAAGATAAAATCCTTCGCCCGTCCTGTGAACTTGAACTAAGATATACTGAACCATCCTTGATCCACCACATTAGATACAGATATCATCCTTTCACCCAACGACAATATTGGTGTTCCTGATATTGGGCTGGTCCATAGTAAACCTGCCATGCTGCAGAGTGGGGCACTCATTCTGCACTCAAAGTACTTGTAGAGTACTTGCTTTGCACTCATATTGGGGTCACAGTCATGATGGTGTTATGGTACTTTGTTCACTCATAAGGGGAAGGCAGAGACAGGTTTAAGATGGCGGTTATTAAGGCCAAATTCAATATCTGTCATGACTCAGCTCCTGCTAGTGTCTTTCCTGACTAAATAAGTTGTACATTTCATGTGTTGGATATGGATTATGAGTGCAAGTACTATTGTGGACGTGGACTTTGGTATACTGGGTGGTTTTGAATAGCACCAGAGAATGGGTATTTGTATATGTATTACAAAACTGGGTACAGATTTGAGTGTGCATATATGACTAAACAATCGTACACGTTTTTGCCCATTTGACAATCAGATCTATAAACCAAGGCGTGTCTTTTGTGAATTGATAGTGTTCTTTCTGCCTTATGTGTAATTATACAGAACCTATTCACAGACTGACAACCATAACGTGCAGCACTGGCTGCGCGGTCATGGGTTCTAGGGTTAGGTCAATACCACCCCATCACCATTACCACTACATTGTGGCGCCGCAGACTTATCCACTCGGCTCTGTTTGCCTTGTGGTTAGGGATGTGACAGTGATGATGGCAAATTATACCAAAGTCAACCCATCCACTAAACGTGACTTGTGTTATGTAGACAGGAACTGGCATTAACTAGCTAAGGGGCCCTTTTATATCGTTGTCATGGTCAAGTAGGCTCATGTTGAAATAAAGAGAGAAAATATCGTCATTGTATTTGTATTTATGTGAATGACTGGGTACGTTTCTCTATTTTGCCGTGATTTAGTGTAGTAGGTACTTTTTCTAATGTGTATCCTTGAACATAGATATTTCTTGGACTCCTAATACATGTACATGTACTAACGGAAAATTGAATATTCTGGATTACTCCTCTTTCAAACATTTGCATAGATAATTTTCAGTCGATGGTATATTATAAAAGAAATGACATGTCATAGCATTAGTCTGCTGTGTATATATATGCCTTATCCGTGCATGTCTGAGCGATAGACCAGGGTGCAGGGTCATACAGCTTTGTAAATCAACCTCTGACATTACTTTGTCCGTTATTCGGTAACCCAAAACATTGTATAGACATAATATTCAGTACATACCAATACTGTTTTGACAACCCACTGCCATCGAATGGCCAATTTACTTCCAACAACACACTGCAAGGCAACAAACCACCATCATGAAATGATCATAAAATGGCCAGTAACAGTCGTATCCTGGAAGTGTCAACAAGGGATGGCTATAGTCTGCGGCAGGGGAGGGTGGGAGTATCCCTCAGCCCCCACCCTTACTCGCCCCTGATAACGCACTCCAACGAGTCACACATTATTTCTGGGGCCAATTTGCTCAGTGGAATGAGCAACTCGGTCCGTGACCTACTTCCATAGGAGCTGCTCTCTTATAGGATCCATGTGACGTTCAGCTATTGGTGGCCTCTGCTGTCACTACCCGTGGTACCGATCCACCAAACGGTTGGTGACCCGCGGGTGGAGGCCTGGGGAGGGGCCGGCTGGGAGGGGTGCGTCTCAGATGGACCCACGCCAATCAGCATATCTGTAACTGGGGAAGATGAGGATTCAGATAAAAACAGAAAGGAAAGAGAGACATGCAATCCCTGTTTTCTCTGCAAACCCAAGATGTGTACAGAAAGGGACAGCTGAATGTGGGTCATTCTCCAGCATATTGAACTCCCGTCAATTCAAGAAGCTCACCAGACGTTTACGACTTTCTGCGTGAATGAGACGTGGGAAAACTTTGCATGGCAAATGTTTCATTTTGCATTATTATCTTATTGACTCACTAGCAGTAGGTGACAGTAGCTGGTGTGAAGAGCAACAAGTTCCCCCTGGTAGCAGCTCAACACTGGGTCACGTGATGCGTGAGCAGCTCACCCAGCACGTGATCACTGACCTAGTCCTCTGCTATTGCATGCCGGGAGCTATTAGCCCTACTTAGAGCCAGTCTACCGTTGTCAATGCTATTGGCTGATCTCCCGATACTCGCTTCTGTTTCCATTTTTCTTCATTTGCATTGGTGCACAACACATAAGAGAACCACTGTGGCAGAGGACGGAACTGTGTATAGTCTTCAATATGATATATTACTTGTCCGTCATGCTATCTCTGTCTTCCTTCATATCAAATGATAAACCTACTAATCATTAGTAATGTTACATCATGAACATCGGGAGACTTATAAATGCTCATATCAATGCCCAGCGGGTTAGGCCACAGGCCACAGAGATCTGCTCAATATCGGAGAGCACCTACCGCGCTGCCTGCCTGCCCCCCCCCCCCCCCCCCCAGACTGGGGGCTATCTGCCCATCTCTGTCTGACTGAATCCTCCTCATCCTCCTCCATAGACTGTGGCCACATCAGGTCTTCCATCTTACTGGGGGCACGGAGGTAATTATAGGCACCAATAATTGGATCTGCCCACAGACTCTCCCCTGGGAGGAATCTATTCAAATACTGTCCACACTGGTAGGGATTCATTTATCACTGCAGGTCAATCATCTGTGCTTTCCTGGACCACACAGCAACAGATATTGTTGACATAACAATGGCACAGTATCTTCTTGTACTATTTGCATCCAGAAATAATGCTCTGTATTAAATGGAGTGGCATTGTGTACATTAGCCAGTATTATTCTGACGTATCAAAATCTACATGTGGAATGCTATCCTGATACTGGGGCCTTAAAAAAAAGAAGTGGTATTCCGGTAACATGGCCAAAAATAAACAGGGTCGGTAGGTCGGATTTTTTTTTTTTTTTACAATTTTCTTTTTGCCAAAAATGTCAATTTTAGTAGTAAAAACGCCAAAAATGTCATGAATTTCCTCAAAAAATAAAAAAATGTCCCAAAAAAATTAGGGTCGGCCCCAAAAACGTAGGGTCGGTCGAGATACCGGAACACAACTTTTTTTTTTTAGACCTGAATGATTATAGTCCGGTGAATGGCCTTATTCCAATAGGAAGGGGTCCAGGGAGTACCAGGGTCATTTAGTAACACTCAAACACAACCACAAATACGCCATATGACATACATACTTGTGTGTTATTGTTTTGGTACAGGATGAACTCTGGTAACTAGCTGCTGTCTGTGCTGGTTTACCCCCCCCCCCTACCAGGGCTTGCAGCACATGCCATATGTGCGTGCATAGGAATGTAATTAGAATGGGTTTAATTGCCAATTAGAGCACACGTCAAATACCTCCCGTAGTTAGTGGTACGGGTATAGTATGTTTTAATATGATTATAACTTCAAAGCAGATTTCATATTTCACAGTTGTCACTAATTAAAGAAGATTTATGGGCAGTATATCATGGTGTGTGACATATGAGACCGCAGATGTATGTCTGTCACTGCCTTAACACACCAGCATTGCCACATACACCAGTATAGCTACATACACCAGTATAGCTACATACACCAGTATAGCTACATACACCAGTATAGCCACATACACCAGTATAGCTACATACACCAGCATTGCCACATACACCAGTATAGCTACATACACCAGTATATCCACATACACCAGTATAGCTACATACACCAGTATAGCCACATACACCAGTATAGCTACATACACCAGCATTGCCACATACACCAGTATAGCCACATACACCAGTATTGCCACATACACCAGTATAGCTACATACACCAGCATTGCCACATACACCAGTATACTAGTAGCCACATACACCAGTATTGCCACATACACCAGTATAGCCACATACACCAGTATAGCTACATACACCAGCATTGCCACATACACCAGCATTGCCACATACACCAGTATTGCCACATACACCAGTATTGCCACATACACCAGCATTGCCACATACACCAGCATTGCTACATACACCAGTATAGCTACATACACCAGTATAGCTACATACACCAGTATAGCTACATACACCAGTATAGCTACATACACCAGCATTGCTACATACACCAGTATAGCTACATACACCAGCATTGCCACATACACCAGTATACTAGTAGCCACATACACCAGTATTGCCACATACACCAGTATAGCCACATACACCAGTATAGCTACATACACCAGTATAGCTACATACACCAGCATTGCTACATACACCAGTATAGCTACATACACCAGTATAGCTACATACACCAGTATAGCTACATACACCAGCATCGCCACATACACCAGTATAGCCACATACCGGTACTCTATTTCTCTGGTGGGACATATTATTAAAGATGGTCATAGTGCGCTATGATCCACAGGCCAAGAAGCTAGTTGTTCCGTTGTATACCATATATGCTCCTGAGATGTATACTACCATCACTCCCAGTAGGACCTACATGCTTTGTGTTCTATACTGCTGTTCAAGTAGGAGAATAGACAATACGTCTTCCCTTCTTACTACAGTATATCTATATTGTTGACGGTCTGTTCCTCTACCAGGAGTTCAGGGCAGGCCTGCACACACAGACTAGCCTTGCTGTACACGCTAGTATACCCTGGAGCAGACCTATAATATACATGTACAGGGGGAGGAGACAGCGGGACCCATGCTCAACAGGGTGCTCCATCATGAAAAGCAGGTCCCCATCCCACCCCTGCAAATTGTCACTGTAAAGTCAGCCCGAAATGAAAACTAATCAATTATTCAGCACCACTCAGGCCGCCTCCCGGCATGACTCTGCTTGATGCTGCTTAAGGATAGAGCCCTGTGTGGCTCACTTGTGATTTAACATGTGGAGAAGGCCCCTGTGTCATGGACTACTTAAGGTGGTTAATTATTAAGGTAGTTCTGGGTGGGGTCTGTTATTCCAGGTAGTTATTCATCATTCGTGGAACTAAGAAGGGGAATATTTGGAGTTTAAAATCAAATTTTTATAGCAGAGTTTGAGCAGTTGAAAAAAGAGCAGGGGGTTTCTTGATATTCGTGACAGTAGGTAAGATGAGGTATTAGTTTTCCCTCCATCATTGCCGGCAGTACCAAAGTGATGAAATTTAAATCTGACTACGTTTTGTGGCGTATGATAGCTATTATAGCTGGCTCACCAGGGAACTTACACGTCATGCTACCATTTCTTATCCTCCCCCCCCCTCCTTAACTTGTGTTTTCTCTATAGCAATGTATAGGATGCTGGATCTCCTGCCCTTCGTATGACGTCATTTATGGACGGCCCCCAGCATTAAAAAGTTAAATTTATCCCCGGGTCTGCTTTTTGGACCACCTCCGCCCCCCCCCCACACACACACTCGTCACGTCTGACCCTTTATTTACTGTAGTGCCCAACCCTATGCCATGTGTCTAATGTCAATGCAGGTGGATTACGTGACGTTACGACGACCTGGCTAAAGCTCCTAGTCCTCTGACTGACTGGTGTTATACCGGGGTCGTGCTTACCAACACTACTCACATGTACTACTATAGTAGTATAGTATGTATCGGAACGGGACTATAGTTAAGTACTGTTTATTACTCAATCGACCTGCAGCCAATCAGAGGCCTCCATTTGGTCACGTGACCGGAAGTGACCTACTTAGGGGATTAGTGGTGAGGTCACGTGACCTAGTTAGCCAATCAGAGGCCGCCATTTGGTCACGTGACCGGAAGTGAGGTCATATGACCTACTTATGGACCGGAAGTGACGTCATATGACCTACTTAGGGGACCGGAAGTGACCTACTTTAGGATCACGTGACCGGAAGTGACCTGATGAGTCACGTGACCGGAAGTGACGTCACATGACCTAATGGCCAACCGGAAGTGAGTGACCTGATTGAGGATCACGTGACCGAAAGTGACCTGATTGATCACGTGACCGGAAGAAGAAGAAGAAGAAGTGACGTCACGCGACTTAATGAAGAGATGAGCGTCTTTAAGGGGTCACGCGCTTTAAAATGTGATATCTTTTTTTTTTTTGGAGGAGGAGGAGGAGGAGGAGGAGGCGAGTCTCTTATTTTTTTCGGTAAACTAATAAAAAACACTACGATATAAGTTTTTTTTTTTTTTTCATTTTTTATTGTTTTACGAGCGACTGGAAGTGACTTATTGAACTAGGTAGAAGCGTTCTTTAGAGTGTATAAAGGAGGGGGGGGGAGGGGAGGGGAGGGGAGGGAAGGGGAGGGGGGCCCCTTTAAGATGCATGGGGAGGGGGGCGCTTTTAGGATGCATGGGGCGAGTGGTGGGGGGGGGGGAGGGGGGGAGGGGGGAGGGGGGCACTCTAGGGGGGTGGGGGGGCACTCTAAGGGGCGTTTGTCTCTTTTAAGAAAAAAAGAAAAGAAAAAGATTTCAATCGAGAGACACGCTTCTTCCTCTCGAGAGGAAGAAGCGTGTCTCTTCGTTTTTTTTTGTTTATCACGTGCTTCGATGAGGCGATCAGCTGCGACTGGAGGAAGTGACACTTTAAGAGGGCGCGCGTCTTAATTGTTATGATTTTTTTTTTTTTTTTTACTTACTAATAAAGAAAACGCATGAAAATAAAACACAACAATTCACATGTCCGTCGTTCTCGTTGTTTCTTGCTTGATAAAGTCAAGTAATATCGCGATGCCGAGGTCAAACTTTCCCATGTCCTCAGTCAACACTCGAAGGAGTTCAAAAGGTGTACCGCCGGCACCGTCAGCTTCATCTTGCCACATTTTCAACACTCGGAAGGCCCACTCAGCGGGACTTCCTCCGTATTCGCATTCTTCAGCGATCTTATCTAACCTCTCAGGCGACAATTTTAAATGGCCCCCCACCTCTTTCCACCTGCTACCTAGACGTCTGCCGAGGGTGCCCAAGTGCTTATGCATCGCGCGCGAGTCGGGGTTTTCGAAATCCAACCCCTGTCTGTGGAGAAGGGACATCCACTGAGCCAACAGTTCCACGCGTCTAATGCGAGTGAAGACGCGACCGAGCTCTCCCCATCTATGACGATGCGGGGTTTCACCCCACCAGACTCGGAACATCGCCGTACACAGCTCCTCCGGTGTCTTGACACTGCGCTCTACTAGAGCATCCATACGGGCGGCGGTAACTTTTAAGCTACTGCCCAACTCTCTCCAACAGCCGCTCAACTCTTTACCTAGTTGACGAAGCAAGGCGTCGCTATAGGCTAACCGCCGCTGTCCTACCTCTCTGTTCTCCCCATCGGTCTGCCTCGCGCGTCTCACGTCGTCAAGCTGCATTAACTTTTTTTCAGGTGGACAAGGCGGTGAAGGCGAGCTTGAAAGTGGAATAGCTTGAGCCATCTCGTCTCGTCTTGGCGGTGGCGGCGGCGGCGGCGGCGGTGGCGGCGGCGGCGGCGGTTGTGGCGGCGGTGGTGGTAGTAGACGTTACTGTGGTCAGAGGCGATATGGTTTTTTTCCAACAGAAATCAGAGCTTTTTATACAGAGGGAGTTTAATCCCATTTCCAACAGCACTCCAGCTGTGTAGCGACCTGTCCGCATGACGCTTTTTCAACCGCTCCGCTCCTTAAGAGCTTAGATGACGAGGGGTGTGTCATCGCTATCCGTGGAGACCAGCTGAAAACGGTGTTTCTTCCTCATCCATAGCCTTACCTCCTACCCCCTACCTGAGGACGTCTCCCTCCCTCTGACATTCATTGTAACAAACGTCAGAGGTCAGGTGAAAATCGGATTTTTTTCATGCACAGCCTTAGTCAGCTGTCACCCCTCCCTATTGAACTAGCCGGCCGCCGCCTGGCCGGCCCGGTCTACTCACCACGGCAGGAGGTGGTGATTTTTTTTTTGTCTTACACTTAAGTCGCTCACCACATGCACACGCCTCTACTCACAGACAGACACGTTCGTCTTAGGGGGGTCCTGCTTCACGCCACACGCCTCCTGTAGTTTTTTTTTGTATACACACTCTAAGCTCATCACCGTTAATCCTTTATACAGCTAACGCGCGCTGAATGGCTGAACAGGGTGGTAAGTGGCTTAGCTCATGACAGTGGATCCCTCAAAAAAAAAAGAGTGGAAAGGGATCCAGCTGAAAACGTCATACCTTATGTCTTTGTGAATGGCCGCCGGTCAGTCGACGGCAGCAACCGGTTAATCCTTTATACAGCTAATGCGCGTTGAATTGCTGAACAGGGTGGTAAGCGGCTTAGCTCATGACAGTCGATCTCTCAAAAGGGGGGAAAGGGATCCAGCTGAAAACGTCATGCCTTATGTCTTTTGTTTCTCTTTGTGAATGGCCGCCGGCCAGCCGGCGGCAGCTGAACAGGGTCAGTAAGTAGCTTAGCTCTAGAAGCGAGAAGGCGTATATAAGGGGTCTGGAAACCTCCATTCACTCACTCATTCTTTTGCTGCTCTCTACAGTCACCACCATGAGCAAAAGACAACACCTAGCGCCGTCCAAGAACAAGAAGACTACGCGGAACAGCGCTCGTTTAGCGTCAGTGCCTCCTCTTGCTACTGAAAATGAGACTACCGCCGCAGCCGCTTGGTCTTATCACCCTCCCGCTGTAGCGAGCGCTCGCCGCAGTAGTAGTAGTAGTAGCAGTAGTAGTAGCAGTAGTAGTACTAGTAGTAGTAGTAGTAGTAGTAGTAGTAGTACTACTGGCAGTAGTCGTCGTGCTAGCGACGTTGTTACACTCGCGACGGTACACGTTGCTGCTAAGCGCGCTGCCGCTGCTACTGCCGCCCCGCCTGCTGCGGCTGCTGCTGCTGCTGCTGCACCTGCTACCGCTGCGCCTGCTACTGCTGCGCCTGCTGAAGCTGCTGCGCCTGCTACTGTTGCGTCTGCTGCTGCTGCTGCTGCTGCTGCTTCTGCTGCACCTGCTGCTACCGCTACTACTACTGACGACAACGCTCCTGGCACAGCGCAGTACTGGCAACCGGGTTTTTACCTCCCCACTACTGTTGATGACTTTGATGACCTGCCGCACGTTGCACAGCCCCTCTCCTCCACCACTACATCGACCGACGCCCTCGACGCCGCTCGCGCTGAGAGTGACAGCTATTCGGACACTCAGCCCCTAAACCGAGAAGAAGAGGAGGAGGAGGAGGAGCAGCAGCAGCAACAGGGTGAGACAGAGAACGACGCTGACGACGAGGCGTACGAACAACCCGAAGGGAAAGGGGTGGGCGGTACGTTTTTCGGCTTCCCTCTTCGACCTTTCGACCTCACTTCCTCCACTAGTAGCGTCCCGTCCGGTCCGTGGCGACTGCCCTCACCGCCACCTTACGAGGGCGGCGGCGCTTCATCTTCTACCGCTACACTCAGCACCGACGGCGTGTGGCTGCGCTGTTCCAACAACGAGGCCTCGGATACCACCAGCGCTGACGCTGCTCCTGCTATCGGTTCTGCTGCTGATTCAGCTCACGCTGATGGTGTTACTCATCCTGCGGGTGTGAAACGTTCTAAGGTGAGTTCCAGAACAACAAGGCCTAGTAAGAAGAGAAAAATACAAGAAAAAGAACGAGATGGACGAGAAGAAGCAGAGAAAACCTTCTCCCGTCTTCTCGGGTTAGAGTTCTGCTTAGACGGAGCTTTGACGCTGGAGATCTGGGAGGACGTGGCTAGACTGTCTAGGAGGCCGCGCTACACAAAAGACGGCCAGGTGAAAGAGGCGTCTCTGACCAGAAGCAAGCGAGTGCACTTCACGGCCGACGCGCTGCGCGAGCTAATAGCACGCATCGCCGATATCCGCGCAGTGGTGCGCATACGCGACACAGCGGCCGCGCAAGGAAAACCTAATCACACCCCCTGGTTCGCAGTGCTGGATGAGGAGGGCGAAGTGTACGCAGCTGTGAGCTACTACAGCGGTAAGAACCTCGTCCACGTGCGCAAGTACGAAGGTCCTGACAAAAAACCCACACAGCAGGGAGTGACGCTGTCCGCCAGAGCGCTCAAAGAGTTGGATGACAAAACAGAGATCATTCTGAAATATCTCGGCATAGATTCGGAATGAGAGACGCTCAACGCTCACGCGCGCACACACACACACACACACACAGCGTTTTGACGTACGCTGTATGAGACAGACAGACGGATACACAGACAGCAGACAGAAAGATAAATAGATAGATAGATAGACAGATAGATTGATAGATAGATAGATAGTTAGACGGCTAAGTAGTTGGTAACTGAGTGAAAAAAAAACATGACACAGTACGTATGCGAAAAGTGTTTCAAAATGTTTAAAAGACCGTACAACCACGAGAGACACGTAGAAAATTGTAGAGTAGTACCTAAGTTTTGCCCTCTATGCGGCGAAGGCGATTGCCGAAAGATCGCCTGTCGACGCGAATCTCTGGACGGGGTGACCGTCCCTCCGCGCATATGTGCTGTACCGAACGGGGAGGAAACGTTCACGGCGAATTGGCCTGCGATACAAACGGGCGTCAGGATGCACGGGACTCGCGTGAGTGTAACAAACTTCAGGCTACCAACCGGCGAGTTGAGTGACGCTGTAGATACTATGCGTCGCATTCACTTGACACAAAGATTCAGATACAAAGTGGGTTTCTCGGTAGGCTTACTCTTACAACACAGAGAAGACAAGAGCAAACTGCGCTACTTTCACGCCTCCCAGAACAACGCAACTCTCATACAACCGCTCCCTACTATAACTAATTCAGAAACTTTGGAAGAGCTCCTCTCAAAGATGGAAAACACCGTCGCTTGCGAGGAAGTACGGAAACTTTGCGACGCTGACACCAAGTGGCACGTTCTTTTTCCTACCAATTTGAACATTTGCGTTTACATGGGACCGGGGGAATTCCCCATAGGCGGTAGGATCACTCAGGCCGGTCGAGTTGGAAAGAGAAGCGGCGTGTTAGATTTTCCCAACAAGGACAACCTCTGCATCTTCCGCTGCATTTCCTTTCACTTATACAACACCAGCAAGCGCGCTTCAGATTTGTTACGTCAGTTCTGTCCCGCTGCCACACCTGAATCCTTTCCGGGTCTGAACATCCGCGACTTACCCGCGTTAGAGAACTTGTTTGACGTACAGATAGCGGTTTACACCGCGTCGCGTCAAGTGCCGGGGCGGAAGTTGAGAAGACGCGTTACTCTGATCAGACCGCCTTCCAGAACTCTGGCCGCCCGAGGTAAAGTCAACCTACACCTGACGGCGAAAGGCGGTTTGCACGTCTCTCTCGTCACGGACTTCAACGCGTACGCGGGCATATACGAATGTTGCAAGTGTAAGGCGGCGTTCACCACCGAGTTCTTGCTGAAGAGACACAGGAACCAGCTTTCCTCTTGCCGACAAGTCAAGTTGCGCTACGTAGGTGGCATCTACCAAAATTCGAGAACGATTTTCGAAGCGCTAGCAGACTTCTCCATTTTTCCCCCCGACGGACATTCCGGAATCTACCCTTACAAGATCGCCTTCGATTTCGAGGCTTTCTTCAGACCGTGCAAAGAACCGTCGACGGAACACGTGTCCCTGCTGTGGGATCACGTCCCTTTGTCGGCTAGCGTCGCATCCGACTTTCCGGGGTGGGAGGGGCCCGTCTGCTTCGTCAGAGAATCCGACGCAGATTCCGACCCCTTGTTGGACCGAGTTTTAAACCACATAAACGAGAACGCCAAAGTCATCGGGGAAGCTGTGCTAGAACTTTACCGACCGACCTTAGCGAAGTTAGATGCGACGATAGGTGAAGCTCTCCTGCTGGAGGAGGCGACGTTCACCCCTTCTCCAGGCGGCTTCGCTGCGGCTCAGACCAGACACCCGTTAGTTCAACTGAAGAAGCGTCTTCTGAGATACATCCGTCAAGCTCCAGTCGTGGGCTTCAACTCGGGGCGTTACGACTTGAACCTGATCAAAATACGCCTTCACTCGTTCTTCGCCTCCGGAGACCGAAGAAACCAAGAATTCAGCGTCATAAAGAGAAGCAATCAATACTTGGCGGTTTACACACAGCACACGGTTTTCTTGGACGTAGTCAACTATTTGGCACCCGGTTACAACTACGCGACCTATTTGCGAGCTTTCACCAGGAACGAAGAGAAAGGTCACTTTCCTTACGAATGGATGACGTCTACCAGGAAACTGGCAAACAGAACGCTGCCGCCGAGATCGGCTTTCGACAGCGAGCTGACGGGCGTCAAAATGTCCGAATCCGACTACGCCGCATGTCAGAAAGTTTGGTCCGACGAGAAGATGCAAACTATGGAAGACTACTTGATCCACTACAACAACAAAGACGTCAAACCTTTCATAGAAGCTCTGAAAAATCACGCTAAATTTTTCCAAGATCGCGGCATTGACATGTTGAAAGACGGAGTTTCTCTCGCCGGTTTGACTTTACGGTTCCTCTTCCAAAACCTAGAAGACGCGTTCACAACGTTCCCCCAGTTCGACGCCGTCCTCCACGCTCTGATCAAAGAAAATCTAGTCGGCGGTCCTTCCATCATCTTCCATAGATTTCACGAGAAGGGCACCACGCGGATAAGGGAGCACAAGTACGGCGAAGAAGCGAGACCGTGCCAACACATCCTAGGACTAGACGCTAACTCTCTGTACTTGCGCTGCATGAGCGAAGCGCACTGCACGGGCTATTACGCGGTGAGACGGCCCGAGACCGAGTTCAAGCCCGAAATTAGGCAAAGAAACTCTCACAGCGCTTTGGAGTGGTTACGCTTCGTAGAGCACGACCGCGACGTGAAACTGCGCCACGCTTTGAACGGCGGCGAGATGGTTGTAGGCTGTCGGAGAATTCGCGTGGACGGGTTTCACGCGGCCTCTAATACGGTTTTCCAGTTTCACGGGTGTTGGTTCCACGCTCACGAGTGCATACCGTCGCACCGATATCAGTGCGCTTCACTGAGAGAGGAGAGACGCGACAGAACGACCAGAGTAAGCGCTTACTTGAAAGCGCTAGGTCACAAGCTGGTCGTCGTGTGGGAGTGCGAATGGCGAGAGATGAAGCGTCGAGATGAGCGGGTCAAGGCCTCCCAACAACGCTGGAAGGTTGACGCTTTGAAAGTGTCTCGAAACGCGATGAGCGAGAGCGACATCCTTTCCGCTGTGAAAGAGGAGAAAATGTTCGGTTTAGTTCAAGTGGACATCACTACGCCGCCTCACCTACGAGACTACTTCGAAGAAATGACCCCCGTTTTCAAGAACGCGACCGTTTCAAAATCGGACATAGGACCTCACATGTCAGACTTTGCGCAGGAAGAAAAGCTGTTGAACACGCCTCAGAGATGTCTGATAGGGAGTTACCACGGAAAAAATATTCTCTTGGGAACGCCGCTTCTCAAGTGGTATTTAGAGCACGGTTTGATAGTCACCAAAGTGCAGCTGGTGGTAGAATACCTACCTAAACGCTCCTTTGCCGGTTTCGCGGACGAAGTAACGGCGGCGCGAAGACGTGGCGACGTGAACGAGAACGAGAAAATTCTGTCAGACTGTTACAAGTTAATGGGAAACGCTACGTACGGTAAAACAATCTGCAACAAAGAAAAACACACGGCGGTGAGATACACTGACAGTCGGAAGTTCGAACTATTGGCCAATTCGTGGCGCTTCAAAAAGGCGTCCGAGTTGAGTTCCGATCTGTTTGAACTACAACCGAAAACAGTCAACAACAACCTCCCTATTCAAATAGGGTTCATGGTATACCAGTACGCGAAGTTGAAAATGTTAGAGTTCACATACGACTTCTTGGATAGATTCGTCGATCGGCGCGATTATGCCCTTTGTCAAATGGACACCGCCAGTCTTTACATGGCTCTCAGCGGTGACACGTTGGATGACCTAGTCAAACCTCGCCTGAGAGAGACGTACTTCAGAGAGAAACGAAAGTGGCTTCCGACAGCGGTGTGCGACGATCACTTAGAGCTTTTCGTGAAGACAAAAACGGAAAGAGTGCGAGAATGGTGTCCGCCGCCCGGCGGATGTTGTGAGAGACGGTACCTTCACGATCTGAGAACTTCGGGGCTTATGAAAGCGGAGTGGGAAGGTGACGGGATCCTAAGTCTCAACCCTAAGACTTACATTTGCTACGATCGAGTCAGCGACACCGGTGAAAGAAAATCCAAAAAATGGAGTGCAAAAGGCGTACAGAAGAAACAAAACCCTCAGGAACCAGACGACTTCTTGGATGTTCTTCGCCAACGAAAAACTCTCATTGCTGTAAATAGAAACTTCAAAGTGGTGCGAAACAAAATGGTCACCTACACCATAGAGAAAGACGGCGTGCGCTACTTGTATTATAAGCGTCGCGTGCATTCTGACGGTGTGACAACGAGTCCTTTAGAGATATGAAAAAAAAAAAAATAAGCGTGTGCATCTTTTCAAAAATAGAGTGTTTATCAAGATTGAAAAAAAAAGAAATAAAAAAAATAAAATAAAATATTGTTGTGTTTTTATTTTCATACGGCTTCTTTTACTAGTAAGTCGCGCAGTCTCTTAAAGCGTCACTCATGTGACGACGTCGCTTCCAGTCACGTGATCCTAAAGACCCTCACTTCCTAAACAAAAAACTTCTTCTTCCGCTCACGTGATCAATCAAGTCACTTCCGGTCACGTGATCCTCAATGAGGTCACTCACTTCCGGTCGGCCATTAGGTCATGTGACGTCACTTCCGCTCACGTGACTCATCAGGTCACTTCCGGTCACGTGATCCTAAATTAGGTCATATGACGTCACTTCCAGTCCCCTAAGTAGGTCAGTAGGTTACCCAGAATGCACCACTAATCCCCTAAGTAGGTCACTTCCGGTCACGTGACCAAATGGTGGCCTCTGATTGGCTGCAGGGTTACCCAGAATGCACCACTAATCCCCTAAGTAGGTCACTTCCGGTCACGTGACCAAATGGAGGCCTCTGATTGGCTGTATGTCGATTGAGTAATAAACAGTACTTAACTATAGTCCCGTTCCGATACATACTATACTACTTACTATTAAAGGAGTGGTCATTATTTAACAACAGGGGTAGGAGGTAGGTTGATTTGCGTGTGAGGCGCGATAAATTTACTCCCCCCTCCCCTTTAAGAGGTGTCGACATTTCCCGACCCCCCCCCCCCCCCCATCCCCGCCCACCCTTCTTTGAAATATAGTATCACGGTGGCTTTTCTCTGGGGGGGAAAAGGTGAGATTGTCTAAACCGCCCCCCCCCCCCCCCTCCAACACTTTTGAGCATCCCCCCCTCATCTCTACCAAAGCCCCCCCCACCCACCCCACCCTTGGTATCAAGGGACCTATAAAAAGGTATCAATCCCTAACAGAAAGGTACAGAAAGCCCCATGTACTGACCCTAGGTTACATAGCAGTACCTGAGACAAGTCGTCTTCTTCATATACTACTCACAGAAGAATTCACATGTATGAGCAGTGCTTCCTGGTCCACATATTATGTACCATACATGTATATAGTTCGGACGTCAGACAACACATCCTATCAGTATTACTCATGGTGATGCAGTCAATTGTTTTCCATAGACAATAGGGAATTTACACCAGCAGACTACTGGTCTAAGCCTGAGAGTATTTACCGGGTAGTTATTTTTGGCTGGAAAACAAGATTTCCCAAATTTCCTTCAGCTTTGCTCCACGTTTTCATATTCCCACTCCTCCTCCCTGTTTTCTCCCATTGACACGTGTGTGAGCACGACTCAGCCCTCAGCGTGCCACCTCCCCCATTATGCCACCATTACATGGGGGCAGTGTCAGCGGGGCACAAGGGGCGCTACCACCACTGTGATTTAGATAACATCCTACATGGCTTTTATCGTCTTTTAAATAATAAAAAGTGACAGATTGTGTTTAATGGAGGGCCTGACTACAAATCATGAGACATCTCCTGCCGACGGTGGCCGGATCTAACTCGGACAGGTACCGTCACGCCAACAGCTCGTGAGAGGGGAGCGGGTGGGGTGGGTGGCTGCATGGTAAACGAGACTAAATATTTCCTTTAATAATTTCATTAAATTCATTTCTTCAATGTGCCGCCCCCCCCCCCCCTGTGTAGGGTTCTCTAATGGAAGCATACATTAGAAGGCAGAAGGGAATATTCCTGTGAAAATTCTACGTGTTCATAGATATCATGAGTAGACAGATGGGTTTAATAGAGATGTATTCGTACACGTTTCTTACATTCTCCATTTTTTCTCCAATCCCAAGCGTGGTGTTAATAGAGCCCAAAGGATACCTACATGGCCGTTGATTCAGAAGGTGTGCTGGCAGGGCCCAGTCAGGGTGGTAGGGCGAGGACAAGGGTGAGGGTGGTAGAAGGTATTTCCTAGTGGCGGATTTAGAGGGGGTGCACCCCTACTCCCGTTTCCAGGTAAAATGTATGGCTATTATAATGTAAAAAATTGTTCTTGCATCAGCGCATCCCCCTATTTTAAATTTAAACACTGGATTTACCGCTGTTTCTAACCCGACAGCACCTTAGAAAATGGGGCCCACCCTAATCTTTTTCAAGATATTTAAGATATTTAAGAAGGGTACCGTAATTCAAAAAATTCCACGATATTAACTCACCATTTCCAGAATGTTCCCGGAAACACACATTTTGGCCTTGGTTACAGTAGGAGGGGGGCAGACACGTGGCAGGGTTTCTGTGTGAATTCCTCCCACCTGGATACCAGTCTCACGCCCCGCGACCTTGGTGAGCATTGGACTGAGCTGGCATGCTGTCCTCAACTGAGGTCAGTCTGGGGACAAAGGTTTGTAGCAGATAGACTATGGTTAATTCCAATACCCTTTCATAACCATTGTCTACCTGTTTTAAACCACGGTATGCAATATAGCCAAGGTGCGAATCCTTTGCCTTAGCTTTCCACCGTGGTTTAAGCATGATTACGTTGGAGCAAGTAAAGTGGAAACAAGTAAATTGGAAACATCATGTCAGCCATTCCGGAAATGTAGTTATACCAGTAGGTTTAGTACTATACTTATCTATATTAGTGGTATCGTCTATAATACTTCTGATGATTTTTCAAACATGAATGACACATGTACTGGACTGCGAACTATCTCCCCTAATCCGACCCCCCCCCCCCCGCCAACCCCTGCTGTGCCACTTGAATAATCATAATGCCCGACAGCTAAAAGTCAACACACTAGGAGGAGTCATTTATAACTACTTCATGGACACTCTATAATTAATGGCCTTAGCAGAGCACTTAGGGGTAGTTAATTATAGCTGACTAATTAATAACTGTCTAATTAATCACCCAGTGACCAACATGGCTCACCGCGTGGTAGAGAAGATGAAAGTACGATAACTCGCCTGGGTCTGAAACAAGAGGTGTATTTCTAGTAACATGCTGAAAAAGGTTCGGACATTTGTTATTTCAATTTGTTGAGTTCAAAATACATGACAAAATGTTAAATTTTCTGAAGGATTTCTAATATAAACTTAAAAAGGGTCGAACTCGTAGGGTTTCCGGAACACTATCATTTATGTTTGCTTTTACTAGATTATAAACCAATATTGTTTGATATTGCCGAAAATGTCAAATGTGTGTTTTATACATGCCGGTATACTTTCCTGGACCACCGATAAAACATTATTTTATCCTAATGTTGTCTGCTTGAAACACTGGCTTTGCTAAGACACTGGCTCCATATACTACCTGGTATATATGTTTCTTTTTTTTTTTTTTTTTTTTCAAAAAAATTTCCCTGTTACCGGTATTTTTTAATGGTGTGTAAACTGTTTCAGTCCAGTTTGAACAAATATCTAAAGCTTTTGCTATTTAATATTTGTTCAGGCCCGCTCTCTTTTTAAGTTCTGGACTAGTTCCAGACACCTTGTCCGCGATAATTTCTCTAAAAGAAATTATTTAGATGCCTGATGAGCTTATAACAAGCGAAACCTATCAAGTCTCCACTGTTGATCCTTTAAATCAACATTCAAATCAACAACAAACCTATCTGGGTTACTGTTGGTTACCGTATCCAGTCTACAACTGGTTACTAGGGAGACAGCTCCTTGTGATGTCACTGTGACGTCACTCAGAGGGCGGCGCCATGACAACGGCGGCCATTGAAGTTTCAAATTACTTCATAACAAGGTTGCATCGCGGTAGACACAGACGCTTTTTCAGCACTCGTCCCCAAAGAATCTCTTTTCTTATTCTGTTCTACCTTTCGCTCCTTGGTCGCTCTTTATTTACCACTCACCCAACACATAGACATTTGTCATTGTATCGGGAGTATTCTGGTGAAGTTGCATTTAGGATTTAGTTCCGAAAATGTCGACACAAGACGACAAAACTGAGGCAGACGCCACAAATGTCGCCTTACCGGCCGGTGATTCAAACACCGCCGAACCGAGCTCACTACCTTCTATAGGATTGAGCCCGATTGATCGAGTGGAACAAGAGGTAACTCAGTTCATCAACCAACCTGACATCGAGGAAATCACGGACAATGAGGTAAATCCAAATCCTAACTCCACTGTCAATAACTTGATCAATCTTTACAGACCGCCCGGCTCGCCGAGCGGCGCCATTTCTGACAGCGCCCTAACTAGGTCACCGGGTCAGACCATAAACAAACCGATCTCGTCTGAAAATACAGTCACCAGTAATGGGAATGTAGATTCGGACACCGGTTACTTAACAGCAGGAGAGATTAATGAATTTTCAGATATCTCTCTGCAGGTTTTAGACACGCCAATAAATTCTAAATCTAACGGCCCTAAACCAAAACCCCAACGGTCGCCGCACAAAAAGCGACGCCGAAGGAACACAAGTGACAGCAATTCTGATGAATTACTGACACCGGCACAAAGACCTACGATCAGCCGCCAGATTATAGATCTAACTGAATCCCTCACTAAGATCAAACACAAAACCTCTCGACCTTTACCGGGCAAGAATAGTTTAACTTTCACCCAAGAGAATTGGCCGGAGATTTCTAGAAATAAAGTCACGAAATCACCGAAAGATAAAGGGGCCGGGAAATCAACTAAAAAAGTAGACTCCCGAGTCAGCTTTTCTATTGACACAGGGCCCGCCCCGGTCTTTGTTGACAAAACAACAAGTGACCCTTGGTCCAGAATCACACGAAGCAAATCTAGATCTTCTCTAAGCACTAATAAGCAAACTGAAGATAGAGATTGCAGTCCCTCAACTAGCACGGGGGGCCCCACAATTCCGACATCCAACAGATTCAAAACCCTAGAAGGTCAAGAAACTGTAGATCCGGTTTTCCAAAAGTTCATTGAGAAACAGATAGAAGAATCTATAAAAGCTAAATCTACTTTCTCTAGCAAAGAACTCGCACTGAAATCGATCTCTAAAGGAAAAATTCAGTCGAGGAAATCAAAAAAGACTAAATCTAGATTGATTACCTCACCCACTACAGGGCCCATTACCACTGACTTGATAACACAAATTATTGAAAAAACTATCAATGAAAAATATCCTAAGATTACCGGTAATGACAAACCTGTTTCTTCTTCTACCCAACAGGAAGAAGATCCATCCCGACCCATGTTGTCTGAAGCAGCAGGGATGCTGTGGAGACAGTCACGTCACAGCCTCACCAATGCCACCAAAGCAGCAGTGAGAAGTGGATGGCTATGGGGACTAGTTAACGACCAGATCATCACTGACTGGGCACTGGGGCTGGAACAACCCCCGCCCTTTGTGAGTGACTTTCCGGAGTTAATTACCACCATTGCCAAGACTCGCCGAGAGGCAGCCTTGGACATCCAACGCGCCACAGCCCGTGCCCTTGAAGCCAAGTCTCATAAGGACAAGGACACTGGGGCCCAGTTGATGGCAGCGGCTGAGGGAATCTCTAGGGATCGCCCAGAAGCTGTAACCCAGGCCATCAAGGCCACAGGGGCCATGATAGGAAAGATCAAACTAAAATTAGAAAAAGATCTAGACCAACGAGAAACAAGAGCCAAGGATAGACAGCTCACAGATCTCGATCTGCTGGACACTCAGAAACTGAACCGTTCATACAAAAGCAGAACCATAGGCCACACTGAAAAGAAGAAAATGAGGAATCAAACCCAACCTTCTACCCAAAAAGAGAACAAACTCAAGGATACATCCAGTACCACGAGCCACACCAACCCCAAACCTAAACCTTCAGGTAGTGGGGTTCTCAAAACCAAACCCTCCAACAAAGAGGTTTCCAAAACCAAGAGCCAAGGTCAGATCCGTAAAGACAAGAACCAAGGCGCTAAAACCCCTAAATCTAAACCTAAACGCTCGGATTTTGCACAGGCCTTCCGCAACAAAATGCCTTCAGCCAAAGGTCGCGGAGGGAGGGGATCACCCTACAGTCGTTCCCCAAACAGCCCCAAACCTGGAAACCAGGACAAACCAGATGGTATATCCGACCAGGAGTGGAGGCTTGTGAAAGCTCACAGAGATGTGAACTGACTTTGAACTCCAACAACAACAGTAATCTGACCTCCACTGATAGTTTCACCACAGTCGGTCAAACACTGTCTGATGAAAATCTCTTTTCAGATTCATCAGACACGTCTTGGGACTTTGTTACTGATAACAACATAATTGACAATACCAGTTCTTATGTTAATGTTACACTTGACTCTTGTCTGAACAATACAAACTTGCTGGATCTACCATCCAACAACATTGAACACTCACCAGGTAGTCTTACCAACACTGCCATTTGTTCTGATGAAAATGTATCTGTTACAAGCTCTGTTGATAATGTTATTAAATGTGTTAACGTTTACTCTGACTCTTCTGTTGAAAACATATTGAACATGAATAATCAGATACCAACTCCCTCCACAAGCAATAATGTAAATGGGGATTCTGGCCTTACTCGTAGGGATATTTTAGACAATAAATTAAAAAATACCGTCATTGTTACACAACCAACGGTAATTAATTTGTCCAGTAAAATATTGACTGAAGATGAACTATCCATTTTGGAAAAGGGTCTCAACTTCTGTCCTACCCCGGGTGAACCTGTAATGGCCGACAAACACTTAGACCTAGAACGTTTTCATAATGGTCTAAGATGGAAAGCTTACTATGCCAATCAAAAGGACAGCTCAGATTTTGATTCAGAACTCCTGAAATCAAAATCTTTGAAAAATCCTGAGATGAGCAAAGCCCCTCCTGCCAATTCCCATTTAGAAACTTTCGCAACTCTAAATGACATGGACTTATTAAAAAGTAAATGTATCACTCCTCGCATAAAGAATACTTCTGAAGGTGAGCGGACAGCAATACTTAACCTGTCCAAAGATAAGGAAATAGTTATCAAACCGGCAGATAAAGGTGGCGCTGTGGTCATACAGAATACCACAGACTACCTAGTAGAGGGGGAACGCCAATTGACTGATCAAAAATTCTATAAGAAATTAGATATAGATCTTTCTAGTGATCATCAATTCAAAGTTAACACTCTTTTGGAAAGTCTAGTCACTAAAAAGGAGATGTCCATTAGGGTATTCAACCGACTCACACGAGATGACATCAGAACACCCCAGTTGTACCTCCTACCTAAAATACACAAGGCCGTCAGACCACCCCCTGGTAGACCCATTGTTTCAGCCAATGGGTGTGCCACTGAGATGATCTCAGCCTACATAGATGTTATTATGAGACCTATTGTACCCAAAATACCATCTTATGTCAAAGACACGGGCCATTTCCTATCCATACTGGAGGGCTTAACCCCCATTGACACAGATAATGCACTACTCTGCACTCTAGATGTCACATCACTTTACACTAACATACCCAATCGGGAAGGTTGTGAAGCAGTGGCGTATTGGCTCAGCCAATACCGCCCAGAAAAATGCATAGGCCTACGCCAACCACAAAATCAAACACTCATCACTATGTTAAAAATGGTCCTAGAAATGAACAATTTTCAATTCAACGGCCAAAATTACCTACAAGTAGGTGGCACAGCTATGGGAACCAGGGTAGCCCCTACACTTGCCAACCTATTTATGGGTGATTTTGAGAGGAAACATGTATACACACAACCCCTCCAACCTCTTGTCTGGCTGAGATTCATTGACGACATATTTTTGATATGGACTCACGGCCGAGACTCCCTGCTGACCTTTATAGGCGCACTCAACGATGCTCACACGAGCATCAAATTCACCTCAGAGATTTCTCACTCACAGGTACCTTTCTTAGATACTTTAGTACAATTAGAAGGCAGAGAAATACAAACATCCCTGTATTGCAAACCGACAGATGCTAATAACTACCTACATTACACATCTGCCCATGCTAGACATTGCATAAATGGGATACCGTATGGCCAATTCTTACGAATCAAACGCATTTGCACCAGGGTGGAGGACTTTATGTCCCACGCCTTGATCAAGGCCAACCACTTCATCAGAAGGGGTTACCCAAGGGATAAAATCCTAGATGCTCTACTGCGAGCAATAGATAAACCCCGTGACGACCTATTACAACGTAAGGTGAAGGTCAAATCTGATGACACTACCTCTTTTCTGGTAACCACCTATCACCCAACATTTAACAATGTGTCCAAAGTGGTAAAGAAGAATTGGGGTATTCTAGCAAGATCCACCAAGACCAAACATGTACATGATGGTACTTTGGTGATCTCTCTAAGAAAACCTCCTAATCTTAAGAATAGTTTAGTTAAGGCTAAAGTCAACTACAAAACTATTCAAGAGTCTGATACACCACCCCCTAAGCATCCGGCGGGATCCAAGGGGAGAAGTTACAATATCTGCAGCCGTACTGACTGCCCATATTGCCCGACTCTCAACCTGAGTGGAACAATCAAGTCCCACATAACAGGTAGGTCCTATCAGTCAAAGTTCAACGTATCCTGTCGGAGTTCAAACTTGATTTATTGTCTTTCATGCAAACATTGTGGAAAGCAATATGTGGGCCAGACAGAACGGAGACTCATGGATCGATTTGTGACCCATTTTGGGAACATTCGACATGCCCGTCTGAAAACAGACATGGGTCACCACTTCAATACTGAAGGACACCATGGTCTCCAGGATGTAGAAATCCACATAGTGGATTTCATCCACCTGCACCCCCACTCGAAGGGGGCAAAGGTTCTCAGAAATAAAATCGAGAACAATTGGATGTACCGCCTCCGGACGGTGATCCCCAATGGACTGAATTTGATAGATGCTCCTATTTATCAAAGTGTCAAAAAGAGTGGTACCAAATCTAAACAGAAGAAAATACCAACTCCGGCCCCCCCCGTGGAGCCCCCTGTCCCCAAATTTGGATATATTTTCCGAGGTGGGAAGTGATGGGGGATCTTAACCCACACATGGAGGAGTCGGTTTTCTTCTGGACCTGTTCACACACTGGCATCAAATCCTTTTGCCTCGTCTAAAAAATTTCCCTGTTACCGGTATTTTTTAATGGTGTGTAAACTGTTTCAGTCCAGTTTGAACAAATATCTAAAGCTTTTGCTATTTAATATTTGTTCAGGCCCGCTCTCTTTTTAAGTTCTGGACTAGTTCCAGACACCTTGTCCGCGATAATTTCTCTAAAAGAAATTATTTAGATGCCTGATGAGCTTATAACAAGCGAAACCTATCAAGTCTCCACTGTTGATCCTTTAAATCAACATTCAAATCAACAACAAACCTATCTGGGTTACTGTTGGTTACCGTATCCAGTCTACAACTGGTTACTAGGGAGACAGCTCCTTGTGATGTCACTGTGACGTCACTCAGAGGGCGGCGCCATGACAACGGCGGCCATTGAAGTTTCAAATTACTTCATAACAAGGTTGCATCGCGGTAGACACAGACGCTTTTTCAGCACTCGTCCCCAAAGAATGGTATATATGTTTCAGCATAGCCATACTATGATAGACGGTCAGCCCAAAAGGAGCCCCCTGTAATGATATTGACTATGCTGAATGAACCTGTCACTCGCAATTTGTCTAATGGTATCAGAATAACGTGGTTGGGGGGCAGCATGGGGGCAGCATGGGGGCAGGTCCCGGCGCGGGATACCAATACAGATCGATACCTCCCCCGTCCACACCATTGATCACACTGACCAGGCCTAATTGAGGCCGAGGACGGCGGTGAACTTAGGCGGGCTAGGCCAGACTGTGGTAACAGTGGACTGTGACGTCCATTGTTAAGGGTAGTGAGTCTGAGAGTGCACACATACATTCTGTGTGCTTGTTGGCTAGGACCGTGGTGTGCAATATGAGTCATGGGGGGTCTCTAGTTTAGATCAGACTATGCATCAATTAATCATGTCCCTGAAGTGTTGTCCCGGGAGGGGTGTACTCATACTGGTATCACACGGCTACAGATGGCAGACTTAATAAGCTGACATCACCATCATGATAAACTACTATCATGCCTACTCTACTCTGGTAAATCCAGGTATAGGTGCTGCGACATGTAGTTCCTATACCTGGCTCCTATAGACTATAGTATAGTGGCGTATTGTCATGCCCCCCTATATGGCACTACAGGATGTGTGCCTGGCTGCTACACTACAATACACAGGAGGACAATGTCTTGTATGACACATCAGGAGGAGCAGCCTGCGGCCACCGACAACCCGTCTAGCTGCCAGCCACACCGAGGCTTGGGAACCCAGTAGGGTGTTTATTTTAGTGCTGGGAACTGGGAGGTGTAGCCAAAGGTCAAGACACATGCCGTAGTATAACACTCGGGGTACACAACAAGTGACGGGCATGACGACTGTGATGAAGAACTCACCCCAAGACCATACATTAACTTAAACACAAACATGTACCTGCTACCCTATATCTAAATTGATAACACCATAATTATGTTCTATATTCCTGGTTATGGAGGTGTGCATAAAAAGCATGGTAACTCACAAGCTAATGCATTATCTACTATATCGTATATGGATAGCCTATAGGAAATAAGCGTGTATTGAGGATGTCGGCCTACCATATGCGATATCATATGTGTGTGTACCACAGCGTGCAGGGAGGTAAAGGAGGCAGTGCTGGCGAGCAGGAGGAGTGGGCGGGGCTGTATCACTAGCAGTGTAGGCTGGAGACGTCTATGTGTCACCGTGAGTGTGTGTGTGTGTGGGGGGGGGGGGGGGGGCGTTATTGACTTATCTCACACAGGGACACTGGAGATAGTGATCGTGAAGTGATGTGCCGCCGGGAGATGAGGTCATCCTCTGGATCAGACACCCGCGATTCCGTCACCCTTCACCTTGGCTAGTATGGGGGGAACGACCCACCTTCATTACCGTACACTATAGTCTATAGCCTAGGTCTATAGTAGGCTATACATTGATACTAAGTTTCTCTGTTTTTGTATTTACCCCAGTGGCAGTGCATGTCGGGACCCGACAATCTGTATTCTCGGGAGCAGTTGTCTGGTAACTAAGGAAGTCACAAAGGGTCTAGCTACGTAGGCAATGTACTAGAAAAAGTGACAATTTTGCTATTTTCTCTTCAGATTATGGTCTTAGAACTTAGTGCATCTGAGATCTGGAGCATATTTTGAATATCTTTCAGATTTTACAATGCATTTTGTTGTAGGTAAACTAGATCTCTTGCGATAAGGATTCTAACACCTTTTTCTAGTACATTGCCTATATATCTAGACCCCTTTGGCGGGGGGGGGGGGGTGCTATCTTAAGGAAGAAGAGCCTGATAAGGGCCACGCTGTACTGTGTGACGTAGGTTCTGCTGCCAAGAATACTGTCCTGAAGACAGTATTTTACAGACCTCAGGAAAGCTACTCAGCACTAGATCTAGATAAGCTACCGGTATATGAATAAAGGGCCGATACCCATGTTAGTGTCACAAAGTTTAGTTCACCAGGTAGAGCTGGTTTAATAGAGCTGCTCAACAGTACCGGGTATGTAGGTCCCCTCTCCCCCACCCACCTCAATGCCATGTATACTGACTACATCAAGTATGATATCTGTGCCTCTACATGGGTGCCCACAATTTTGACCGTGTCGCTGTGTCGATTTTTAGCAGAAAAGCCATGCCATCGTGTCGATTTTTAGGTATATAAGAACATAGAGTAAAATCCCTGTGGGTCGATTTTTACCCCTAATTTTCCTGTGTCCGTCAATTTTTAAAAGGGCCTAAAACGGCCGTGTCGCCGTGTCGCCCGTGTCGATTTTAACCCATGTAGAGGCACATATCTAGGGTATTACCGCTACCATTTTAGTACTCAGGATACCTAGTACTTTTTTATGTACTGTGCACATTTATATTACCGGTACCTATAAATAATACTGACGGTATTTAACTTTAAACTTAATGAAAAAAGGTGCCTGTTTACCTATATATCAAAACGTAGTTTACAACAAAATGTGGGCCTGGCTGATCAGGCTGGTCTATATTATATATCATTATGGTAAAGTACAGTAGGCCTACTATTTCAAACATGATTTAATATTTGTTTCAATACCGTCATGTCATTAGATTAAGACATGTCATGGCTCAACGCACTGACTAACTCCCGGTCCCTGCACTCCACATAGTAAAGGTACACAACCTGCGTTCCCAAAAACACGGGAAAAGGGTCCTTTTTCAATCTCTCCCAATGTCCTAGGAATTGAGAAAAAGGGGTGTTATTTCCTAAATAAGTCAGTGGATTTTGAAAAAAGGGGGGTATTTTTAAGCTTCACTCCGTGGAATTGAATAAAAGGGTGTCTGCTGGAGCTGAGGGGAATATCGGCATGTCATGATAAACACTGAATTTGGAATTTTATCTAATCTAGAGTTATCTAGGCTGTCTTATTAAAAGTCAATTGAGAATGAACATTAACCATGAAACATTCAAAGTGTGTGTTTGAATATCAATTTCTCTAAATCATAGAGAAAGAAGGCATTGGAAAGATGTCAGCGTTTCGTCAAAAGAGGGTGTTATTTTTACTTCAAAAAGTCAGTGATTTTCCACAAAAAGGGGTCATTTTCTGTCTGAAAATCCATGGAAATGGGGGTATTTTTGAGAAGAGGGAACGCAGGTTGTGTACCTTTACCATTGGGAGTGCAGGGACCGGGGACTAACTACAGTAGGCTATAGAACTGTCAGTAGTGGATGCTTCATTGCTTGACATGCTTTGACTACAACCTGAAGTTTGAGCTACAACCAGAGGCAGATGATCTAGAGCTCGGGCCTCAGCTTCTATGTACGGACCTAATCCCTAAAATGCTGGCCCTCATTCAAACCCGGGAGTAGGCCATCTAGACGACAGATGAGATGTGGGGGACTGTTGCTGCTAGCTGCAGTTGCTCCTGCAGGTCCGTGCTATTCCTGCAGCCTGCTGCACCGTCGGCTGCAGCTGCAGGACTGCCTGCAGGAGGTGGGGCAGCACCGAGTGCAGCCGGGGAGCCTGGGAGCCTGCTCCGTCCCCGGCCCCAGTCCCAGTGACGGGCTGTCTAGCACCAGCCTCGGTCAGGGTCCAGCGGCCAGACCCACCAAAACAACAACCCTCATATACCCCTCCTAGCTCCCCTCCCCTTTTTCATACCTGCTTCTTGTATGTCATAGTGCTTAACCACATGCATTTAGAACCACTGGCTGAAGATCAGGAGTGGCGCCCATGTGGCATAAACAGGGAAACGAGATACGGCACCGAAAAAGGGAAATCGTCTGCAAATGGAAATGGCAGGGAAGTGGGAGAACCTACCTTGCCAGTGGACCGAGGGGCCCTTTTAGTTTGGCTCGCTGGCTTAGGATTTTCTCGATGAGTGCTATATTTCCAGTCCTAGCAGCCTCAAGCAAATCCTGCTCCTTGCCCATGGTTATATTCCGGGTAATATTCCTTATAAAATCGTATCTAGTCACGTATTTTCATTTCGACAAGGAAGCTTTTCCTTTCAGTCGCCACCATTCTCGTAATGACGCACGTGCTGCCGCCTAGCGGTTTGGAGCCGAAGTCAAATGAAAGCTGCATGTTCATTGGTCCGCTCTAGTGCACTTACGGTACATTGTCCAATGAGCGCAACCGTTATAGCACTGAGTCAAGCAACCCACCAGCGTCTGTCCCGGATAACACATATTTCTTTTCGCGCCAGGGTCCATGGGATGTCTGTAGTAATTCATGTCAAGTATCAATAGTCAAGCTACTTGTTGTGTTTGAGGTATATAGTAAAGTAGAGTCTATCTCATCGACAGTCACAGAATGGATTAAGAAGAGGTCAAATAGGGCCTACCTTGGCCATATTAATTATTATGATAGGCCTAATGATATTTTAGGACAGAGAAGAATGTTTTATTATACCTAGCATATGATAGTCCTATCTCTTAACCACTGAAACCAATACACCCACTCCAGTGGCGCATTGCACCAATACACCCACCCGGTGGGCGTATTGGGAAATGTCACGTGACCAGCTATTGAGCAATGAGAGTGCAGCTCAAAAAGTCTAAATGCTTGCCGATTCCCGATTTTATTCCCGGTTTTTACACATTATGCAGCATATTTTGAGTGGTTTAAGAATTGAAAATGGTAGAGAGGATATGCCACCATGGCCATAACATTTTACAGCCAGTAAATTGGACCAGAAATAAGGATTTGAGAGAAAAAATCATCTGTAAAAGGAGGGAGGCATGGCCGAGAGCTGAACTACAGACCAAAACATCGGCGATCGGCCCGATTTTGCCATGTTTTTAGTGATTTACAACCTAAATCGGTATGACTATCATATGCTAGGTATAATAAATCAAAAACATAACTTGTGGGCATAACAGGAGCCTTATGCCCATTTGTGGAAATTCGCTGATGCCCACCAGATGCCTGCGGCATCCGGTGGGCATCAGCGAATTTCCATTCATGAGCATATGGCTCCTGTATGCCCACTCGTTATGTTTTTGCTTAATATACTCAAGGCAATATGCTTGTAAAGAAGTTCTATATGTGCAGTGTGGAGGTAAAGATTCAATTGTTTAGGGCCTACTGTACACCTTTATATAGGGCCTACAGCCCAGTTATGGTGCAAATTTAACGGGGCTTCGATGCGGAAGCTAAAGGTGGCATACAACGACGCCCTCCGAATGTTGCTTGGAATACCAAGATATGCTAGAGCGGGAGAAGCCTTTGCTGTTTGTGGTCTTCCAACATGTGGTGCTACAATTAGAAGATTGATTTACAGCTTTATATGTTGACTGACACAGTCAGAAAATAATTTAATCAAAACATGGTAGATCCTAGAAGTGATACCCAGTAGGCCTACACTTCAAATATCTGGAGGTGCTGGTATCGAGATCTTTATGTACACTTTAATATCACATAACTGTATTTTTGTACTTGTATAACATGTGTGTGTTTTGTTTACTATGGACCTTTTGTACAACTGAGTCTGAAATAAAAGGCTGTGTCTCACGACCTTGGGACAATGTTTTTGTCTCTGACCTGGTGCCGTCTCTGACCGGGTGCCGTCTCTGACCAGGTGCCGTCTCTGACCAGGTGTCAGAAAAAAGGTGTTTTAAAAAGAATTATACTCATATATGTAAGGATTTGGAAAAACGTTATGGTGGTTGTTATATAATCATGATTGTAATTATAATTAGCCTCCTGCTGTTGGTATTTTGACCTTATCAAGCCAAGCCGGTCAGAGACGGCACCTGGTCAGAGACGGCACCTGGTCAGAGACGACACCTGGTCAGAGACGGCAGCCGGTCAGAGACAAAAGAATGGTCCCAAGGTCGTGAGACACAGCCAAAAGTTTGAATTGAAAATTGAATTGAAATCATAGGCTACATGTAGCGTTCATGGACCGGGGCAAAACGGACCCCTGGGGCAAAACGGCCCCCATCCCTAACTGAGTTCTGAGCTTTTATTTTAATTCCATATTTTTGTCAAATTGGCTGATATAGGCCTAAGGGGTGCAGAGGGGTCCCCCTCAGATCGGAACGTCGCCGAAATTTAGAGCCTGAAGTCGGAAAGTCGCCTTTTTAGACTATTTTTATTATAGCCAAATTTGTCCAAAAGTCACTACCCAGTGGGCACAAAATTCAGTTCACCATTGAATCAATGTTGAATCAACATTGAATCAGCATTGACAACCAGTTATCAATGTTGATTTAATGTTCTGTGCCCACTGGGTAGGTCGCCTAAATAATTATTATTGCACCAGGTCGAAAAGTCGCCTGGAAAACAGCCCAGGTCGCCAGGTCGCCGAAAACCCCTCTGCAGTCACATATGATTGATAGAAAAAACAAGTTTTAGGGGTAAATTTAAAAGTTACCCATAATGTTTCGGACATGGCTTTATATTTTTGCATGAAGGTGGAGCAAAATGCATTAAGGCCAAATAGAAAAAAAGGTTTGTTTCAGGTAACATGGGATGAAAATCTAGGGTCGGTAGGTCAGATTTATTTATTTTTAACTTTTTTTTTTACAGCCCTTCTACGATACCAACAAATTGTAAAAATGGGGGGGGATTTTCTTTTTTTTATAAAACTGAAATTTACCCCCAAAAAGTGTAAAAATTCAAAAATTTCTTCAAAATTGCATAAAAAAAAAGGAGGGTCGGCCTTGTTTAGATAGGGTCGGTCGGGTGACCTGAAACAAACGTCTTTTTTTGCCTAATTAATGTACCCAAGGCAGAATCATACTCTAGCTCCAGTTATGGACAAGCATGAAGTATGATCATCAGATTTGAGCCATAAAAATTAGACAAGTCACACTCACACATTCAAATGGGAACTTTTATGTATTTCCAAACTTTTAGAAAATCTGTTCATTATTACCTATTCTGCAACTTAGTAATCTATGTTGGCTTCATTGTATTAATGAAAGTAGATCCTGCTTTAGATAAAACCCCTACATATTGTATAGTCCGTTAATTAAGATGTACACTGCACATACAAGACGAGTGCAATTGTCTCCTCCTGTCGATGCATATAACACCTGGAATAACATCAAACCTGAAATAAGAATCTCTGAAAAACAACATTATTTTTAAAAGGAAATTGAAGTGTAGTATCCTAAAACATTTCAAGGAGGCCTGGAATTACCATCTCCTATTCACAAATCTGTAAATTGCATTAATAGGTACAACTCTTCATTACAAAGCCCAGTGGTCGACCTCCTACAAATGAACTTTTCGTTGAATTTATTCAACTTGGCGGGCAATTAAAATAATACTTATAAAGTCTTTGTATAGGCCTAGTATTAGTATTAGTAATCCTGTCATCTCATATTGTATAATAGTATTCTATCTGTGCAACACCTTAGGAGCCTCGGTCATAAAATACTCACTGCAATACAATGTATCTGAATGGAAAGGCACATATCTATCTGAATATTGATCACAGGTATATCATACATCCAACCAACCTGACTACACTTACATGTTTTTTATGTGAACTTGGTATCATCTCATCACTCATCTCCCCTCCATCCCTCCCCTCCCCCTTCCCCAGTAATATCACAATGATAGGCTATATGGTAGTCATCATCATTAAACAAATAGAATGGAGGTGCTGTTACCAAAACTGCTAATCAAATGGTGTTATCATTATAAGTATCAACCTCTTCTGTTATCCAATGGAATCAAATGTAATTGTATTCATACTTTTATGTTTTTTGAGATCAGCAGAATAAAAACCTTGCAAATTGAAAAAAAAATTGAGTAGGGGCCATCTAGTGTCAGGTGGCAGAACTACTGTACCACATCAGTCTGCCCAGTCTGCGGCAGAGAGTAGTCTCTGCGCGCCTCAAGTCTCCAACGTAGCCTTCACTCTCCAGCAGAGGTTTGGTATTGACTAACTATGGGTGGCGGCCATTATCCACCGGTGGATATTGGAGAGTGATGGAGAGCTGAAGCTTACAGAGATATAATTCAGACCCACGGGTGGAGACGTCTAGCGTCAATATCTCGCGATAGATTGCAGTCTGCCCTGTTCAAACCCCACCTCAGTCCACATCACGTAACCCATACTGATCTGCGCACACATCGGGCAGCCTGCATGGGGCCACGCCGAAACCCAATGACCAAAACCAATGAGCTCAAGACGAATTCTGATCCATTTTCCCAATTCTGGTAAGCTGTTTGGGCCCTGCCTGAAAGCGTGCCCCTAGCCCAGGTAAAATACAAGTAGTGAGATCTGCCCAAGCAAAAACCGATTTGGCCCTTTGACGGCTTGCTACTAGGGTCACCACCATAATTCCTATGGCAAAACCACATAGAAAGTACTAAGACATAGAAAATAATCATGCTGGGGTTAAAAATTAATCAAAATTGTGAGACAAATATATATGTATTTTGGGGGGTATTTTGGAGGTTTTGAGGATTTAAGACCTAATTATATAATTGTATAGCTCTATACACAAAAAGTAACTCAGGGATTTTTGAAGTGATTATATATGAGACGCCTGCCAGAAACCCACCATGTAGGTACAACGAGTACAGGAAGACTATCAAGTGTTGACACCAAAATCTACATTTTATAATTGACCCACACATCCCCATCTATAATTGGTGGCCCCACCTGGAAGCAATGGTCAGAACCACTGCAGTATGAGGTTTCTCACTTAGGTCTTTAGGTCACGAGGAAGTAATTATTATTCCTCTATGTTTCTATATAGCATAATGCACAAAATTAGCCATCCACAAAATTTGTTGACCAAAGTCTTAGCCCTAGTCTGATTAAACAATCCCTCACACACAATGTTTCAGCCTCAATAGAGAGCATGACCGCGAAAATCTCAAAAAGTCACTTTTATCCACAGGTAGTCCCATTTTGCCCTGTTTTAGGCCTAAAATCGACCTTTGTCCACATCAGTTTGTGCATGCCTCAGAAATTCCCTCAACAAACAAAACAACAACAGAAAGAAAAAGAAAAAAAAGTGCTATTCTATCCAAAGGGTTTTTGGGAACACCTGTGAATTTTTTTTCACAATTTTAGCCATTTTTGTTTCATCTGAAATATAACCCAATCAGCAGCCAGAACACCCTTCAATGCAGACCAGAATACCAGTATATAGTGGGACACCTAAATTGCTCTAAAACATGTACCTATTCAAATATTCAAATTTATGGTTATATAGCTATGTCAATATTAATATAGGGATTCATAGTACCATGCTCTCCATGCGGGAAGGTGCAGTACTATATATATATAATACATAGCATCAGCTTTGGGCCTTAACATCAGCCATGCGCTCTTCACCCTTCATTTAAATGTAACATGAATATGTGTATCCTACAACAGCAACCATATAATATCATACTTTTTTTTTGAGATACAAGATTAACTACCGTACCGTCGCGATAAAGCGCCGGTTTCGAAAGAGCGCCGGTCTTGAATAAGCGCCGGGGGTACAAGGGTCTTGAAATGTTCCTTAAGCACTAAATTAGGATCTTGAATAAGCGCCTGTCTTGGATATCAAAGCCCCTCCAAATTGAAGAGCGCCCCGGCGCTAATTCGCGACGGTACGGTATGCTAAAGTACTGGGAGGGCCAAATCCAATGCCCCCATTGAATGCAATTAAATATATAGACAAATGCCAACGCCCATTGATACTGTCTCTGGCGTATTTCATGAGTGGGGGCTGGGGCCATATCCCATGAAGCCACAGGCTGAGTGGGATATGCCCCAGCCCCCACAAGTTTGGCATTTGGATTTATTTTTTTATTTAAAGCCATTTAATGAAGAAAAAAAGTTTTTTCCTTAGCCCATTGAATACGGCCACATTGTATTCAATTGGGGACATTGAATACTGCCCCTGCTATAGTTAAGCATAGTAAATTTTGTATTTCAAAAAAATGAAATGTCATACTGTATCTTTGATCTATGAGAGATTGAATTCCACTTGAATTCTTTCGAATTCTTATCTAAACTATGTGTCTAGGCATACATTATGTGTGTGTATCATTTTGGTCGAAATTCACTGTTAGGCCAAGCACAAAAAAAACCAAAGACAATAATAGTGTCAATCACAACACAGCAAAGCATACCTAAGATATTATGGGAAGATGTAAGAGGTTCAATTCAATTCAATTCAATTCAATTCTGAGTACATCATAGTATGCTACAGTTATTTTCCGCAAGGCTGCAGTGTTGTAATTCCACCATAACTGAGCAGTGTAAAGATGTGTGCAATAGGTCCTAAATACCTGGATTTTGACCTCTATACTACACTTGTATGGCCCAAACTCCCGAGTTATGCAGGTTTGGGGCTGAGGAAGGACAAATCAGAAAGTTCTCAATATGTTTGAACAAGTTTATTCTATTGAAAGGGATATATCTCGGCTCCTTGGAACACTTTTTGTTCTCCAGGACCGAAATAAGGTGATTTTGTACATTATGTCTTACATCACAGCAACTAATCATTTCGTTTACAAACTGGGACAACATATATCTTAAGATATACCAAGAATGGATGACCTCCGAAAAATAGTTTTTGAGATACAGCTTGATGATTTTGAAGATTTATCAAAATATGAAAATTTTAACCACATACTCTCAACTTTATCCTAGTTCACTAAAAATGGTTCAATTAATTGTCAAAATCACTCTACAATGTCCTGATGGTATATACTTTAGAAAATATGGACCATTAGGATCCCTTCTTGAACCTACTTGGCACAGTACTGGCCTAAAAATCTGCTATTTGATCTTATTTCGGTCCCGGAGTCACCCTGACTCCGGGACCAAATTAAAATATTGTATAAATGTAGGTTACATTAGTGGAATCATCAGATTTCTGGTTTAGAGCATTAGAGGGGGTAGATAGGAAGCAGGGGCACTAGAGATAACTAAAATATATTGGATATTAACAATTCTGTGTGGGTTTTACTTTTATCAGCAAGGCGAGTGACTCCGGGACCAAAATAAGAGTGTGACTCCAGGACCAAAATAAGTATCACAATACCCATTTTGTCCTGGAGGCTAGAATATTGGATTTTTTTCAAAATTTCTTTTTTCTGCCAAAAGACACAATAGCTACCTCACAATCTGGGGTACAAGGGATACTGTTTGGATCTTCTTTATTTACTGTATAGGGGTATCAAAATGAAAGGACTTTCGAAAATTTTGCTGACAATATACACTTAAATGGCTGTGGAGAAAAAAATACAGTGCATAGGAAGTGAAAGCCTCATGAATCGAGTGATTATACCATAGGCCTAACAGAAAATGATATTTGGGATGGGCTGTTGTTTCCTCAGTAGACAAAGGAGACATGTAAAACATTTCATTTTTAGCCTTTTTGACATTTTTAGGGGGTTTTAGGGCTTTGGAGGGCCAGAAAATGAAAAGTTTTGGACCAGTACACAAAAAAAAGAAAATTCCTAAAAGTATAGGATGTTTTGTCACATATACCAAAATTTAAAAAAAATTGATGCAAAGGTTGCTATTCTGTAGGGGTATGAGGCTGAAAAGGGCCAGAAATAGAATTTCCTAACCAGCATGATCATGATCTCTTATGCATATAGCCATCAAAGTATGTCCTTGTCATCCCTGAGGTTATTTGTTTTAATGTGTCCTAGATACTTCACCTCCTCTATGAGCCTCTTAGATTTAGCCATTTAGAATTTGTTTGTCCAAAGGACCCGTACACCCAGTCCTACACTCACTGAGCTTAACTGATAGATCATCCATATATACATTGAACAGGTGTGGTGAGAGTATACCACCCTGTCGAACACTTTTGCCAATTACAAACTCATCTGAAATAGTACTGCTCCATCTGACCAACATTTTTTTAAGCGTGTACCAGTACTAGACCAGTATTCTGACAATATAACCGGGAACACCACGGTTGACGAGTTTATCAAACAGTTTTGCGTGATTCACTCTATCAAAAGCTTTGGAGTCATCAAGAAAACACATGAACATTGAGAGAGCGATATTTTAGCACCAATTCTTTCATAGCATAAATACACATATCTGTCCCATGTTTTGACTTAACCCCTTCACCACTGTATTTCTTGTAACTCAATGCAATTTTGTGCAATATATTGGCTTACCGTGTGGAAGGGGTTAAAACCAAATTGATTGGCATTGGTGATAATATGTGACCCATCTAGGGAAAAGACCCCTTCAGGCGGGATTTTTAGCTCTGGTTTGGGCCACCAGGAGGCACCATAGATGCAAAACAGTGTTAAATACATGAAAAAAGTTCTAAAACCATTTTTTATGTAAAATGCAATGATCTTCATGAAATAATTCCATCTTTGATGCAAACATTCCATATTTAGAATGCAAAAAGAACGTTTTTGTAAAGAATTAGCACATATCATAGTTTCTGGTTACCATGGAAACCATCCCAAAAGCCTAAATTGGAGGTAATAATCCGGATTTCTTTAAAAATCCCATCAGGTACCCAAAGCTGAAAACAGAATGCAGAAATTCCTTCGAGAACCAAATTTAGACTTATAAATCCAATTTTATTTGGTTATTTTTAGATAAAACTGATTTTTCATAATTATCATCATTTACTATGGGATATAATTCAATTAGAGCTTATTTACCATTTTCAATCAGTGATAGGTACCAATGTTTGAAAAGCAATTCCCATAAAAGTATTAGGATATTTTCAGCTCATGATATCTCATTTTAAAGATTATGACACCAATTTTAATTACTATTTTCCCCCCTGGAGGGATCTTTTTCCTCACCTGGTCACATATAGTCTTACATAATGTGTGTGTATTTTGGTCAAAACTCACTGTTAGGCCAGGTAATAGATTCAGGATCAAAGAGGAGAAACAGACCTTTCAACATGCCTTCCAGCACCTACACTCTCTTTACAAAGTCCAAAATCAAATGAGGCCTTCTCTTTCTTTCCACAAACTCACTTCCAGTTGCAGTTGAACGCTCCCAATACATATCTCTAAGTTCCTAGGGTTGACATCAGGTGGCAGCAATGCTAGGTCTCTCTGGATGAGACCCCCTCTCTGTATCAATATCTCAATGGGCGTTACACTTTGGACTTTTAGTACATATGAACTCTGATTTCTTACATTCATAGTATAAGATCATCTGCCTGTCTATGTCTGAACCCAAGACACTTTTGGTCGATAAACTACAAAAACTATACAACTGGATGTCTTATAGATTAAATTCTATATTTGGACTGGGAAGAATTCTGGAAAGGTGCTAATGTTAATGCCACTTGGGATATTGTCCAGGATTGCATCACTGAATACATGGACAACTTTTGTCCTCTTGGCAAGAAGTATCATAAGACTGTGGGAAATCTTGCATGGATAACCAATGAAAAAGCCTGTGCACTGCCAGTATGTTGGGACGACTTCTCGACCCATATCAAAGACCAAGGAGGATAAGCGTATAGCAAAGACCAAGGAGGATAAGCGTATTCCTCTCTGCCCATACTACTTTTACACACTGCGCGTATTCTCAAACTGAAAAAGAATTAGTCTATGCATAGTCTAACACCACCTTTTCATTAGATCAGATGTCACTACATGGGCCCCACTTTCATATTGTAAGGCTTACATCATGGAACGGTCTATGCATTAATTTCAAACAATTAAACAATTACTATTAGGCCGTAGGGTAAGCCACTGAAATGTGAAGTTTCGTTCCAGTGATGGGGGCACTACTTTTTGAAGGTGGATTCATATAGCTATTGCCCATACCAATCTGAGAAAAAAAGTTCTTTTCTCAAAATCCTGCAGTTTTCTCGTACGGTGAGGTCAAAGGTCAAGGTCACACAAAAAGAGGGTCGGGCCAGAAAATATACTCATCTAGTAACTGCTCATTTAATATAAATCTGACAGGGCTAATATTTTACATCAAGATAGACCCATATAAGACCTTATTCCATGAAAAAGGAAAATGAATTTGGCCAAGGTCAAGGTCACTGTTTTCAAGATCAAACATTGAAATATGGGCAAAAATGGCTCTTATGCTTGCTTTCAATAGCTCTGGTGACCTGGTGTTTCCATGGCAACCGGTAACCGTCTCTTTTTTTAAATATAATTAATGGGTGAAATGAGAAATCACTCATGGTGACCTCTAGAGCTTAATAGTAATAAAATCACTTAGATATCTGGCATGTTTGTAGAGTCTGATGAGTGTTATGTATTGAGTCCTTAATATGACCTCAACCAAGGTCAAGGTCATTGGTTCAAGGTCAAATATAGGAATTTTTGGCATATTTTGACATATTTGGTATATAGTTATACATGGTGTAGTAAGAATGCAATTTATATATGGCCATTAGTTGTTTGAGGTTGTTTTGTATAGCCAATGGCACTAACAACCATAGGCCAAAAGTTCTCCACTCATAAAATTGTACTTTTGTCACGGGATTAGGTCAAAGGTCAAGGTCACCCAAAAAAGAGGGTCTAGTCAGAAAATATACTTATCTCATAACTGCTCATTTGATATAAATTAGGCAGGGCTAATATTTTACATCAAGATAGACCCATATAGAGACATTTCCTGACTGGAATTTGTCCTTGATAAGTCTCCTACCAAGGTCAAGGTCATTATATCAAGGTCAAATGTGGGAATTTCTGCCATATTTGGACATATTTGTTATAGTTAGACATGATGTGGTAGATTATAAATTCCTTAAGGTGCTTTTGTATAGCAACCAACCATAGACCAAAAGTTCTCCACTTAAAATATTACATCATGTCTCAGGATGAGGTCAAAGGTCAAGGTCGTTCAAAAAGAGAGTAAGATCAGAGTATACATATTGGCTAACTGTTCCTTTAACTTTGACAGCAAAGATTATATGTCAGGAAAGACCTATAGTACACCTATTTGTATGAGAAATTTAAATGACCTTGGCAAAGGTCAAAGTCACTCTTTTCAAGGTAAAACTATGGAAATCAGGGAAAGATTGTTATCACAGTTGGTTTTGATTGCTTTGGTATCAACATCAGTTAAAGCTTTCATGCTCAAATAAAGCTGAGATGTCATAGGAACAATTTCTTTCTGCATTTTTTGAGAAATGGCTCATGTTTCCATGGCAACTGGTAAACAATTCATTTGTTTGTACAGTTAATAGCTAAATTGTGAAGTGCTCATGGTGACCTGTAGAGCCTAATAATGATTAAATATCTATATATGGCATGTATATAGAGCCTGGGGAGTGCTTTGTATTAAGCACTTTACATGACCTCTAGTGAAGTCAGGGTTATTGGAACAAGACCAGTTATAGGAATGTTGCCATATTTGCTATAGTTAGGGATGATGTAGTAAAAATGCAATGTTGCATATGACCACTAATTCCTGGAGGTGGTTATATGTAACCAATCCCATCATACAAAAACTGTTATACAATGTTATATAGTGTTTCTCTATGGGTCCTTATTGTGGCAAAACATTCATTAAACGTTAAAAACTTTATTTTGATGTAAAATAATGTATTTTTGTTAGCATGGAACTACCAAGCCACAGGTCAAAAGTTATTATTTCCACTTTTGATATTGACAGTACTGGGCATGTCTGGCATATGTATAGACAGGTGACAAACCTAGACTCCCTTGTCAGTGCTTGATACAGAACCGTATTGCTATTCAGTATACATTTATAGACATGTTATCACAGCGTAGTACTGAAATGCATGAGTCAATGTATTTACAACTTAAATTAAAACAAATTGCTGACCTTTCTTGCAAATAAGTGGAAAAAACTATTGCAGTAACCTAATAGGTAGATATCCCTTCTAAGGTCCTGTGGATGTACCAAGTTGATTCTGTGTTGCATTTAGAAGAAAAGAGGAGTTAAAGATGTACATTGTACATGTTTCTGTGCGCTTAAGACAGCCCTTTATACATAAGTCACGGGGTGCCTGTGTGAGTGAGCACCCCCCCCTCCCCTCTCCCCCCCCCCCAACAGCTTTCACACTCAGCCGCCGTGTAATGTTGTTGGTGGTGGTGGTGGGGGGTGTGTCTGGGACATGCAGAGCATCGCGCTATAGCACTACGTTATATGTAGAGACGGCATACATCCTAATATAGCCATGGATAATACCTGATAGCCTGATGAGTGCCTTGTATCAAGTTTCTAGGGTAATCTTTACCAAGGCCAAGGTCATTTGAGCGAGGTAAAATACCATGCTTTATTTGGCCGCATTTGGTATATCTGGATATGAATCAGTATATATACCTATTATGTGAATTCATAAATCTTGATCATCATGTCACAGGAAAAATAGTATTAGAAGGAATTTACTATAAAACTGAAGTCAGATCGCCAGGATCAGGACTAAGTCAAAGTGTTGCTTATACACAAGTTTTTATTACTACCAGTACCTTTAGCATTGGATTTAGAACCCTTCCCCCTCCCTGAAAAAAATAAGAGAAGTTTCTAGTATAGGCCTACTCACCCCTCCCTCTTGGTTCCACAAACGTCCCCACCCTCTTACCGCCGCAAAGGTAATGGGCAAAGACTAACCTCTTAGTCTCAAGTCAATGAAAGTATGGGTGACCATAAGAGCAGAGGCCTGTACAGGGGGGGGGGGTTAAATTTTTCAATTTTATTTGTATTTATGTATCTTGATTATATTGGTTGATACCCTCTTCTAAGGTCGTGCATACACATGTAACAGGCACCCCGCCTGATTTCAAGAGGGGGTTCTCTATTGTGCACTTGAATGCCCGGTCTGTTAGACATAAGATAACGCACCTCAAAACAGAATTGGAGAATTTTGATATAGATCTTGTTATTTTCTCTGAAAACTGGTTAAAAGACCAAGATGATGACTTTACAAATAGTTTTCCTATGTACAATCCCTTTAGGCATAATAGAATTAGTATGTATGCTTTATCTGTTCCTGTCAAGCACCTCAAGCCTGATTCAATGGGGTGGGTAGTAGCGGCCAAAGTAATGGCATTTTGTATATAAGGGAATAAAACAGTACTATAATTATGATTTCCAGTCCCCCATTTAGGCTAATATGATTCCTCAAAGTTAGGGAGTGGCTCATACGTGAGTTAGGCTTATACATGAGATTTTACAGTAGCTTGTGTTGTCATGGTAACCACGATGCAATAGCTAAATTTTAGATGGCTTACAACAAGTGTCTTTTCATACCCTGTGCATGATATAAAAGGAAACCTACACTTGCAAAAAGAATGGTCATAATGAGGTAAATACTCCAGAAATTACCCCCCTTATATAAAAAGACAGTGACATTCTAAGATTAAAGGAATTGTTCGCTTACCCCATGTTATCCCCCACCCACCTACCCCAATGAGCTCGCCACATAAAAAGAACATAAGAGAAACTTTTACAAACTACAATCATTTATATTTATTCAAACATTATGCATTGAACATGACACAGGCATAAAATAATCTTATATGGACCCAGTATAATCCATTTCCTAATTTTGTGTTAGACTTGCTGATAAATCTAAACAGACAGGTTGGTAGATTAGATACGTATCCATCACTGTACGTTTTGCGTTCATCTCCTAATGGAATAGTCAGGCCATAAATCAGTAAAATCATGAAGAGAGTGGGTGTTTTCATCCCAACCCATGCCCCCAGTGCTGGTATAGCAAAGACCCATTGTTCTATGATTACAGATAAGGCGTTGCAGACCCACCCACGGGGGTCAGTAGCCTAGTATATCTAGCTGTTCATGGTCTCATGGTCACACAAAATGTACCAGTTAAATGGTACGCCAGAACAATGCACAGTACTATTATAAATGTTCCAAATCATTCCTGATTACAAGAGCTAGTGAAACCAAATATTTATGCCTTTTTTTTCAGAATTTGACCTGGAAAAGAGTGACCATGACCTTGGCCAAGATCATTTAAATTTGTATATAAGTCTGATCCTGACATACATAATCTTGCCCTGGCACTGTCAATATTGAAAGAGCATCTATGATATATATTTACTTTTTTGAGTGACCTTGACCTTTGACCTCATCCTGGGATAAAGCTAATATTTTTGGTCGAGGACTTTTGGCCAATGGTCCGTATTGCCATTGACTATAAAAACCACCTTCAAATGGCCATGTACAACATTGCATTCTTACTACATCCTGTCTAAAGCAAATATGGCAAAAAGTCTTATATCTAACCTTCATCTGATGACCTTGACCTTGGAAGAGGTCATATCAAGGACAAATTCCAGTTAGGAAATGTCTCTATGACATCTCGGCATCATTTGAGCAGAAAATGTAATACTTATGCTGATATTCGAGGTCACCAGAGTATAAATGTAAAACTGCCAAAATACTGTGCATGTGGGCCTAACTGTGGGCTAGGCTACACTGTATTATGTCATATGACAACATATTCATACCTAACTGAATCTTTATCCTCAATTGATATTTTCCCTTTACTTTTGGTTTTCACACGGAAAATTACTTGGGTGTCATTATTTTTATTATTTTGTAAAAAATAAATAAAAATATTCCCTTTCATTTCACTAAAAGCATGATTTAGCGTTGGGGAATCTTTATCCTCAATTTATTTTTTCAAAGTTCTAAATGATTTTATGCACAATTATATAGCCCATGCTCTTAATTGTAAGCATATAAAATGAAAAGTTTTGTTAATGAGGTAGTAGTGCAGGAGCATTTCATGGGCATATCAATCACTATAAATCACTATAAAGGACAATAATTGCTATAAATTATAAGAAAGTAGTTTTGGTGAATGATTTCTATTCTTTAAAAAAAAAAAAAAAAAAGTTTCCCCAAATCACGATTTTTTATGATGCGTGCGGTGATGAGAATCCAGTTTATTTTTTTGAGTGGCCTAAATCAAAATAGGCCTATCTATATATGCATATCTGGTAAGGCTACTCTGAGAGATGGGATTACATGTAATATATAGTGGAACACTTACATTTAAGGTCTCAGTGTACTTTATTTCAATATCTGACTAATAGAAATTATCAAGATGTAAAGAAACAATGTATCTAACATACATTTTGAAATATCATGTTATAATTCTCAATACCACTGCTAACAAATAACTGTAGGGGTAGGTAGGGGTAAAAGGCCCACTAAACCATATATGGGTAAATATCAGGGAAAATGTTCACATATTCTGATTATTTTTTATTTCAACTTATAAAAGGGTTCAAAATGATTATTTGTGCAATAATTTGTCAGCCTTATCCTGCAAGAAATGAGGAAAAAAATTGACCCAAATATTTTTTTGAAAGTGGGCCTTTTATCCCTACCCAGGGGTAAAAGACCCACAAATTGTGCCTGCAGAGGGCAAATATTTGCAACCTTGTGACCTTGGCCATTTTCAACCTGGGAAAATAATTTCACTGACTATAATACATTTGGATATATTTGAAAATAGCATTAAGAGTCTAAATCTAACTTTGTGGCCTGGGCTCCTTTTTTTGGCAACTTTCCAATCACTGGGAATCTGACCCCGCAGAAAAATTGTGGTCCCCACCCCCCTACTGGGGTAAAAGGCCCACACAAAGGGTAAGAAGCCCATGGGCCTTTTACCCCAAAGTCTAAATAGACCTTTTTCATAAGGCTACACCTTTTCTTCGAAGGTCACAGGACAGATCTGCAACTAATATTCACTTTTATATATTATTTATGCTTAAATTATACTTTTATACACTATCCAACTGCCCTTATATTATGGGCCTCTTATCCCAGAACCAAAATGGGCCTTTTACCCCAAATGGGCCTTTTATCCCAAATGGGCCTTTTACCCCACTTTATCTTGGAATGCAACTAACAGGTTATCACATAGTAGGCCTACTGCACAATTCTATAAATCATTTTTACTTAAATTTCATTTTTAGATTGCCTAAAGTATTATCCAATAGATTATGCACGAAATATTTAATGAACTACATTGTTTGGGAAAAAATTCAAAAAATTCAAAAAAATAGCAAGAATTTATTTGAAAATAATATTTTTACATTTTTTCAAAATGTTGGCAAGATTTCTCATCTGATTCCACTCTTAATCTGTCAGAGAGGTCATCTATGTTGCACCATTTGTCCCAACTGTCTAAATTATGAATATAATTTATTTCTGAGGCAGGGTGGGCAAGTGGGCCTTTTGCCCCCCTGGGCCTTTTACCCCTACTTACCTACTATTTCCTACTTTCGAATTTATGGCGGCAAAAGGTGTGAACCCACATTGTGTTGAAATTTAAAAGGTATGATTACCTCTTAACTTTGGCACATGCACATGTTCATCATAGCCTAATGCACACAGAAAAAAAGAATACGCCTATTAGAATGCAGTTGTTCCAGGTGTTACGTCTGTTTGCCTTAAGATAACTTGGACACCCACGCTACTTGCAGATATAGCGTAGGTATCATATAATTCCGACCTTGACACCATAAGAGTTGAATACACAGTATGAATGTGTATTAAATTGTTTGTTGTTTCCCTACCCTTTTGATGTCTAATGTGTATTCTCCAATACACAAGCCTACGGCCATATTTTAATCCCTTAGTTAGTGGTGATTAGTGGATGTGTAGGCCTATTAGCCACCCCGCCATTATAGGTTGGTTAGGCCCACTATATTAAATTGGACACCCACGCTACTTGCAGATAGAGTGTAGGTATCATATAATTCTGACCTTGACACCATAAGAGTTGAATACACAGTATGAATGTGTATTAAAATGTTTGTTGTCTCTCCACCCTTTTGATGTCTGATGTGTATTCTCCAATACACAAGACATACGGCCGTATTTTAATCCCTTAATTGGTGGTAATTAGTAGATGTGTATTAGAACTAGTGCAATGTAGCGCCGGCCACGCTTGTTGCCTTGTATGAGGCTAACGCCAATCTCGCTCCGAGTCTAGCTGTTAGTATCGTAGAGCCCACTGAATCACCACTATATAGCCAGCCAATTAGAAATGGATCCGCTTTCTCTCCATTATCTCATTAACATAAACTATATGAGGCTGAGGCCAATCTCGCCCCGAGTGTAGGCCTTTAACCCTTTCGTGCCCAGAACTCCAAAAGTGCGCGCTTTTACACCTATATACTTATGTTTAGGAGAGCACCCTGGGTGCCATAGAAATCGGATTGGTATCATTTTAGGACTAAATGAAGCCCAATTACATAGGGTTTCTAATGATACCAGGTATCCTATATTAGCATGTGTGTGTGTGTTGATGGAATGCTGAACTAGAAGATATTATGAGTTTAAAATTGCCTTAAAAGCACTAACAGTGCGCGCTCTAGCAATAGTAGGGCAGAGGAATTACAGAAATATAGAAAAAATAGTGAAAATATTGATAAAAAATGATAGAAAACATTTTTTAATGTTTTTTCCTAGAGATTCCAATTACAATATTGATATTCTTCTATTTCTTATAGATGTGCCCTCATTTGGAACCCCGAAAGAACGTTTTCTAGGCCAATAACAGGATATTACCAACTAAATGTGCAAAATCTGGCATTTAGATGGCAATTAACGTATTGCTTGATACCAGTGAAAAGAATGTTTCTGGTTGTCATGACAACCCAAGATAGAATGTTGTTTTAAAAAGTATTGAAAGGGGCACTTCAATAGCTTTCAAAAAATATAATATCAAGCATATGTCAAAGTAATATAGCCTATCTATTGGTTACCTGATCTACAAATGATGATGTAAAGAAACTGACTTTCAACAATAGTTCTGGGCACGAAAGGGTTAATAGTAGGCCTACAGGTCACATGGAAGTAAATGGCGCCATCTACCGAGTCATATGGTATTCTGGTCTGCATTGAAGGGTGTTCTGGCTGCTGATTGGGTTATATTTCAGATGAAACAAAAATGGCTAAAATTGTGAAAAAATTCACAGGTGTTCCCAAATACCCTTTGGATAGAACAGCACATGTAGTTTTATGCTATGTAAAGGGTTGGGGAATTTCTGAGGCATGCAAAAACTGATGTGGCCAAAGGTCGATTTTAGGCCCAAAACAGGGCAAAATGGGACTAGGGTAAATGTGGGTAATATCGCGCATGTGGTAATATCGCGCACCCCCCCTAAAAGGGACATTTTTCAAAAAAAATAATTTTTTTTTAGTTAGCCATGTTATATCAAGTATCATTTGAATGCATATCATTTACCTGTGCTATGCATGTATATCAGGAGAATAATTTGTATTTTTGATACTTGCTAAATCAGCAGTTTCTATACTAATTCCCATAGGGCTAATATCGCTCAGGGATGTTGTAATATCGCTCACTTTTCATAAAATAAGATAAAATAGAATAAATGACAAAGAAATAAAGAGAACAGTCGTACAGGGTGGCTTAATATGTTGTCTAAGACTGGTGTAAATTTGCATATACTGCTACTTACCACACAGGTGTGAGAGCACTTGGGGCAAAGCACCCTGTTTTCACACTTTTGGGTGTGAAACAGATGAGCGGAATTACCCATATGGCAAAATGCACTGTATTTCAATGGGTGAGCGATATAACACAATGGTGTGAGCGATATAACAACAACTATAACGATATAACCCAAATATTTAGTCACTTTTAGACCCCTGCTTAACTTATAGGGGGTTGCTTTTGGCATACATTTTTTTCTTTATTTTTTTTCATTTAAAATTATTTTTTTGAAAAAACACATAAAAAAAGTTTTTCAATGACAGCAGATTACCAGTATTTGTAACATTTGGGTAATATCGTCACTAGGTGCGCGATATTACCCACATTTACCCTACCTGTGGATAAAAGTGACTTTCTTGAGCTTTTCATGGTCAACCCGTTTATTGAGGCTGAAACATTGTGTGTGAGGGATTGTTTAATAAGACTAGGGCTAAGACTATGGTCAACAAATTTTGTGGATGGCTAATTTTGTGCATTATGCTATATAGAAACATGGAGGAATAATAATTACTTCCTCGTGACCTACTGAGTTAGCCCTAAGACTCTGGTTTGCCGACAGACGTCTCTGCTGTGCCAAGGCGCCAATTTTCGTTTGTGTACCAAAAGCCAGGTGGCGCTGCGATCTGTCAGGTGACCCAGTTTTCATCATGGCGGACATTCAGGTATGTTTGGTACAAAGTTTATTTAAAGTTTTCCTCTTCCTCTGTTTTAGCTTTTTGACAGGGAGTTTTCAGGAGCCGGGTGTGATAGCAGTTCGCATCTGAGTAGTTAGATATGTGGTTTGGGAGTTTAGGACGAGGGAAACGGGTAGTTTAGGGCAGTGTTTTGACTATGGTCCGCCCACTCCCTGGCCACTACCGGTGGGGAGTAGGTCTGTGAGTGTCATGCCAATTCAGTCAGGTTGTAGGGTTGTTTGTCAAATTAAATTCTCGCTATTAACCTCATATTCAACACAATAAGATATTACTCTTGCATGATGGTAAATATCAAGGCAATCGTATACCATACAGGGCGTAAAGTCAGTTCATGTGGGTAGCACTGGACGTTATTTCCTCACTGACTGGCGGCAGTTCCTTCCGCAGTGTGTTCTCACTCCCTCCGTGCACACACACACAGCGCTGTGTTGTGAACGGTTCACCATGTTCACGAGCCAGTGAGGCGAACCGCCGACTACGTTCTGGGTCTACACCACAGACAGACAGCCTGCCACAGTCAGTCAGCGGCATTCCGTAACCGCCATGGGCACATCCATACACCCAAGGGTAAGGCTAAGGCAGTGCTGAGAGCGTGGCTTCTTGTTTGGATTAGACTGAGACTGGCCAGTGCTTGCCCAGCTGTCATTCAGCCCGCAGTCATAACACACACAACTACAGTAGAGGGGAGGATCCGCAGGCAGAGGACTCCTGCCTGCATCAGAGGGAATCACCACTGGGCACCGCCAGCAGCAAGGCAGCGGCACTGTCACTATGCTGTGACAGCCTTGGAGGCCTACCTGCATTTGCTTGCAGTTGAACACTGACTTTTAGGTTCTGTTGCTTTAGAGCTAGGCCTAGAATTTGCTGTCTGATATCAAACCCATAGGTCCACAGTCTATGCATTGTGGTTGAGGTAAATATATAGACTTTTATTTGACAGACACAGGTAGGCCTACTACACCATATTAGATCTACATGTTAACACATCATCCCAGCTTGCGCTATACTCTAGCTTTAAGACCAACCACAGATTGATGAGTTGATCTAGAAGGTGAAATGGTAAACCTTATACCAGGTATCGACTCAATTAAAAAGGCATAGAGATCTATAGACATAAGCCATAGCCATACCAATGTGCCTACCATTCACCTGACTGTAGGCTAGACATCTGGGTATAATTAAGCTGGTCATCCATCTGCATGGAATAGGCAATAGGCCTATATCCCTAGTCAAACCTAATTCTCAAACCACCCTCTCTAATTTGGACCCCAGGAATATTAATTTGTAGATGCCACTCACAAAGTCATATTTAAGCGGCTAATATAAGAACAGAAATTGACCATGTTTGGCTAAAGCTATATTTGCAGGAATATTGACCTAAATGATATCCCAGCTGTGTGACTAAATCTAGGTCTAGGTCTAGCACTGAGTGTTAACCAGGAGAGGTGAGGCCGAACATTCTCCAACTTACCGGAGACACTTTGTGGGGTGGCCCTGCATATTCAGTGGATGATCCAAGCGGAAATGTTGGCCTGCGGGTCCACCTGTCAACCAAGTTAGCTAAGGGCATCTAACAGGCACGACTGTCACGGTTACATAGGTGTATGACTCGAGGAAGAGTTGAGTCAGACCACTCTATAGTCATAACACGAGGCCATATAAGCAGCTCTCTTGCACCTGGATTTATTATCTACCACTAGGATTGAGTCGTTAAGATCCACCAAGATGATTGGGTCCATGCAGGTAAGTTTGTTTGAGATCATTTATCATATTCAAACTAGGACACGAACCTGGTACAAGAAGATTTTCTTAGTTATTGTTGATTTATACATATGTATAAAGGGATGTGATTTCTTCTTCTAGATGGATCTAGCAAGCTGGTGTTCAAGATCCCCCAATCTATTGTTTTACTATGTTGGGCCATACATATAGATCTACAAATCATGTCAAATGTAGGCCTACAGGTTGACTGTTAGAACAGTAGATCTCAGAATCTAGTTTAACAAAAGACGAGGAGGTAGACCAGTGAATGTTGCCATGAATAGTTGAATATAGGGCACCAAGTGATAAATAAACCCTATGGCCATGTTAATTGATGTTAGATGACTCAGGAGTGAAGTCGGTTCCTCCTTACCTAATGACATTTTTTTATTTATTAACATTGCATAATATTAAGTCCAGGCAACTCCAGTTCGTAATATGTAGAATATTTTATGCAAGTGGATGATTCTCAAACCTAGATTTATCCTTTTTCTTTCGATCAAAATTATACAATGTACCGGTATCTAGAGATTAAGATTCTGGCCTTTGTAAAAAAAGATTGAAACAAAATTGTACCTACTCTACATATGTACTACCTGAAACAATTCAGTTTGCGCAATTTGTTAAGAATAGGCCTATGCTGCCCGCTATTGGGATACATCATTAAATAATTTAGACAGCTCGGTGCATGTATTCTGTAGGCCCTATGTACGAGAATACTTTACAGATACATCAATAAACAGAATACAGAATGCTTTTAGGTCAGCTATGGCCAAATAAAACGATTACATGGTGAATACCGGATTCCCGTATACATAGACTACCGGTATCGAGTATTGTTTACTTCACAGTTGTCACACCCATATTATTGCCACGCCCCTCACCGAGTAAACACACCAGACTTCTATCTTTCAATCAGAATTCTTTTATCCCAATATCAGGGCCAACTTTGACTAATACACCCATAGTAGTTTCAGTAACATTCTATTCATTTGACAGACCATCGACTTACACAAAGCAGGCTGAATATATCGACAGGATAATAAAATCTCAACTCCAGGTATGAGAAAAGCATACCCTTACAATAACTGTTCTGGCTACATCAATAATACTGAATGGAGAACAGATTGTCCCAGTCAATATGGGATGAATAGAATCCAAGGGTCACCTGCACTGTAGTGGGATATGATTATAAATGACACCTGTCATCTAGCCATATCGTCCATATAAAAGCTATATTGTGGTGCACAGTATGGTATAAGAGGATTCCCACAGATCAGGGAAAGGCATGGAGGGAAATGTGGTAAGGGAAAGTCAGGGAATCTTGAATTTTTGCCACCGTTCAATGCCGTCGCAAAAAGGACCTTTGTCAAGACCACATCGCCTTCTTTTTTTTTGGCGGCTTTCCTATACAGATATAAAGGTAATAATCTTCAAACCCTAAAAACTCCCACCCCTAGCCGGTTAAGTCATTTGTGAACATTTGGGACTTCCCTACATTGTATTTCTTAACTAGCAACGGACCTATACAGATATGCCACCAGGGGCCTTTGATATGACTCCTATTTGTTATGGGATTTTCTTACTTATTGAAATGTCGATACCATTATAGAAAACAAACATCGCACGTAGTAGTGGCGTTATAAAGCCCCAGCAGAGCGGGGACAGACTCACAGCGCCGTTTATAGGCTGAGCCAATATCGCACACTGCCATATAAAGCAGCACGGGTAGGCAGCCCTTGACCTGGGCATGTAGAGTTTACAGCAGAGAGGTGCTCAGGGTGCTCCTGATTGGAGGTACACAAACCCTGCCTGTAGCCATCATGAGCTGCTCATGTCGTATAATCAGCCCCTATGTAGGGTGGCCTATGTAAGGTGCCCCCAGACACCGCCTCCCACCCCGACCCTTGGCACTACGCTGTACGCCTCCCGGGTGTGTGTGAGGGGGGGGGGGGGAAGGGTAGGAGTTGTTGGTGCACACCTGGTCGCTTCTCATGTTGCTCAGTGGGTATTGATAAATCGATGAGCTGCTCATGGTGATGGGCGAGCTGCTCACTAACGAACTGCTCCCCTGATCCCCCCCGTCCTGGGTGTAGCAACCCGCACAGCCTGACTAGCAGCACCACCCCGTGCCACACTTGGAGAGATCAGCTTAAAAAACCAGGACTGAAAAGATAAGATGTTTCAGGGGGACTATTTCCAACAGGAGCTCGTTTTACCGGCTTACGTGTGAATCAATCATATTGGTCATGGTTGGGCACCGTCTGGCAACCAGACTCTTATCGCTGCCACCATGGATAGTGTCAAATGAATCATGATCATCAATTCATGTAAAAAGAAATACACCAGGGAAGGGCCGCTGAGGTAATCCATCCTACTGAACTGATAATGTGATCCCTAAGATAGGTCGAGATTAGAGAAATTTTATCTGAAGCATCCATATTGCTGGTGCATTGGAATGTACATGCATGGTTTATGAATTTAACTTTAATGCAAGAGGCCCATTATACTCTAACCCTCGTCACGAACAAGCTTTCCTGCTACACGTATGGATCACACAGGGTCTAAACTGTCCGTGATTCTTAGTACGTCGACTTTTGTTTAAAATACAGGATCCGCCCCTGTGCAGTGCAGCTATGTATGCTGTAAATGTGCTCGGAATATACTTCTTGTCTGACCCTCACCAAGAAGCTGAGATACTCATAGATCTACATACCCCATACCCATAGATGTATATAATTGTATTCTGGTGTTTGAGAGTCAACACATTAACAGTCATCGAATATTGCAGACTTAGAAAGCAGGTAGAAGACGTGCATTCATTGCATGCCGTGCCCACACATAAAAGTCCAACTCTGAATTGTGTCATCCCCCTTTTCAGGTTGATTCATTCAATACTAGGTAGGTCAGTATATCGGACGCATAATTAAAAAGATGCATATGGTGGGAGGGGTCATTGCTAGTGCCTAGTGGTAAGTTTAGACAAACTACAGTTGTAGGTTGACATTGTTATGCCACATGTGCTATAAAAGGCAGCATGTGCTATAAAAGTAACTAATTAGTCTGGACATTTGCCAGGACTAACATCAAAGCATATACCTATGACGCTCAAGGTGAAACTAGGTACTGTCCCTACAGTCACCTCATAACGGTATAGTACGGTGGTACTGGGTTGAAATGTTACCATAAAGAAACCAGTGCCCGTTTCTATAGTGTCCTGTGCTCACGGTGAAAAATATACACCGGGGTACAAGTTGCATTGATCTATGTTCATACACATATAGATTTGTTCTCATACACATATACATTTGACCAGTAGTTCTGGGATGATAAGGGTAGCTACACTTCAGTACAATGTATTCTTAATGGAATGCATCTACCTGATCTGTATTAGTCTGTACTCCATAGTAAATACATGTAGTTCATAGCCAAATTCCAAGTTGACTTGCAATGTTTATAACCGGGTATTTGTAGTAGATACCCCACAAGGACCTGAGAATATGTACAATTAACCATGACAGACTGACTGGTGCCCTCATAGGGCACCAGTCACTCTACCATTGTTAATATTACATAACTCAGGTCCGAGGGGGGTATCTGACTTAACCTTCGGTTATGTGAAAATAACCAAGGTGTGAAGTCCTTTGTCTTAGCCGTCCACCGTAGGTTAAACAATGTTACTTCTATTAACTCATTTGAAGCAAAAGCCACACGTGAGAATTTTTCCATTCTTAAATGTAAACACCATGTTACTGTATACCCAACCAAAGGGCGTGTTACATTTATACATGAGGTCATAGCACCAGGACTAATCAGAGACGACTCCTACGGACATGCTATGGAAATACATGCTATTAGTTCATAATCAGTTTTTTTGATAGTATAAGATGCTGTTCTGTTATAATTGAATCTAAAAATATGCTACTTTATCCAAGAACATGGCAGGATGATAGTCTCGGCAATTTCCATTGAATGGTTTTGACGGAAAAGGGTGATCTTAATACTGCATTGAAACAATATAGTGGGATGCACATTGCACAACGAACAATTGTGAATGTACAAATACACATGTATACACATATAATGGACATGTTATAGCGTAAACCAACATAGTTAGACCGTGTATAAATAAGGATGTACCTCAGTCTGAGGTCTAGGCCCGGGTCGTGTTACACGGCATGACGACTTAGATATCTAACCTTTAGTCAGACGGAAGTGGGAGGGTAGATCATAACACGGGTTCACTTCTGGTCACCTTCATATTCATATAATGTACCATGAACAGAGTCATATGCCTTGACAGATTATGAATATACTAAGTTTGACAAATCATGAATATATACTTGGAGCAATTTCTATTTAAGTGAACATTTGCTATATTGAGTAAATATAGCAATGCCGAAGAGGCCGTTTCTTTATTCCTAGCACCATCTGACAGTTTGTTGTGATCCCATATTTTGTAAATTATGTTTATGGGGTTGTAATGCAACTGGTTCTCAGTCTTGACTAGAAATGTGCTAAGAGAATGAATACTAGAAATTTGCAACACACAAAACACTTCTGGGGTCGCTATATGCCGCACACTGGTAGAGCAGCATTTGGTGGTATAGTTAGCTATAAGTCTGCCACTGAGCAGCTCGATATGTACCATACCCCGGGTATGTGTATGTAATACTTATGGGCTTATCTGTTATTTATGAATAGATCTACATGGGGACGCATAGAGTTGTGTTATTGGCACTTTTCCCATCAAGTGACCCATGATGGGATTAGTTAATGAATAAATGATATGTATGTAGGTGACCCACATATACACATGTCCGATCACCCATACACTAGCACCCCGCTACGAAGAGCTCAGAATAGGCCCAGCTCCCAAAGTGCTCGTCAATTTCCCATCTCATACTCAATCGTGGCAATTGCTAATGATTCTTACTCTTAACTCCGGCTCCAACCAACTTCTTTTCCAAAAATCGAAGCTAAAGTAAGCTCCGACAGGGTAAAAGTAAAAGAAATATATTTTGAGTTACTAAAACGATGCTATATTCTAAAGCGTCCTGGTTCAATAGTAATTCTGTATACAATATAATGTCAGTTGCTAGTGACTGTATCTGTGAGGCCCACTTTATACATCTATATATATGTTCATGTATCATGAGTCATAGACAGACGAACAGTGTACCAGTATGTCACTCAGTGGCACATCTAGGATACTGGAGCTCTATTACTTGTACTTTATATGGGTTCATACAGTGCTATTGAGCAGATGGTGAGCGGCTGCGGTGTTCAAAGAGCAGCTCTCAGTGTCACGTCCCTGCCCATCAGCTCATATATGAAGCCAATTTTGTCGGCTACAAACGTGGCACAGGCTCTTCAGCCTTGTTGATGATATAGATGAGGAATAAAATAGGGGGCTGGTTGGACTAGGTTGGGGGTGGGCGTGATATTATGCCGTTATATGCTTGTTATATATGTCACCACGGCCCAGGCCAATGGGGTGACTGCAATATTAGTATCAGGCTCTATGGATGCGTGAGGTCGATCCTTAGATAATATGTATACTATACAGGTCACATCCTATTTGATACAAAGTATGAGGTACATTGGGGAATATTGAAACACTCATATTAACTTTAATGGTCACCATGCAATGTCAATGCATGCGACCTACTATTCCTGCGTATAACGACGGGTTGTATGTGAATCAGCTTTACTATGATACCATATGTGCAGGTTATACAAAGGCTTTTATCACTATAGGACAGTACGCGAGATGCGGGTTATACACGGGAATTAATGGTGCATCAATAATGCACCCTGGCTCGTTTCGCAGGGTTCTCCACAGACTCAAAAATCACACCGTAGATTCTCGTATAAGCCGTGGCTTGTATGAATGTCAGTCTCCAAGGTGGGGATGTGGCTTATACAAGAGTTTTTCTTAGTATAATACAGCACTAAAGTCACTCAAGGGCGGCTTACAGCAGAATTTAACATAAAAATTCATGGATGCATTTTTTTTTTGATAGAAAGTGCTAAAATGGGTATAACTTCTGTTCTAATTGATGGATTTTCAAAATTCAAGAACTCGTAGCCAGCTAAAATGACACCGGCGGTGATCATGGGGTTATATGACGCCAACGGCAGTAAAAAGGACGCCGGCAGCCCGTTGGTGTCATTGCAGTATGGAGAGAACCCTGGTTCTGTTAAAATAAGAGTTTATGGATGCCATAGAGGCATAATGAAGTAATTGTTCTTGATGTTTACAGATTGCCCTCGTGTCCTCTAGGGAGTGTCTCACAAATACACTGGGGTAACTCGGTGTTTGTGGCTGTGTGTGCCCTACACACGGGGGTGGGGCAGCTGTTGGGTGAGTTGAGCAGTGAGCAGCTCACACAGTGGCAGCTGGGTTCCTGTACGAGCTGCCCGATGTGTTTGTACATGTACAGTGTACTACGTCAGACGTAGGGCTGATGGACGTGACAGGGGCTGGGGGTTGTAGTTACGGGTTGGAGGCAATACTTCTGTAGTCAGCAGAATGAGCACCACAATTAGAGAGAAGGGTAGGAGAGGGAGGTCTTTAGTTGTACTCCAGTAGACAATACAGGGTCTGCAGATCGATGTGTATAGATCCCACACATAACACATGTCTGCTTTCAGGAACTCAGCATCGTGTAGACTGCCATTTTCTACAAAGGTGATAATTAGAGATGTTTTATTTGATGGCAAGGTGGTGTGACGATCAATGCTCACATTAGCCGTGCCTGCTGCATGGTAATGAGAACACACATAGTGTACTCATTAATCACCCACCCGGCGCCGGTCTGGGAGTCTATCCATCATCCCATTCACCCTCCTCAGCCACTCCATCCTAACCCATTAACCCCATGTCACTCGCCCCATTGGATCCTGTATATCGTCCTAAAAACGGCCATAGCCACATGCATTGTCAGATTTTAATCCATATGTGTTTAATATGTTTAATCCATATTCCATTGTGTTTGAACTCTCTATGTTGATCGGAGTATAAGTCATCCATTATTAATCTCCTGTATATAAGTATTATAAAGCCTCATCAATGCCTTCTGGGGAGGTAGATCTCTGCACAGAGCTCACCTGAAATATGCACCTACTTTTTTACAATGGCTGCATCTATTTTTAAGCTTAATAACAAGACACCCACCACAGTCCCTAACACAGCTCTCCCCATCCCCTTTAACGTCTACATGAAGCAACCGTTACCATAGCAACACGAGAATAACAATAGCACTCAGTGTTATTTAATGTGGGTGCCCCTCTGTGCACACGTTTTGAGACGCCCTAAGCTCCGGTTAAAAACCATTACCTAAAATGGAAATATCAAAATAAAGAACTCCCGGTTAAATACTATGTGTATTTAATACCCAAAATGAGATATGAAAATAAGAAAAGAGAACTTTTCCTCTCGTCCCAGATACCCTGACCTAGCACTGGGTTTGTTATTGTTGGCACATGTCCGAGAACTGGGTCATGCAGATCCGATTTGGATCTTCCTGACAGGAGAGCTCTGTCTGCGCTCTAGTTGTTCTGGCTCCGTGCCAATAAGAGGTTCCCAATACAACGTAGGAGACGGATGGTCTGTCTGTGTCCGTCACTTATCTGTCAATATTCTGAAGTTGCGCACTCTGGGAGTCTGCTCGGCCCATCAACCGTGTGTGCCTCCTCTACCCTTCTCTGAGCATTAAGGGATTGAGCGTTAACCCCACAAGAAATTTGATATAAAGTTTTGATATTAGATAAATTAGGTCTACCCAGGTAACCCTTTTCATAGGTCATACTAGAACAAACGCTGAACATTTCAGAACATGGAATTTACCATCTAATGTGCCTTCGACAAATAGTCTAACGACGAAATTAGCTTGAGCTGTAGAAGAACTATTTGTGTAGATGCTTGTAGTCTTACACTTCCTTGTTGGCCCCCTTAGCTGTCCCCTGTCTCACCCACTATAGAGTAGCTGTATATGACCTTAAACCTCCATAATTTCTAAGTAATGGGAGCATGACAAGACCTTAGCTTTGGATGGCAGAAGAAATACTCATTATGCTAGGGCTGAAATAGGTCATATATTTAGTTCAATATCTATTCGAGTTGACAGTTATCCTATACATGGAAATATAAGCTCTCACTATTAAAGGCCCACCTAGTTCTGTCAACTCCTGTAAGATATCAGTTCATTAGGGATGGTGCGTACTTCGCTGTTAGCCCTCTCCTTTCCCTTTTATCCATTTACCTCAAAATGGGGGTTAGATTAAACTGGTTGTAGATAAGGGAGAACCATCTCCTCCTGAACCTGTAACATGTGATGTACATGTACTTGTATGCCCTCAAGTTACAGTCACTGAGAAGGTTCACAACAGGGCAAACTTACATCGATAATAACCCATAGCCCATAGCACTTGTCATTGATTACATACAAGTTGTTGATTTAAAGTTTATGCTTTGTTTAAAACTACCGTTACAAGCACTAAAGTCGAGATAAATATCAGTATAATTTCTAGTGCATCACTAAGGCCAAACAAAAAAATAATTCGTGTTCAGGTAACATATTTACTTCTGACTCATACAGAACGTTCAGTGATTAAATCCAGATTAAAGCCATATCCCACATTTCGATAAGAAAGATCTACTCCTTGTTGTACGGGCAGTATGGAAACATACAAACCCATATTGAATGAGTCTATATTTATTATGACTTATGCTACTTGCGCATTGCTCACAGTAGTAGGTGGAAATAGAAATACACATATAGAAGTCAGCTCTAACTGAGGAGACTATAAACTATTTTTGCCCCCCCCCCTTCCAAGTACTTGACTGGGAGGATGTTATGATGACCTTAGTACGCGGACCTGACCTTTAGCTGGAGGACGTGTTCGACACCCGGAGCTGTGGGCAGCGCCATGTTCCCTACATTGTAGAGCATGCAAGGACGGAAATATGGCACCATGTTAGTCATAGCAGTCAAACTGCAAAGTAATGTCGAAATTGATATGGATGAAATCACATAATGTATGAGGTGCCCCACCAAATTTACTAAATAAAATAAGAACATTTGTGAGCGCTGGTTAAAACAATTGTAAACATAAACAAAAGAGCTAGAAATGCAAATATGTTTTTGTTTAACTAAATCAAGTCATAAAATTATTAACTGATTAGAATTGAATGATCAAATCAAGCTTCAAAATAGTCTGTCAGGTTCAAATGGGTGCCCCCCCCCCCACCACCACCACTGGGGCCCACATAGCGTGAGGTAGATCATAAACGGAATGCGTTGCGACACGTTAACTAGGAGACCTTAGTTATTGTGACATATGGCAGTTTGAGTGGCCGCCCCTACAGCTGACCCCTAACCCAGCTGTGTCAATGCTCACTGTTTACTCCTTGTGCAAGTTCGGGAACTCGGAAATTTATAAAGTTTAATAACATGTAGAACCCGGTGCTTAACCCACCGGGTTGATTGGTCAATTTTTCAAATGCTGTTACGTTGTACAACAATGTGTTAAAATTTGAATTCTTCATTAGGCAACTTATTTTCAGATCATGTTATTATTTCTCAGTCATTAATGATAACCCTATTACTAATTTTTGACTAGCAATTATCCCGTACCCATAATAATAAAAGGCCACCAAAACTGTTTTTGCAATAGCCATGTATGGGTTTGTGTTTTTTTGTCCCAGTACAGCACCCTCACCCATAGACCAGCTCATACACCTACACAGGGTGATCATATTTAAGGCTCCCGGCAAAGATTAATTAGTTGTCAGAAGCAGGCAGGTTCTAATTGCACTAATTGTTTTTAAAGCGTCATCTCCCCCCTGCTCCTACGTAGTCAGCTATAATTAGACCTTACAGGCTGCTCACACAGCCCGCTGGTGCCCACCTCCAGGTGGTGGTGCTGGAGGATCCCTCCTCCAGGGCCTCTCATGGTATAGTATGGGTCTGTGAACAATACATGGACAAGTACCAGCACGAGCAATCACTGTTCAGGGTGATCACGGATCTTAATACACTTCTAACGTAAGGTCTGTGAGTGATGGTATTATTCCACAATCTCAGATACTCAATCAACCCTCTCCATCCTTTCCCCAGTTAGTCCTTTAGTTTATACAGGGTGCTCCCTAAAGTCTTAGGTCGAGTCCAGATTACCGCTAGCTTTGTACTCCATACTTTCAAATGTCGTCACCATAGTGCGAGTACCCATACAAAGCCGAGCCCCCCCCCCCCCGACGTTCAGTAGCAGTTCAAATGTCATGTTTACTGTGTAGTACTTAACACAGCGGGCTGTTTGGGCTGTTTGTAATGGTATTGCAACAAAACAGCCTGTTCAATGCTTTAGATAAATATTACTGATGGGATAAAGGACCTGGGCACAGAATCAAACGATTTCAATCGCGTTCATAAATTATTCAGCAATCCCTTCGACTTATTGATTTCCGCTGGTGAAAAGTTAAGTTACCTTTTTATAAAAGTGACAACACGGACGATGCTCAGTCGGTGCACTAGGATCGTGTTCACTTGGTTTCTGATGTTTTACTTGGACGCTAAAAGAGAGCTGGATATTAAAGAAGGAAGGCAGCGGCAAGAGCTGCATGATCCCCTGATTGTTGCTGCTTCCATTGCAGGAAGGAACAAACATGCTGATGACTCAGCACTTTCTGTTATCAGGACCAGCAGCCAATGGCAGCAAGGGCCTTCAGTAAGGAAGCCATCGTCATGCAATCGTACTGGTGAATGATACTGGCCTCTAACAAATTAGCCCTACAGACTGCCGTGTTAATGATACCTGAACACAAGGCATGGGATGCCTAATGGTCCCATAATGAGGTGTTACTAGATTACTGAGGCCGATTAGTATTATAACAGAATTCCTTTCTGATTGCCACGATTCTGATGACGTCCATGATGTTCCATTTTTTATGCCAGAATGTAATACTCTGACCCGGCGGGTTGAGGTTTAACTAATTTTCTTGAAACCTTAAATTACATCAACACAGGTTTCTCAATGACTGTCTGAAGTGGGCATCTTGATTGATATTGCTCCATTGTCTAAACACCTATAACATGAACGCAGATGAGGGAATCAACTACAATGTAGCATCCCATCCTCTTTTCAAATACCGATCTGGCCCCGCTTTATAGTGAAACATCCTAGAGCTCGAGTTTGTATACATACGATTTTGTATCTTAACAGCCACAGGGTGACTATAGCGGGATATAATACAATAGAGAACTCCCCATCAAACCCCGTGTGCTGCATTATTTCTGTTGGCCTAATTGAATTTGTATGGGATAGGGGAAGGCGCAAATTGATTTGTGAGAATGCTTGTTTCCAATTAAGGAGGGCTCAAAGCTATGGCTTAGTGGTGGGTGGGTGGGTGTAGGTGTGTGTGTGTAGGCAGCTGTGGGCTTTATTGGCAGGCCTTGTTCCTGAAGACTGGATTGCATTGAATGAGCTGCTCACTGAGTTGCTCATAGGGTTGCTCACTCTGTCAGCACCTTCTCCCTACCTGCATGGGGTTTAGACAACGTTCCACTTCTGCCTGTCAGGGTTCCCCTCCCCTCCATAGTGTCTAAACACCCCCTCCCTCTCCACAGTCCCCTTGTCATGTTCTCCCCAAACCCAGCCTTTGTGGGTCGCCTCTGGCATCACAGCCAAGTACTGATAAGTCTAGGCCTGTCATCCCTAGCCAGGCCCTTTGGCGGGCGACTACAGAGGATCGTTTTGATCAGCTCTGTTCTGGATTATTATGGAAACAGTTTAGAAGCTTTGAAACTAGGTACTGAGGTGTATCTGCACCGGAGAGAACTTATTGTAGTAGGCCCTGTGTTAAAAGCAGGTCGGCTAATCAGGCTGGACGTTTCATCAACAGGACGAGTTTGCACTGGTCCTGAAGCTTCTTCAAATGTCTATCTTTATCTTATGTTCACAAAAGTAATAGTCTTTGTGGATGTCTTTCTATAACATTTCAAAAAGGGATAATAGATGTACTTTGTCAGATGTATGGAGATCCTCTATGATGCAAATTTCCTAGAACACATACTACATGTAATATTGATGGTGCAAATCGGTGAAAAATGCTGTTGTACTGGTACATGTCGTGTTCTAAGAATCCTGCTTGTTGTTTAAATTCATCAGAAATGAAAGTCTTTTTTTTTTTTAGATTGGTCACTTTCATCCCTGATTCATTTATCTCTATTACATGTATATTTGCTCAGACAGAAACTCCGCACGCACGTGTCCACAACAACAGACTACGAATATAGAGTTTCATGATGGATGAACCTGTAAAATACATTATGGCCTCATACTGTGTAAAGAAGACACTTTAACATAATCTGTCCCAAATTTGAGAGAAAGAGATATGTCCCTTTGGTCACCATACTCAAATCGGACGGGTAGGCGAAAATACCACAGCTGCTCTTATGGCATGTTGCCCGCCTGCTTACATTTCTACAAACCAACCTGCTCACATACAAGTGCTCACATATTACACACCACCTGCTCACAAATCAACAAACCAACCTGCTCACATACAAGTGCTCACATATTACACACCACCTGCTCACAAATCAACAAACCAACCTGCTCACATACAAGTGCTCACATATTACACACCACCTGCTCACATATCAACAAACCAACCTGCTCACATACAAGTGCTCACATATTACAGCACCTGCTCACATATCAACAAACCACCAAACACCAAAGTACCGTGAAGCGTCGCGCCGAATCGCAATATCATGAGAAAAATCCTACCCAGTAAGCCTCTGGTCACATGCTTCGCACCTGCTCACGAGTTGCTCAGGTCGGCTGTGACTGATTAGCTGTAACGACCCTCTGGAGGACCTTGGGTCCCATGACTTACCGGCAGCTGCAGTTGGTGCTGGTGTCGCACCGTGTTCACCGGCTCTGCCGGTAGTAGGGTCTTCGTCTCTGCCTTTGACCGGGTCCTTGAGAAGTTGTTCAATGTTCAGCCAACAAGCTGCCCCTGTGTTATGGCAGTACGGGGTCAGGGATTGCTCGATGGATGGAAATAGGTGTAGGGATACTGGTGTAATTTATTGGGTATACAGAGTGATAGGTATTGTCACGACAATAATCAAAACTGATTACAAAAAAAATAATTCGGTTTTCAACTAGGGTAAATCGCACTACTTATGGCGATGGAATGACAGGGCTACCTCTAATAGCATTTAACATATCTGTTCTTCTTATCTTCTGGTCCCAAATAGACTTGTACAGACTTGAGGGTAGGCCCAAAAAGAATAGGAAGGGTCGGGTTACCTGAAACAAAAATTGATTGAGTGTTCTAGAATAGACTTGCACGAGTACAGCTGTCTGATAAAATTGGCAAAGTACCAGATTAGGCCACACCAAAAAAAAAAGTTGGTCTACGGATTTCCCGCACCATATTTTTGAAAATGCAAATTATTTTTTTTGTTGAAAAAAAAGGTGTCTACGGATGCGCCCGCACCACTTTTTGAGAAATTTGAATTTTTTTTTTTTTTTTTTTTTATTGGGTGGTTTTTTTCTAATCGCTAGACAAATTTGGGAGTTTGCAAAAATGTTTCCCTCAAAAAAAAAAAAAATTGCCCCCGCTCCACTTGATTCAAGGTTAAAATCCGCAGACAAAAAAAAATTTTGGAAAAAAAAAATTTAAAAAAAATTCGCTCGCTCGCACCATTTTTTCAAAATAAAAATCCGTAGACCAACTTTTTTTTTTGGTGTGGCCTTAGGTAAAATGGTTTAAGGTCTCTGTTGTGGGTCGCTTGTGCCGAAACACAGCCTGAAAGGTCAGTATCTCGGTTGTTAAGTTTGTAGTGTGGTGTACATTCCACTAGACTGGGCAAGCATCACGGGGTGGTAAATGAAGGAGAATAATAACCACCTGGGAATAATTAGCAGAGTTGCGGGGAAGAATACATATTACTTATCCTTATACGTGATGGTATAACATTAGCACTTAATTACTTTAAGAATCGGTACATGTTGTTTAAAAATGTCATCATCGAAACAGTAATACAAACGTCCTGCGAATATCTGAATTAATAACCATGGAAATTGCCACTGCTTTGAAAAACTTTAAAAATCAGATTAAAACACAAGACTCCAAAACACAGCAGAACGTGAGCTCACCTTAACCTGCTGCCCGACCCCTATCAGCAGCACCCATACCCCTGTACCACCAGCACCTGTCTGCTTATAATAGGGGCGGCTGGACAGGATCCAACTCGAGATCCATGCTACACAATCAATGGCCTTTACCACCAGCCCCCAGCACCCACCCCCTGGGGGTGAAGTGTCTGTTGGCGGCCTCGGGCTGATCAAAAGGCCGGGCGGGGGCCAGCATCCAGAGACAGTCCCTGACACTGTTAGTGTCAGTGTCACCGTCAGTGTCAGTGTCAGTGTCAGTGTCACTGACAGTGTCACTGACAGTTGCCATCAGCACTGTCAACCTCACAATCAAGGTTCTGACAAAAACTGACCTCACCAGCCCCGCATGAATCTCATATTGGCTAAATGGAGATTGTATGGTAATGTTTCCAATACATCAATATTGTTATCCGTGTACATATACTGCCATCTTGTGTTACACATGGGAATCCAATATTATTATGTAATTCATGGAATATTCATTATTCTGTTGACTATTATTGTGTGGAATCATATTATAACGTCACAATATCTGCTCCCCAGTAGAATATTGCCTCGAGGAGGCTCTTGCCCCACAGGCACCACCACCCACCACCCACCCCTACCCTGCCCCCATATTCCTTATATCCCGGCTTACATATTTTTTACCCACAGGAGGTCATACCACACACAAATATCTAGCACTTCCTTAAATCAATGAATGTGGTTGCTTCAAACACGCAGTTTAAATACATGAACATGTATAAGGGAGAGGGCAATGGTTGTTAAATGTTATTTCGACAGGTCATGTTCATAGCTAGAAAGCTACATGAGAATCAATTATAATAGATGAATTCATGTGACTGTGTCCGTGCATACGGTCATCATACAAACCATAGAGCGGACAGAACAGAGGAGAGAAAAGACCCTTTTAAAATGGGTTAGGGAAGCCCATGTGGACATGTATAGCTAGATGTGTAAAGTACACCCCCGTACAGGAATGCACATCTATTGAGCACTGAGTAGATTGAGGGGCGTGATTGTTTGTTCACGTGTTCCGTTATCATTGTGCCGGTCCTAGTTATCATGGGTCTGTGGGTACAATAGGCACTACTACGTCCTTCTATTTTGCTATACACATTGACAGCGGTAGCCACGGATTAATCATGGGAGCCACAGTGGTGACGAAATTATAGTGTCATTTTGTATTAACATGTACATTGTATAAGTCAAGTTCAGAAGATGATAATGCTGTTCATAAGTTTAAAGTATTTTCTCTTTAGGCTTTATAGCCGAAGTGGGAAGGAGACACGCGTTGATATGTCCATAGCATAATGGTCTAATCTCCAAGGATGTAGAAACCCATAGATCCTTTTCATCTCTACATAAAAATAAAGGGGCCAAACATTAAACCTTAAAAGATAGCACACGCTGCGATTGAATATATATACCGAAGGACTTTGCTCTGAGACGTAGTACAGAAGTGTAGTTGGCCGCCGGTGTGGCCCATGATTCTAGAGGTTGCTGTATTATGATGATCTGAGAGTCTAGTATGTGATGTGCACACACACAGGACACTGCCACATGGGAGGTATTCAGTGACACAATGAGTCAGCACGAGGTGGGCACACCAGCACCAAATGACGCTAGTCACGTCATAACGGCGCTGCTAGCAGGGGAATGACCATTTAATGCTATAATACAGCCGCGGGAGGGGAGGATAATGCCAAATGAGGAGGTTATATGTGTTAAACTGTCCACTTATTCTGGACATGCTCACACATAGCTACAGTGTAACATGGACGGCAGGAATTCCCCTCCCCTTTCTGTGAAGTGTAGAGCACACATAAATGGCATGACTTGGTTGAACTCTAGTAAAATCATGCAGTGACTATCAAATTTGATAAAATTCCTCTGAATCTCTATTGGTCATGTGTTTGATATAGCTTGGATATCCATTTACCCAATCTATTCGGTTAATTGTGTTTCGAAGTTTTTGTGTATTGGAGAAAAAAACGTACAGATGACTACAACAAAGCAAATTTAATGGGAAAATCACATGTTCAGTTACCTGTATTAGAATAACACCATGTTCCAAATCAGATGTATGCCCTCTGGAATCATGACTACAACACATGTAGAAGCTGACACTCTGAAATAGATCTACAGGAAAGATCGGCAAATATCAAATTACGAGTCTAGCTTCCTTCTGAATATATATAGGACAGAACAATGGTAAGTCCGTAGGACATTGGTCTGGTTTTATATTCAGGCCTGAGTAGGTGCCATTACTACCACCCCCCCCCCCCCAACCCTCATCTCCCATGTTACCATGGCAACATTCACACAATAAAGTACTATAATCACCAATGTGGAGAAACTCAGCCAAGTATCCTCGTCAGTTTGATGTTTTACGACCCTATGACTAGTAGACGTCAATGGACATGCATTTTTGATATATCTATATTGTTCCAGGCTGAACATTGACAATATTTTCAATTTTAATGCATTTTGTAGATTAAAACGTCAATGTAGACTCAGTAAATATAACAAGATATTCAGTTCCTTAGATATTATCTTTTACAATTTCCATAAGCACATTACATTACAGTTCCCACTTTGAATAGACATGCTCTTAAGAGAATACTTTTGGAGGCAGAACACAGAGCATTTAAATGGAAATTCCCTAATGTATATCGTATTGGCAGTGTCACGAGTTACGTTTGACATGGAAACCTCCGGCACCTCAGGTGTATCATAGTGACACAAGTGTGCTCACAAGTGTAGACAGTCATCTGTGTGCACACTGCACTGATAGTTTCCGTATCAGTCATAAAGTCACTGCCCAGCACAGAGTCATGATGACATCTGACTTGACAGTGAGAATCACACAGATATAGGCGTGATAAGGCCCCTATGTAGTCACGCTGCTATGACCAGGCCTACACAGGGGTAATGGGATGACACGTCACTGATATCCATCTACTGTGGGTGTCATGATGTGGGGCATGCTACATGCAAACAGTCACCCACCGTCCCATATTGATCCCCCTTGTCTGTTTTACGCGCATTAATACAATATTGATCACTTAAAGTTAAACAGCCATGAAATAAGTGCATATTACCAATTCACTATAAAATTGATTACGCGTACTTGACAATCAATAATTTGTGAGAGCGGAGTATGGTATCAAAATGCAGTATAACGTGTGCAGCACAAGGCAACCACAGTCTCCTTACTCTTATAGCAGCTGGGGTGTCCTCCAGGTGCACACACTGAGACACTGGGGCCTCCTTATCTCGTGGATTGTAGAGTAAGGACATTTACCGATTACTGCCTTCACTCACTTTATGTGTGTATCTGATCACTGATAGCTGGGATTGATAGCTGCATATACATGTATGTTTACATATATGGACTCACGTGTAGACCAAAAAGGGAAGCATTGTTTTATCTGAACTACATAAGCATGATATGCCCATTGTACATGAGATTGGGGGCCCTAGTTTATCTCGACATGTTTTACGATTGATAGTGTAATACATCATTGTAGGTAGTTGATGGACGTGGTGTGTCTTCAACTGTGTGCTGCTCAACTATTGGTGATCCTGTAACCAGGGGCATGGTCTCCTATAATGGTTTGGGATTATAATGTGCCGAACTTATAATAAACATCATGGCTTGAACATTATGCCAGCAAACACACATACACACATGTAAATAAAATAGGTAATTTAGCAAAACTAAGGAGATGCAACCTCTGTACACCTCTAGGTGCACGTCGCTACCACTCACTGACGCTGAAAAAAGAATACAATGTGGTCAAAAGTAATTGTCAGCATAAAAGTGGTCTTGTTACCATGTGTTGTCATTCCTGAGCTTTCTTGTGTTCAGGAAGCATACAGTTAAGCATACAGAACAGTATATATAGCATGTCTAGCTACAGTGTATGCATGCATTTGGTTTGCTGTAATAAATGACCAACCTAAGAGAGCCACAGTACACCCATGTATGATATTGATTGAAACTAGGCCTGTGTTGGGAGAGTGAGGAGGGTGTGAGTAAGTTGGCAGGTGGGGCAGAGTCACGTGGATGTGATTTGTTATCTGTAACAAGGTTGGTGGACGACCTCCCACCGCCGCTGGTCTCTATCTAAACCACTATTGTTCACTGCTATGGCCACGTTTTATCTGGGTTTGCAATAGTAAATGTGTTTTGGGGTCTCTATTGCCATTAAGAAGAGGGCCAATGTTGTACTATGTTCATACACTAGAGGCCATGTATTTAAGCATACCCCACAATGCGATTCTATTTTAATGACCATTGATGGCATTACCATAAAAACCATGTAAACTGCATGTTGCTAAGTGTGCTACCAATTAGCAGTGTTTGTGGCTCGTTACGTGTACAGCACCATGTGTGTGTAACCTACTCGTTATGTATACTGTGTATTAATACGCAGCTGGACGTCCACCCACTGTGGTGTACTCAGGTCAACCACTGATGGGAGTAAACACCACGCTGCAGCCTGAGTCATGGCCGTGTCATGTAGTGTGTTGGTCAGTATACTTCTCCGGTGTGTCTTTATCTGGTGGTCACCAAGTCACAGAGCAGTAGGCCCCTCACCCTGATAGCGTTACCACGTCAACCTACAATCACTGACAGGTGATGGATGATTCACAAACAGTAACAATTACAACATTAATCTACCATCTCAAGCTTTTAGCCAACCTGTTTCACACCCATGCATGATTGAGCACAGAAGTGCTATGGTGCAACAGGTTCGTTGGTTTCCGTTTATGGCTAGAAAGGGACCATGGCTACCGGTAGGTCTTATCCTCTGCTATGACCAACGTCTATAAAGGTACCTAATAGAGACGCTTTGATCCAGAAAATACAATTTGACAATTGTCTGACCACTAGGGAACAGCCCTGTGTCCGGCCAACAATCCCAGGGTGCATTGGGTCAGATCCAGGTCACGTGATAAGGAGAGGGAGCTATTTTTAGCCCTCAGTAAAGTAGTCCCGTTAGCCGCTGCTTCACGTCCATTTCCTTAGACGACTCACGGCTCTGCAGGCCGAGGTGACTTGCAGGGGCCTAAGGGCAGAAGGGTATAGATGGGGACCAAGCATCCGCAGACCGGGTCCAAGGTCATCTGTAGAGATGCTGCCATCTAATGGGATAAACTGTCATTTCAGCATCCTACGGTGGGATTTAACCTAGTGTGTAAATGATACAGCAGTGCTTCTTAAAATACAAAATATAGTAAGTCATCTTGATTCAGGCGAGCTTATATACCCTCTAACTACTCATATAAAGAGAAACATTGAAGTATAGACACAAACACGTGTATTTCTGTATTCCTTGGTTGAATGCTACATAATTATATAGATGGTTCTGTGGTTGAATAATACGAACCATGCATTACCCATACTTATAGACAAAGGCCGCACTATAAATACCTCAGGGGTTCCTTTGATTACATAGCATCACATGCAAAAGTTGAAATAATCACCATTGCTGTTTCTCTAATCCTTCTTACTTTGACGGTCTACCATTCACCGTTACAGCATTGGTTTTGCATGCATTGGCTCTCAGTTGAGTAACTGTGTACAAATAGGACCCTGATGTTTGCATAAGGTATTCCCTTTGTGACCAAAAGGGCTTAGGAGATGAATGCAAGAAAGCACAAGCTGTATACATATTTTGTTCCCCATAAAGAACATATACCGAATATATATCAGAGAATGTATGTTGTTGTCCAAACAGGCATTCTATTGAAGTCATTTATTATAATCTATTCTATTGAAGTCCCTACCCATACCAGGGACAGGCAGCTTTTAGTAGGTGTATGTGTCGCAGGTCAGTGCCAATAACTTATAAAGAAAGCATCGTTGAATGTCTCAGTCACCAATTAAAGAATCTCGGTAAATGGTCTAAATAGCATGGTTAATGGGTATTCAATCCGCACTTTTGGTACCTTGATAATAACTCTCCTCCACCGGGATGTTAGGTGACATTCACTTACTTTGGTGCATTATGTACTTAGAGCAAACAATGTACTCTATTAGTAAATTGTAAGAGACATCTGATTATTGTACATTATTAGATAACCAACTTGTATTTCTGTCAAAAGTCTATAGCTAGAATAAAGTCTCTGGGTCTTTCTTTCTGCTTTGAACCGACGGCCATGTCTTATGGAGAGTGTCTGTGCAGCTGTGTAGCATTAACCATTATATCAAACACTACTTGAGTCGTACATCATTCCCTACCTTATATCACGTGCTGTCTCAGACCTGCACACTCTCATTGCCTCTCCCATACCTCCACCACTGGGGCCCATTGAGGTCCTTCCGGGCCGAGCTTTTCATTCAGTGCTCTGTGAACGCATGGATACACCCATAGGCACCCACCCCACTGTCTATATATAATAAATACAAGATGGCGGCGCCCACTTCCGGCCACTCTTCCCATGATTCAGTGCGGTCCCACGGAGCCGACCAATAAGAGAGAGGGAGCCTGTTTATGGCCCCACTGGGGGTGCAGGGAGGTCAGTGGGGGTGTATTTGCGACTTTCCTTCTCCTGCTCCTCCCCAACCCCAATCTATCTGACTGTTGGGTCCAATACTCAAGAGCAATAGGTACTGTGTGTATACTGGGTGTATGGGGTGGTTTGGGACCCAGTAACCATGGTAACTGTTGGTGTCGGTTATTGGTGCCGGTGTATGCAGTCCAACACATCAATCATCCATATGGAACTTCAATTTATCGTATCCTCCAGCCCCATCCCACCACCTACCATGTCCCCAAAGTTATTGTATGATAAGATAAGCCGAAGTAAATGCTATTGTGTATCCTAGTCTATCCCTAGCTGATAGAATGTAGAACTCTATGTCACTGCCTTGTCTCTGCTAGTGAGATGCAACTAGAAGTTTCTGACGAGCAGAGATAAACAGATTACAATACGACATGACTGCATGGGGATTGGGGTACATTTGAGCTGGGAGAGAAAATGAAATTGAATTAACACAGCCATTTACACAGGTTGCATACCTTCATATCTATATTGATGCTTGGCTCCTCGTTCTTCATTCTTGATGGTTTCATAAACTTTGGCAGGGCTTAAGTAATGTGTCTTAAGCATACAAGCCAATAATTCGAATTTTGGGAGTGTGCCGTTCTCCATTCCTTTATTGCATGTTGGTATGTTAGAGCTACTCATTACCATGATATATGATATATACGTTCATATCACCCAGTGTTAGGTTGCACTGATTCTGTGTTAGTCAAACTTCAATATGGCGTGTCTGCAGAAACTTTGACAGGGCAGGGCCTACTATGGCAACGTTGTGCTGACTTCACCTTTATATACAGCCCAGCGTTAATTGCTATTATTAGTTCACCTTGATAATATTCATTGTATGCCCCTTGAATAGATCCCACACTTAGTTCAGACATATTTTTACTCCATTCGGTTGTTGTTCCTGACGTGATTATGGCACTTGTCACTAGAAGGAGGTACAGTAGAGATGCTATACTATCGAGTAGCAGCAACACTGGCAGTCAGAGGAAGCTAGCACCCCAACACATGCACACTGCTGACTGTACAAACACTCAAGGGTATGTCAAAAATAGTGAAATTACATCCCAACTTAGGTCAGTTCTAGAGATAAGACACCACAGAACACAGAACATAATGTGGCCACAATATTAAAGTCCTGTCCTAGTACCCTGAGAAAGGGAATCGTGAAGTTTCACTACCACACATTTATAGGGACCCATTACCACCCCTGCCTGTGGGAGGGGTGGGTGTACGTTACAGCCTGTGCGTACCATCCCTCAACCCAATACCCAGCTGGATCATCACCGCTCCCTCAGGGCACACCTTCCCTCATACTGATGTATCCATTCTATCCTATATGCCACTCCCTTATAGCAGACCATGTGCCAACCTGGTCTGTACTGTCGCCGTGCGTACTCCTTACCCCATACCCTCCTTAGTTAGCAAAAGGTATGGTAAACAAAAGGCCACTCAAAAAAAAAAAGGTTTCTCATCTGCACCAAGGTCTGAGAAATCTGACGAGGGAGGCTTTTTCCCCCTTTTTACTCGCAGGCTAAAATGCTCAAGTATATAGGATAATTTCCATTTTTCGTCACTGAAGTTCACATGATATTGGTTAAGAATTAATTGATCTTTAAAAGTGGAGAAAATGAAAGTTATTTCTATTATACCAATGCAGCGCTGGCATCATTAGCTTTAACTTGATACCAAATTTGCAAACTTGGCAAAAAAAAGAAGTTTTCCTCAAGCCTGATTGTTATAATGCGCGCGATGATGAGAAACCATTTTATTTTTTTGAGTGGTCTTAGGCTCCGTTCATGTGTCCCCCCCCCCCTCATTTTTTCGCTGACCCTCAGCAATTTGCCCTCAGTTGTGAACAATCGGAGTGAACCTTTGTCCATGTATTCCATCTGTTCCTCATAGACTCCAATCCTTCAGCAATTACTACACGCCCATTCTGCATTATACCCTCTATCCACATACACCAAGCCCCATCTGCCTACACGTCGGCCTGGCTAGTTTTTGTCCAGTAGCCGCCTTGATTTTTCTGCTGAGGTCAGCAGTTAGGGTGGCCTGCTTGTACTGGTGAGGAGGGCTGTGAGGAGTGACAGGGCATTGATCCCTGTCTACATAGGACGGGTGTGCAGCCATAAAGGGCCTCCTCCTGTGTGTGCGGCCCCCACTGCAGCACACACACACACACACACACACCCCTACAGTGTATCTCCAGTGTGGCCAGTGCACACACTCAGTATAGTATACACAATGCAGCAGCCAGATTGGCCTGCCCATGGACACTCTGTTAGACCAGCTTATCAGCTATACAGCCACTTCAGCCACTGCAGCGTCCACTGGTGTGTAGGAGCTGAGCTTGTAATGGATATTACAGTGTTCTCGGAAGTACGGTGGACAAGTGACAAGGCACAACTTGGACAGTGTGTTCAGCCATCAGACATTTAAAACTAGCTGTATACTACATGGAACATATATCTGATAGCTTAACGTTCCATTCTGTTCCTTTCGCCATGTTAATATGTGTTTTTTACCCGTTCCCCTGTGTAAGCCTAACCTTATAACAGCCTCAATATTAGATATCATCAACCCAAATGTTGACCACAACTCCACCTGATCTCAGCCATAAGTGATGACAGAAAATCAGGCCCAACAAAAGTCCTCTATTAAGCACAATTGAGTTATGCCATACCCTAACCCAAGCTATTCCCAAGCCTGCCCTGGTCGGTCCGTACTCGCCATTCTCTGTCCCCATCCGGGGCCCACCCTGAACCCACCCAGGTTGCAGTACTGCAGTGCCCTGTCACATGCCAGTCACGTGCCTGCCCTCAGGCTAAAAATAGTCACATGGTGCTGTCACCAGGCGATCCGGCTGACACAGGGTGTGCCCTGAGTGGTGACAGTGAGGCTGACAGAGGGGCAGCAGGAGAAGGCTGAGGGCACGGCCATCTACCCAGTAAGGCTGCTGTTTGAGGCTGCACGGCTAAGGGAGAAGGGATGTACAAGACAGTGATATTGAGAGCTTAGTGCTAGAGCCCCGAGGTACCGGGCATGCACAAGCCAGTCCAATCCTAATGGAATTTGGTTAGGAGCGGAGAGGATTTCTGTTGTAGATTAGGGGGCTGCCATCTATAGTAGGAGTGGGAGATGGCGAGCAACTGGTAGCTACGTGCTGGTAATATGTGGGCAAGCACTCGCTACCATCTATAGTATATATGAAGAAGTAGTATAATTGAGAATGAGCCTTAATGGCATGGATAGGTGCCCGGTGCATAGCCCTACCACCCTATACTACTACCTTCTGGGAGTAGCTATTGAAGGGTATATCACCCATCTTCCGAAATAAAGAGGTCTTGTAACACATGGTAAGGCCCGTGAACCTCGGGTAATAATGTACGTCAGGTGCTCTACCCGGGACCCTGGAGTCAAAGGCCGAGTAAACATTGACACAAATCAGAGGGAAATGAACCGCCCCTCAGGCCTACCGGAAGAGCCACCGCACCGACTGGCACCGGCCCTGGAGACAATCATTTAGCCACAGCCACGCCCAGAACTAGCCAGCAGTCACCTCATACACTCTACAAGCAGATGCTTCATTGAGGTATTGGATGAGTAGAGAGCAAGGTGTGGGCTCGGAGAGTGAGTTTGGTGTGGCGGCTTATGCCCGGCACGCCCTGCCCGGCACCCAGTGAGGCGTTGGGAGACCTGCCGCAATCAGACGGCGGGCGGGGTCCTTCAAAGGTCGGGCAGCAATTAACACTGGGAGCGGGCAGGCCGCATGCCGAGTGCTGCCGTGTGGGGGGAGGCAGGGGCAGGTGGAGGGCCCTCAGGTAGGAGAGGCTGCTTAAAGGTGGCTGCATGCTGGGGACAAAGAATACAAGGCCACACGGGGCTGGGGGCTCATTGGCCGAACACAAAGCTCTCCCCATTATGGAGCACTTGTCGTCGTCTTGTCATGCCTGCTGCCTCCCTTTAATACACCATTTTAATTTCTTAAAAGGACCATAACAGTCGGATGCAGGTGGGTGGATCGGAGGGAGCGGGGATAGGGATGGGGGATTACACACTCTAAAAGTTCAAGTAATGTCTCTTTGAAAAGTAATGTTAACATGATAATACACTTTCCCTATCAACTTCTGAGGATTTTGTCTTTTCCCTTTTCTCCTATTTTCGGCAGTTATCCAAGTTATTATTTGATAAACGAGAGTGATTATGGACCCGCTGCTATCAGTAATGGTGAGCTGCTCACCGCGGCAACATAGAGGTCCACCATCCGGGCCTGTCACCTGGGGCCCGGGTCCACATCTGGACGATCAAACATCTGGACGATCAAACATCGGCTTTGAAATACTAGTAATAAGTAACATTTTCAGAGATCGCACAGTAATATAAGGCCACCTTTTTTTGATAACTTGGATTACGGGCTTTTGCTTCCAAATTTTTGGAAGGGCAGAGGCAAAAAAAAAAAAAAAAGCTGCCCTACAGGGGGCACCATATCACAAAATTTCCCGAAGGGCAGAGGCAAAAAAAAAAAAAAAAAAAGCATGGAAAATCTAATTTCTAGGCAATCTATTGAAGATATATTGAGAATTATCCCCAATCTGAAAGGCCTCACTCTACCTTTAGCTGCTAAACATGTACTTTTTTTGGGGGGGGGGGGTAAAATTCTCAAAAAATCTCGGAGGGGAAAGTTTTTTTTTGCAAAATGCCAAAAATCTCGGCGGCGGATCCGTAATCCAAGTTATTAAAATAAAACGGCCTAACCCCATGATAAGACAGTGCCGTGCCATTCATGATCTAGGTCACACCCCACACCTGTTAATGCCAGGCACACGAGTCTGTCCTGTCATAAAACGTAGGGGCTGCACAATAGCCTTCATTGACGTATGGTACCAGAAATAGTATCTAAAGCTAGGTCTATGGATATGAGCTTCCCGATACTAAATGATCCAGAATCTGCAGTTAAATTCGTATACATAGTAGTTCTGAAGTTATGCCATAGAAATAAGCAGATCCACCAAGCCATATCATATCCTAACGATCCTAACGCAGTAGTATTGGTGGTCCATATCACAAGCCTGCACACCTAGAGACCGTGTAGACCGTACAGGTGTGTCTGGGAGGGGGAGATGCCCGGGGGGGGGGGACTGACTCTTTGAAGGTAACTGCCAACTGCCGTCCTACAGCCCCCCCCCCCCCTTTTCCACACTGAGAAATTCTGGCAGTGTTCTGACAGCCTCTCCCTTTCAAATTGAGGGAAAATGTGCATAGTGACCGCCCCCTTGTATGGAGAAAATGAGGTTTACAGTCAAGACAGAGCAACGTCAAACACAACAATTAACACTGCGAAATTACCAATTAGCACTGCAAACTTAACAAATGGCCCTATCTAACAATCAGAAATAGTTTTGTGGTCAAATAATGCTGTATAAACTCAAGAAACTTTCATACAGAAAGCCTTTTGCTCTAATTCCCAATGGGATCAGGGGGTGACTGCCCTTCCCTTTTAACCTGGGAGTGGGGTGAGACCGGTGACCGCCCCTCCTTTTTAGCCCTACTGACATTCAACTGCAACCGCTTTGGAAAGTCGTACTGCAGTCGGTATCAAAAACAAATCTCAGCCCCCCCTCCCCCCCCCCCCCCCGCACTGGGGAAGGTGATACAGTAGACGCTTTCATCTGATTCAGGTGAATCATACATTGATAAACAGATCCATATGTGATTATCACAGGGACACCACTCTTATTTGCACTAATGGTAAAACTACACACGCCACGTCCACCATACACTAGTAATAAAACTAGTTTCCTCCTTTGCTGATGAGCATTTCTCAACATAGAAGGCGCTTTGTAACATTTTCTGAACATCAGCTGTGATGTAGATCAGTGAACTGTAATAACCTACGTAGCTAGGATTATGGATAATTTCACAATGTACAATGATAAAAGACCAATTGCTACATTTTACAATGCGTTAGTGTTGTTAGACATGAATTTATAAAGTTATGTGATGACGATCCGTTTCATTGGGCGATGTTTACACTGGGAACATATACGCCGGTATCGAACGGATGTGGACCTTGAACCCGGACTAGAGTGTTATAGACATACAATAGCACCAAGAAAATGTTTTAAATATATTCCTCTTTCCAAAGCCTTGCCATTTAGACGTTAGTACAAGAGTACTTTTCGGGTATTGCATTTCACTGTTTGGTGTGTGACCTAGTAGAGGCAGATACTTTGACTAATGACAATGGGCTGTAACCACATAGTACTGAAATAGCTATAACTTTGTCAATTCATGTCACTATTTGGTTAGATATTCTGGTTAGTCCACAGGACGGGACGTTGGTGATAGATTTCTCAGGATATGACATCAATAGTGAACGTAATGCATTAACCATAATATGCATATGATATATATCAATAGCAATTATTAATGTTTCACCATTGCCTCATTGAAATAAACTCAGGGTGACTGGTTGGCCGTGGTATTGGTGGGGAGCATCAATAATGCCAAAAAAAATATCTGTAAGTCTAGAAATAGACTGTTCTTATTATTATGGTAAAACACTGCCGATTACTAAGCCCCTTGTTCCATCAGTTCCCGGGACCAGCTCACTGTAGATTGCCGAGCTGCTCCCCCACCACTGCACAGAGGAAATTATCCTAGTCAAATTGACTCATTTTGCAGAGTCAAAGCTCTGTCACTCACATAACTCACTTTTTTACTCTTTTGTGCAAATATGTCGAAACCAATTTGACTCTTTTGTAAAAGTGAGTCAACACCTGTTTGACTCTGATGTGCAGGTGAGTCAAAACCTATTTAACTCCCCTAGCAATCAGAGTCAAAGTAGTGTTGACTCACCTGTTTAGAACATTGAGATAGGACTGGGAATCTTTATTCATCATCAATTTCGTGTTGTCTATCCTCCTTGTCAATCAATACATGGTCAGCTTTGCAGTCTGCCTGGAGGATAAATATATAGACTACATTAATACATGTATTACAGTCATATACATTGTAGTCAGCATGTTTCTATAAATGCACAGAAAGCTATATTGATCAAATCCCCTCCCCCCCCCCACCATCCACGCTACCACCATAAGGTACTACCTACATCTTATACCCCTCTTCCCTCCATTTCAACCCACCCATTGTCCATGTCGAGTTCTCTATCTGGTCCTGTCTTTTTATACATCTATCCTTCTCTGCCTCTCTCCATCTGTCTCTTTGACTGTCTCTGTCTCTCTCTGTCTCTCCCTCTGTCCAGGAAATATCTACCATCCATTATATACAAAGTATTTGGTACTCACCTATCCAGTCCTCTTGCCCCATGCCTACTGATGCAGGATGTATATAAAACAAAGAAAACGGCGTCCCCACGTGACCTATATGGCGGGAATATATGAGTCAAACTCACTTTGACTCTGGTAAATGAGTCAAACTCACTTTGACTCACTTGCTCTCAGAGTCGAACCAACTTAACTCTGCAGGCCAAGGGAGTCAATAGTGGTAAACGAGTCAAATGGGGTTTGACTCACTACATGGCAGAGTCAAATGAGGAAAAAAGAGAGTCAAAGTCACATTGACTCTGGGAGATGAGTCATTCTGACTCGCATAGTTTTCTGTGTGTGGGTCTGAGCTTGCTGGCCGTGATTTCATCCAGAGGTAACACCCTGGAACCCTTTTGCGGGAATTTCTGTATTAGATTATATCAATATTCTTCAAATTGTTGACTTATATCCTACGATGTTTCCATTTTGTCAACGGAAACCGCATACGGCTTTAGAAATGTAGAATACAACAATAAAGCTTTAAGAATCATACAATTTGGTTTGATAATGTCACACAAGCCATATTTGACCGATTCCTTCACAGTTGGAAAGCTGAGATTGTGGCTGACCATAGTGGACCCCACAGCTAACATTACCAACACTTACAGTGGGAAGTTAGTTTTAAACTAGTGGCGCTCCAAGTGGCCAGACAGGATGTGTAGGATCCACTTAGAAGGAGTGGAGATCAATAGACGTACTTTGCCGATTGGTCAGTGGTGGCTACTCATAACTTGACAGTATAGTCTCACCAAAAGTCAGGGACCCATTCCCGAATCAGGCCGAGTTCTCCCCAAACCGTTGTACATGTAGTGACCTTAACCCAAACGATGCTGCTGCATGCTGCCAAAATGCCCAGACCAGATGGTCAACTATAGCCCATCTAGAGGCACTATCGTGTTTAATGGCACATAGCTATGTGGCGTCCTCCTCTGCAGTGATATATGAATAATAATTAAATATTATGTTTTTAAGTTTATGACAAAAACTTACACGCGGGCGTAAATAAACTTTCAAAGTGTTATTCATAAGTGGTGTTTCTTTCTCAATTGGATGTTTGTATTTCAGACGACGTTTCGAGCAATAGTGGCTCTTCTTCAGGTGTACATATATCTCTTATTGAACTTATATATTATATATATTTGGCAAGTGAGGCAACACTGAAAGTAGAAGACAACTGGGTGTGACAACTACTAGTAGTCCCAAATGTATTACTCTGTGCCCTCATTTATAGTACCAACTAGATCTAGGCTATTGGATTTAGTCTAAACGCTTACTCTCTAGACTCTTTACAGACTCCTTGGCCCGTCTTTGATTAAGAGACCTTGGAGAGAGGCAGGGGATGTGGGGCTTGGATGTAATTTGATTATTAGTTTCTACAATCTAATTCCACTGAGTAGGTTTAACTAAAAAGGGACGTAATGCTGGGCGCCCTTGTCGAACCCAAAGTCTCAGAGGGATGTTGTTGTTGACAACAGAGAAGGTTACCCCTCCCACTTTATCACTTTCTAATAAAGAAAGAACGATTTTCATTAAGTTGATTGATGTGTTGTGAACAGTGGATTCGTTGCTGTATGAGACTATCAATTCTAGAGAGACTCGATCGTGCATATTTTCCTCATCATTTGTTGTAGTCATAAATGAGTTACCAAGTGAAACTTTCTTCCCTCAGTTATGCTATTGTCATGTACATTTTGACTCGGTTTATTGCAACTGATCACATCTATATCATGCTATAATATAACATATAGATGTGACCATGTACAGTAGACGTAGATAACCTTCATGTTCTGCCATACAATCTAACCACCCTAACCCTTGTCTCTGCAGGTCCGGACGTTATACGCTTTTGACAGCACGGATGGAGGGGAGCTGAGCTTCGGCGCCAATGAAGTCCTGACCATTACTAGACAGGTGAGTGAGACCCCCCCCCCCCGCCCCCCCCCCCCGCCCAGCCTGGTGCTGACAGGTGAGGGGGTTACATGATACCCACCCACAAGGCGAGCTTCCTGCCTGCTGGCTGAGGTCTGCCTCCCGCTGCAGCCTGATATGGCCTCCTTCTAAAAAGACATGTTATATCAAATACATTGTGTTATAAGCCATTGTTTTGTTCCAGCGTTTCACTGTACCTTTCTATAACCAGATGTGTTCTGAAGGAGGTGGCTATGCATAAGAAGTCAGGGGATTGCATATCTTTCTATAACGCTCGAGTAATTTATATATGAAAATAAATCTGAGCCGAAATAATCTTTGATGGTAATAAATTCTGTATACAGACTTGTCAGACAGGTTAATTCCCCATCCGGGAATATACTTACACGGTCTGTTTGTCTAAACACCCTGGTTGAAAGTCGAGGTGAGAGATACATGTCACATTGGAGAATTTATTACTGGACATCGATTCTCTCTCTTTGTAGCTCTATAGTGATCGATGCCCAGTTTTATACTTCAGACCAGTGGCTCATTTTGGCTGTTTTTTGCCTCACAGATTGCTTCTAGGGCAAAATCCTGACTAGGTGCCAATATATTCTCTATGCCAATGTGTAATATGAGGGTAGAAAACACTGGAACCTCAGTTAGAAAAAATCCTACTGAACAGTTTTTGAGAAAATTAGGGTTTTGTTGCATATTTTTGGTGTTTTTAGTACATTTCCTACATAAACCGTGAACGCCAGCATTTCTCACTTTTCAGGTGTTTAGAATCAGAATTTGACTTTTTTTTTATTCGCAGTAGGATTTCTGAGTATCGAGCCATTCTAGAAAAGCTATTCTTTGGAAAAAATACTTAGTATTTCTTGATGATTTTCGTTGCACAAATTTAGGGTTGTAATATAAAAACTGCATTGTCATCCAATCAAAGTGTTTATGCACTGTTGATGGTCACCCCCTCCCACCCACTTCACTCTGCATTGAAGGAGAACAGGCAGGGCAGGTTCATGTGTCCGTATATAGCTGTTGACCTGGGTGCTGGGTGCATTTTTTTATTTATGGGGTGCCAACTGTTCATGAAAGAAAAATCAAATAGAATATTTAATTTTTTTTAGTATCAGATCAATGCAACTACAATTCGTAATTTAGCACTTAAAGCATTGTATTTGCATTAATATGAATAGTAGCCACCTTATGGGGTGCCAACTATTCATGAAAGAAAAATCTATAAGAATTTGTTTTTTATTAGCATTAAATTGATGCAACTACAATTCGAGATTGCATTTTAAGCATCTTAAATCAATGGTAGTCATCTTAAATATATGGGGTGCCAACTGAATTTAAAAAAAAGAATAGAATTAGTTTTTTTATTAGTATCAGATTAATGCAACTACAAATTGTGATTGCACTTAAAGCATTGTGGCATGCAGTGACTGGTAACCACCTTGAATGTATGGGGTGCCAACTGTTCATGAAAGAAAGAAAAGAAAGTATTTTTTATAAGAATCAAATTAATGCAACTGCAATTCAAGATTGCATTTAAGCATTATGGCATTCAATGACTGGTGGCCATCTTGAACCTATGGGGTGCCAACTCTTCATGAAAAGAACAACTAAATTGGATTTTTTTAACAGTATAAAATTTATGCAACTACATTTCAAGATTGCATTTAAAGCATTGTGGCATTCAATGAATGGTGGCCATCCTAAACCTATGGGGTGCCAACTGTGTTTGAAAAAGGTATCAAATAGAAATTTTCTTATATGAATTATACAAATTAATGCAACTATAATTCTTCATTGCACTGAAAGCATTGTGGCATTTACTAAATGGTAGCCATCTTGAATGGGTTGAATGAAGGAAAAATCAAATAGGATTTGTTTTTTTGATAGTATCAAATTAATGCAACTACAAGTCAAGATTGCATTTCAAGCATCGGGACATTCAATCAGTGATAGCCATCTTGAATCTATGGGATGCCAACTGTTCATGAAAGAAAAAATGGAATAGATTTATTTTTTATTAGTATCAAATTACTGCAACTGCAATTCGAGATTACATTGAAAGCATGGTGGCATTCAATGAATGGTTGCAATCTTGAATCTTAAAATGAACATACACACAGACATATTCATAGGCATGAGCATGGTGTTCTCCTTCATATAGATATTCATGGATTTCTACTTCTACTAAATATAGATTTCTGTTGGAAGGATTCTGTTACATGGATGTCGATGTCCAGTTTTAGATATATATCCATATAGTGCATTGGAGTGCTATAATGTTGGACTGCTGTATATTTATCTGATGCCGAAAATAGAGACCGCGGTAGATGTAAAGATAAACCTGCCTACCAATAATGTAGGCAGCTTTACTCAATGACTCACCTTGGGAAGCCATTATGGCTTAATACCACAACAACAATAAAGGTTGTCTATGGATGAGGCGCTGGTTTTAGTACCACCACCAGTACCATTATCCACGCTACTCTGTCATCATTACATTAGCCATTAGCACGAGCAGAAGGCGCTCTGTGATTTTAAAAAAGGGCACACATTAGATAGATGTTTTATGCAAATCTGTAAACTACATAATCTTGTGGATATTGGGAATCCCATTGCGTGTTTAATCGTTGGTATAATGAATCCAAACACCTACGTTCGGGATTAGCACCATTTCTATGAGAAAGCTCATACCTCATACATCAGGAAATGCATATGGAGGTGGGCCGTGTCCGATAGAGGGAGCCAAACCAGGAGGTTTGGGATCTTGGATTGACCTGTTTAAGACAGCATGATGCCTCAAGGCTTGATGTAAACCCCTTGAGACTTGTTTCATGTCATTTACCACAAAATGTGAATCTTTACATTGAAAACCACATAGTTCTATACTAATGCCATGGCATTTTCTAAGAATGCTTATGGACTCTTCACCAGACCTATAAGTTATGGGCATATCTATCCTGCGATACATCAAAGTAACAGTGGTTTGTCACTGTATTTCTATCATAAGTTAGAGCCTCTGTATACTGCCAAGCTTATCCCTGAACCCGAAACTTCGTGACACCACAACCATGTTAGCTCTTGAAGCAGCAGTTAACAGTTGTCACCCTATTGTAGCCCCTGGCGGCATCCTAGAACATCCCGGCGTGCCTTATACCCACACAGACGGCCATGCCCCACCGTCCACCCCACACAGGCCGTGCTGCCCACATAATTGAATCCCCAACAGAAGAGATTGGACCTCACTTGATCTTGGGCATGACTCGAGCCGCTATGATGGAATACGCTCCCCCCCCCTACGCACACAGTAAAAATTGTAGGCATGGAACAGAGAAAGAAGGAGAACGGGCCTATAATATAAAATGTACAAGAAACAGTACACATGATATGAATCTGGACAGTTATGTCCTGTTGATATACTTTGCCCAGGGAATACAATCTATTTCGTGCTCATGGTAGGCAAATTGTTTACAATCATAGGTGGTCAATTGTTATGCATTATGTACTGGATATACTCCTGGGGGTCGAGAGGCAATATCATTGATATAAGCCAAGGCCGAAGGCTGAGGCTTATATCAATGATATTGACTTGAGACACCAGGAGTATATCCGACATACAGCCCGCTTTCATAGATTGATTACTGTATTTGATGTAATAAGCGCCCTCCCCCTAATAAGCGCCCCCCCTTTTTGGGGCATTTTTAGACTAGAATAAAGGCTCAACTTTAACAATTTTGGTGACAATTAAACTCTTAGGTACTAAAAATGCCATGAAAATAATTTTATAAGCGCCCTAGGGGTGTAACAGCTCTTTTTCCACACATGTGGCCTAGAAGGATATCCTGTATAACCCTCCTAGGAGGTTATATGATCATCAAACATATCCTCTGTGTGTTCTCATAGAAATACAATGATCAGAGCACATGCTTGAAGAGTGTAGCGTCATTCTGATATAACATAGCCATATATAAACTAACCATGAACCAACACTCACAGCTGGCCTCTGGGGTCAAACTCCTTGAGTACATGGTACTTCTGGTTTAGACTTCCAGACCCTGGGTACGGATCCCATGTAGAGCAGAAATTTTGATATGCCTGATACACTTTTTTTGTTTCTTTGGCTATTCAGATATTTCAAGAAAAAAAAAGAAAAAGAAAAGAAGAAAGGAAACGGGGGTGGGGGGCGGAGCCCCCGATTTATACAACAGCAGCACCAACTAAACAGCACTCTTTACATTGTCTAATGGGACAATCCCTCACCAACATAGGCCCTAGTTAATTAACAGGCTCAAACACATGTGGATGGGTGGTCCTGCTGCTAGCATACTTCTCGTTGGGATTGGGACCAATTGGGTTCAAACCCCTCAAATTTTTAGATAACATTACTCATTGACCTAAAAAGGCAGAAGCACTACATATACTATTGGGTAATGAGTATCCATGCATGAGTCCCGATGGAGCAGTTGGTTAGCTGGTGGGCTCTATAGTTCTGAGGTTGTGGGTACGGATCCTGCTAGATACCCGGGCTCTCAAAGAGAAAAAGAGCTCTTAAATATAACCACCTCCTAGGGGTGTATACTCAGTTACCTGGGCACCTCCCATCACCCATGCAGAGGCTGGAGGCGGGTTACTGCCCCCACCAAGATGACGGGTGTATTGGTCGTGGTAATGGTGGGCCTGGTACCAAAAAATAACCACTTGGGTTGTTGGGAAGTGGCGACGGTAACCCCCTCCCCAATCATGTACAATCATGTCCTAAACGTCACTTGCCGATGAGTTCCGCACCGGGACTACCTTCACTTACACCGGAGGTGGGTCTTTGCCGCTCCCTAGACCGTACATGATGACAACATGTCCCAGAGCCGCCTGTGCCGAATGGAGCAACTACAGGTCTACAGGCACGTTACTGCCGCATGTAGAGGAGGCAGGGGACTACTCTGCAGGGAGGAAACCGTTTGCTGTGTGTCTACAGACGCTCACATATGGCTCTGTGCCCACAGACACCAGGCCTAACAAGGATGTAGTAGTACAGCCAGACCATGTACCAACATCACAGCATGCACCCCTAGTCCACATGACTACATTTGCCTCTGCTATACCCGAGGCACGTTTTTGCCTCTTTCATGTAATACAAAGTTGTATGTATGGGCGCTTCCCCAGGCTAGTTGGCACAGTGGCAGGGCAGGCTTATTATTACCATCGTCCCTGGTCTCCCATAGTCTCCCAACGACTTGCCTCCAGCCATCCTCCAATCCCCACACTCGGCCCCTTAATGTCGGGGAGACCGATTACACATTGCATTAGCAGCCCCCTGGAGGGAAAGGGGCAAAACGTTACCATGGCAGTTATGTGCCAGCCCTGGAGGCAGGCTGGGGATTGACATGCGGCAAGGTGCCCTGCTAGGCCTGTAGAGGCCCTTGGCTTGGGGTGTATTAATTATGTATCGATCCCAGGGCTGTTCCGTTGGGCACGTATTGATTGGTGGATTGGAGGTGTCTTGTGAATAGCTAATTAGCAGTAGACTAGTGAACAAGATACTACTACCCTGTACTACAGCTGGGCTGATTTTCCTACATTTATTATTGGTACGGGGAAGTACTTAGTATAGGTTTCTGAATGGGGGGTGATTCTCAAAGGGAAAGATGTATACAAAGGTAGTTCATGCCTCACGGGGTACCCCTCCCCACCCCATAGTGCATGCCTCGCAATACGCTAATGTAGGGAAATAAGTTACTAACATAGGATAGCTGGTTGGTGCAGGGTAGACAAGAGCTCAGCCCAGTGTTCGCACATTGCAGAGTCTTTGTGCACACTTTGCTGCACCTACCCTAAAACCCTGTCACCCCCTGTGCCTTGTGAACTGATTACCTGCCGCCTCATTGGAGACCTTTTTGACAGCTTCTGCCTGCCACACCGTTTCTAAATTAGGATTTGTGTCTGAGAGTCTTTAACCCCGTCCACCTCCACCCCTCTCCGTTTACCACGTCCACACGCACCCACCCCCTCCCCACATGCTGAGTACCCCAGTGGGGCAGGATCTTAGGCGGCAGTGCCTGAGGCCCGTTGTACGCCTGAGTTGCTCTGTTGCTATTTTTAGCGGCGGATCAATAGTTGGAGTAGGTTGGAACACGTGGGAAGACAGCACCTCCGTGCTTTATCGGCGCCCACTACGGCCGACGTACAGACAGACACACCTACACATACAGACAGACACACCTACTTCTGGTAGAGTCGGGGGGGGGGGCATGGAGCGGCCTGTAGCCTCCTGTGGGACCCTCTCATGTGAGGTTAAGCTAGAACGGGAGTTGTGCTAGTTGTGAAAACAACAATCTCAATCTCAGCTATCAACTCGGCTCTGTTCTCCGTAATTCTCATCCTTCCTCTAAAGATTTCACTAATTTTCACCAATCACTTGCGCCGGCAATTGATACTCACCACCTGTTATGTCTCAGTTTCCGTCCATATACCTCGAGTTGTCTGTATATGTATGATATACCTAGAGCTGTGTCCTTACAGCTCCCAGATCAGTAACCCCTGTAATGCATCTCTGCCTCTCCCTACATGTGGCACTTGGCTTCCTTGATGCAGAGGGCTTACAGTTACAATACACGAGGCGCACAGTTAGATAGATAACAGTCCGTTTCCAATCACAATAAAAAAGGGCATATATCACGTACAATCATAAACATTTTAAATCTGCAATAGAGTGACCAAAATAAGTAAAGACAATACCACCAACAGGCTATGGGTACTGAAGCAGAGGCCGGTGCTCAGTGTATCACACACTGACTTAGACTGGCTGAGATCGATAGACCTTTGCTCCTGAACATGGTGTTGCTCCTTGTGTCGTGAAGCTGGCCTACCCTGACCCCTGTCATCTGACCTGGCGTATGTCGTTAGCTCCTGGGTGCCCGCGGCACACATCAAAGGGAGGGCTGCCTTTGAAGGGAGCCGACACTGTGAGAGGTGCTCTGTACACAGTGCTCTCGTTCCCAAATCCTTCCGAAGGAAGGCTCTGGTAACAGCCAAATGACCTTGACCTTGGGATTTTGCTGGCTCTGGGCAACCCTGCTGGTAGCCTGGAACCAGTGGACAGGAACAGGAAATGGAACTAGAAAGTCTGATGGTAAAATACAGTGAAACTACCATCATACATTCTGGTTCCTGTCCACTGGTTCCAGGCTACCAACAGGGGTTGCCCAGACCCAGCAAAATCCCAAGGTCAAGGCCATTTGGCTGTTACCAGAGCCTTCCTTCGGAAGGATTTGGGAACGAGAGTATGTACACAGGCACAGCGGCCCAGTGTACATGGGCGCTGACTGAGGCCGCAGAGTGGTTCCATTTGCTGTCTGATGGGGGAGCCCGGGCAAAGGGTTGGGGTTGAGGAGGGCACGGGGAGGACGTAGTGAGGATTCCTATATTGAGTTACTCACAGTACTCATGATCTTAGATCCTAACAGGGTAGTACAAGGTAGTCCAAAACAACATCGTGTCCATTTTATAACTAAAGCATCACCGCCATTACATAGATACACAGAGCCGTAGTAAGCAAATCTTTATTGGACGGGTGGGGGGGGGGGGGGGGAGGGGGCACCCAAACTATCTTCAAGCAGCGGCCTAAATGCGTGAGGGCGCATTCACACACTGATATAGGACTCACATAGTACGTATGTTTGAGACCAATATGATACTGGGGGGTCATTGCCCCTTGGCCCCACATGTTACTACTAGTGTGTGGGAGAGGTAAGGTAGGTCCTCTGTGATTGGGGGCGCCCAGGCCCCCCTGCCCCCGCCCCCTAGCAGCTTAAACTGGGTTTCTTAAGCCGTCTATCATGGTAGTACATGGTAATATTTAGCGCCTTTACCTTCCTTCACTGGGGGAGATGGAGACGAGTCCATTCCCCATCCACACACCTACCCTGCGGCATGAACCAAACACCTTCATGACCAGCACCCTGCTAGTTTGTGTCAGCTTGGATGTCTTCTGTAAAAAATGCTTGGTTGGATGTTCAGGCATTCCTTTCATTCTGAGCTATATTCATTTTTCAAACGTTGGATGATCCTCCTATCCGTGCATAAAAGACTAGTATTCCCAGTTCAGAACAGTTTTTCAATATATCTCCTTTGTAAGCACCATCTCGTTCATTAAAACATGACTGCAGAAAAATAACGGTTGCATTCATAGTGTTACATTTTAAAGCCCAAACCCTTGCGGTTTCAGACCGGCACACGTACAACGGCATTTACAACCGATGCATTCAGGAACTGGCACATGCGCATGGAACACAGTGTAGTATTTCTGTTGTTTTAAAATATTTTTTTATAAAGGTGGTGAAAATGAAAAGCTAGCATGCTTCAGCTTTGAAAATAGTATTCACTGCTATGAAGTTTGATTGATGCATATAGTCATTCCATCATCCCATCCACTAAGTATCGGGAGTTTCAGTTTTAAATTGCTGACTAGAGTATATGAATGGGCTTTTTCCATCATACCCAACGTGGCTTCCGGACGCATTAGGTCTCACGAAAGCCTAGGTTGGTACTAGACGGCACCTCCCTTGAGGCCAGTGTAAACCTCTAGACCCTGGAGTAGTGTATGTGGGAGCGGCCGTGGGGAGGATGTTGGTAGACGATACAGCTGGATACTATAAGCCATGTAATAATCATAAATATGTCAGTTGAGAGACTAGTTAATGGATTATCTTAACACCAATGCCCATTAAGCGTTCCCCGTATTAGATCGAGGGATGGGAAATAATCTATGTTGCCTACGAATTGGGGTGCTCTGTAGGGGATTGTTTTATCAGAGAAGGGGGTGTATCTTTGCTTTAGAGAAGGTGGGAATAGGATGTTTATGATAATTGGGAATATGAGTATGTGTCCGTTTTGCTTGCTGAGTGCAGGGAGAATACATTTCACAGCGTGTATTTCGGTCGTCACGTCTCCAGGCATTTACACATGATTACATCTACTGTGTAGCACGCCCAACTAAGCACAATATACTCCCAAGGGAGGAAAAAAGAGAAATCTCGGTGTAATGTTACCCTATTATAGTCACATGCAAGCCCAGTTAAGTTTATAATGATATATTAATTTACCTAATTCCGTTCAAACAAAAAACTCTTATTAGTTTACATTATAATTTATATCCCAACCGCATCATAGGAAGTAGTTTCCCTACTGGTTGTCTCACGGTATGGACTATATTGAATGCACACATTTCTTCTGGAATTATATCCTTGTAGTACGTCTAGGCCTATCAGTGTCTTTATGTATAGAGCAGCGAGTTATGACCCCAGGGGTGTGATCCTCTGTCTCAGAATGTCCACTGCCACACCATAAACCAATACTACATAGGGGAAGTTTACCTACCGTTAGTAGAGTATTCATAACCGTTGCATGCTATAATAGAAAGAACTCATCTCAATTATCCTCGTCCTCAGTAACATGATGCTCTTCACATTTGTTTCCAACTGTTGTAAATGCTAGCCGGTAAGTGACTGTGTAACTTGTTATTTCTACGTGGCCTATCAATGACTTTATATAGAACCAGCCCAATCTCGCCCTACGACATCTCAGGGGTATCTATGTCGATCCCGCGGTGATACATCTTAACATTGGCTATTTTTACCCACCTACATTAGGATATACAGGAGGCCGCATGGGCTCTAGCTGACAGGCCCAGGAGGGTTGGGTTATTCAATTCTACCTAGACCTGTCCAATTGTTAGCTGCTGCCGCATATGCAGTACCCTGACCCCTGGAGAATGTCCCAGGCCTATTGCCTGTGCTGCCTGCACTGACATGAACAACTACCATTCGAGTAGGATACACATTAGTCTAATCTGTATAATGGTATGGCATAGCCAGAGCGGTAATTAATACATTAGTACATAAGTTCAAAAATCTCATTATAAACATTGTATATATCAGAAAGACTGGGTATTCCTTTGCATGGGGTCCCCTCTTCTTATAACGGAATAAATACCATGTGATTGGTCTCAAGTCACCCCATCCTGCTATAGGATTTAGTCTTGTCCTGCATTGCCCCGTGGCAGGATGGAATGTACTGATGAGACATACCACGATGGGTACTTGTACCCTCATCTCCATCACCCATGGAGAATACCAGGCAATTTCTGATTGGTCCACAACCCACTCTCCTGTATTTATGTTCCAATATGGATATCCTCAGGATTATAGTGCTGCTTTTTATGGAGAGTTGTCATACTGCTGACCAACTGAACAGGGTCTAAGCTGTACGTATTGTACCCATTGTATCCCATTACCCTGAGCTTCACTATGGATAGTGACTATCCTGGTGGTATCCTGGTAGGCCTACACTTGATTCATGTTGGAGTTGATTATTGTCTCGGAATACTAGTATGGCTAGCATGGGTATTGAGTCAAGAAGGGCACTCGCTATTCTGCAGAGTGCAGTATCCACAAGGTATCAGTCGTCCCCCATCCCACCCCAGTTATCGCGTGTGTGGCATTATCCACCACCCTAGTCCCAGCAGGCCCTTCTCTGTATCCCTCACTGTCCTTATCTGGCAGGCGGTCCCAGAAGGCTGACCAGTGGTCGGACCAGTGCCCACCACGTGCGGGGTACTGCTATTGGTACCCATGACTTAATTATCTTGTAGCTGCAGTGGCCATAACTTTGGTAGATTTCATTCAATATACATGTCTGAGTAGGTTACACCGCACCATGTTGAGGCACTTAGTTACTAATTGTTTGTGTCGAAGCCCTTGGCCTCCGTTCTATCAGCAGGTCTAGTACGTGTATGTACTAGGTCTGGAACCATCAATGACTTTTAGAGAAGGCGGTACATGTATTAGAAATCTTAACAATACCAAGAGGCAAGACTTAAGATCATGAGAATGAAAGTCAATCGTGGTTCAATGACTCTAGGTAAATGCTATTCTATTGAGGTATTCGCCAGTATGGATGTTGTTATTCGAGATATGCCTTTCCATCCATAGACCAAATTGAGACAAAAATATAATGCATTTTGAATAATTGGTGCTGATCGAGTAACTTCCTGTTTGCGAAATGTTTATTTATCGAGCTGCTCACCGAGTTGGGAGCTGCTCATGGAGCTCTGATGACAACCACAGACTTCCGTGCTATTTGTTGTTAACGTGATAACAAATTGGGCGAATGAGACCGTCAACTACTGTCAAATATCCACAAATGAAAAAGTAAAGATGAAATAAAAACAGTTTAGGAAATAAAAAGGGACCAGTGAAGAAAACGTCTCGTTAAAAAGAGACCCAAATGCTTCCTGCACCAGCGTTGTGTGTAGGCCTAATAGAGGAATCGGTCTGTTTCCTACAAATACTCGTTCGGAAAGGCTTGGCAGAGTGATGTTGGTGTCGTTATGCTTCTAGTATGGTTATCCATCTCACAGAGCCATTTATGCGGTTATATAACTGCATTTAGTTATTGAAATTCTTCACAAATGGTGGGGTGGTGGTGTGAATCGTAAGGCAGACGCCGATCAGTCACAAAGGAATAATCACTGACCATTGTCAGCGGTGATAGCCACCAACCCCTCCTCTGTATGGGCCCACATGAGACAGCAATAACATTGACGATAGAGATATCCCCTTATGGCAATAGATATTCATGAAACTCACCAAGGCCTCCTTTCAGGTCGTGATAGATATCGATGTCCAGATTTGCTCTCACCCCCAACCACAAACATCATCCCAACCTACTTTACACCCACGCACTTTCAGTCTACTCATATCGACCGAACACCCCCACATCCCCAGCCCAACACTGCCTCCTACTTGGTTACCCCTATTGTAGCTTTCCGAACGGGCCCAGTGGTGTGAGTGACTGAATGAGTCTGTGAGTGAGTGACTCAGGCTGCAGCCAGTTCGGAGATGACATTCTAGGCACAACTACGAGGACGGAGCGGTCACTGCCAACAATTGCCACTGGGCAGTCTGACGGCCGACAGAGGCAGGGAGGGATGGACACCTCCTCTTACCAGGCCTGTTGACATTTTCCCAAGGAATAAAAAAGATACCTAAATAAATCCAAACAAAAAGAGTGGCCTGGGTTTATAGCCAATGCCTGTCCAAGTGGTTGCATTACAGCACTGTGGCTACCCACCAGTGTGAAAGTGTCATACTGCAGTGTGTGTGGTTGTGGTAAACTCAGTAATTCCTATCGACAACATCGGCTATATCTTGCGATGGGATATATTTTATGTCAGATAGGCAGGAAAGTCTGAAAATAACCCGACCTGGGCCACGGGCTGCTGTGCCAGCTATTGTATAGAAAGCCACATGTATCCCCTCTTTAGAACACCTCGTTTATTTGTTTCGGAATCCATGTTTGTGAGAAGCGGCGACCAAAATATTTTGCACCCCTCTTGAGGTGGCGGTGGGCGAGGGTAGAAAAAGCCAGCACGTTATTACCGCTAAAATTAGGGGTCGGGCACAATCAATTTAAACCCGGCTCTCGTGGGTTGGACTAACAATATTCCGGCGCACTTGCGTGAAAATCCCCCCTCCCCCCCTTGTTGATAGAAATTACTATTTCCTAATACTGTTTCAGTCGCTTTCACTATACATCATATAGGGTTTCTCTTTTTTGGAGATTTTATATCGTTTAGAATTACTGATTTAATAGCTATTTAGAACGATTATAAAATCTCCAGTCTCTTTTCATTTAATGTGTATGTGGACAGAGCAGTACTGTGGATAATGTCCAGCTTAACTCTGTATACTGTGGATATTGTCCAGCTTAACTATGTATACAATAGAGGAGGTCCATGAGCACTGATCTACAGGTGTCTGCTGCGGGTATACACTCGATGAGGGCAGGGTGTGCTGATCGACAGGGGTCTGCTGCTGTATACACTCGATGAGGGCAGTGGGTCTGCTGGTCGACAGGGGTCTGCTGGTATACCGATGTTGCAGGTTCCTTAGTAGGGGGCACCATTGCTTGATCTGGTAACCAGCGAGATAAGCACTGATACAGCAATCACAATGGGTACAGGCTGTTACATAATGCCCCCTAAGAATTCCGCAGTGAAGGCCAGGGAATTTTCTCATTGGTTGATAATGCAACCGGCTAGACACCTATATACACTCAATGAGGGCAGTAGGTCTGCTGATCGACAGGGGTCTGCTGGTGTATACACTTGATGAGGGCCGGTCTGCTAATCAACAAGGGTCTGCTGGTGTATACATTCGATGAGGGCGGTGGGTCTGCTGATCTACAGGGGTTTGCTGCTGATATACACTCGATGAGGGCAGTTGGTCTGCTGATCGACAGTTTGCTGCTGGTATACACTTGGTGAGGGCAGTGGGTCTGCTGATCGACAGGGGCCAATTTGGCGAGAAGAAAGTTCTAAATTGCAAAAAAGTGATTTTTCCCAAAAAACGGCCAATTTTGTGAGAAAGAAGTTTGAAAATGTAAAAAAATCTGAAATTGCCATGCTCTATCTACTTTAAAATCTCCACATTTGTTTACAAAGGACACTTTTTCCTCCGTGCTACTTGTTTTTATTAACCAATCATCACATTCATGATATAAAAATTATGAATATAATGCAACTTTACTTGGTACTACAGTATATGTAATAGAGTGAGAACTGTATCTTGACTGTTCAACATGTCAGTACAGTATACAGAACGTTGCTGTATGATCCTCTTAGGGACACCACTCCATCATGGTACCCTGTTACTGCAGTGTGCTATACTGGACGCCCGCCCCAAACCACATCGTCTTGGTCATCATACTTCTCTCAACAGGATCACTCTCAGTCTCACCCATTTGAAGATAACGATGTTATTCTTGTGATAGTTGTGTTGAATTAAACCCAAACGAGTGCATTTGTACTATCAGAGATAGTAGTGCTACGATAGGAGATAGGGCCTTAGCACAGTGTTTAATAACCTGACCCAGGATGATACTACAATCAGAGGGTAGGAAGCAAATCTTCATTGGGGGGGCCCAGGGGGGGCCCAACCCAACCGGCCTTGAATATCGGCTTTCAATTATGAAAGTGCATATACACGCTCATATAGGAAATGTATAGAATACTAGTATTTGAGCCCCCTTTAGTAATGATTGGTTGCCAGGCCTCATTGTCTCCACTTTTCCCTATGTGGAAAAGGTACATTTAGAAATGTTTGTGTATTACATCATAGGGTCTTGGTAAATTTTGGGGGGCCCAAACATATTCAGGCCCCCCTACTCTGTCATTGGGGGGGCCCGGGCCCCCCTGGCCCCCCTTTTTCCTACGCCACTGTACAATGTACACAATGTACAAGCTGTCTATACTGATTCACACCGATGTCATGTGAACCACTCAGAAGCCTGGCACCCAACCATGTCTCCTATCTGCCTGAGCTGTGTAGATGGTGGTGGATTACCTATCAGTGTATAACACACCAGAGCTGCCCTTCCGGATCACAATGTGGGCTCCGTGATAAGGGCTAAAGGACGTGAGACGTGATCACCACGTTGGTTCTCATAGTCGTATACTAGAAATGCATGTATTCGAATCAGCATATATCCATGCATGTACACCAAATGTGCCACTTCTACTTTTGTAGGAGTTCTTACTCTTTGCCTTGGATGTTTCTATTACAACCATTAAACGGAAATTGGCACAAAGCATCGGAAGGAATCCTGCTTTCAATAGAATACTGTTTCAAATTCAAATTAACCAACACTTTTAGAACGATTAGCATGACTCCCATTTGGCAAAATATAGATAGTTCAACAACACTTTGCTTCTAAAAATGTATAAGTACTAATTGCAATTTTAGAAACGTTAGGAAATACCCTTTAACGTATTTATATCATTTGGGACCGAATATTTTAAATATGTTTGACACTATTATAAAGATATATCAAGAACAAAGTGTTGTGCCTATGTCCACAAGTGGTTGGTAGAACTGGCGGCTGCACTAACAGGTGGTGACATGGACCACAGCTCCCTGGTGGTCCCCCTGTGTTGTATGCCTGTGTGTGCCCAGGGCCGTCCCTGCCCGGCCCCCTGTCCCATTACCGGCAGGAAATGGGTGTCAGCATCCTCCAGGCACCACCTGGACGCACAGGGTAAGTACCCCGCCCGGGCTGCATGAAAGGTCTGTCTACATCGGGGTGTCCCTACATCATAGGGGTGTCCCTATATAGGGGTGTGTGGGGGTGTGGAGGCTGTATAATGTACATCCTGACCTTCAATCCAAGTAACGGACATGACCAATATACATAGATCGCCTATTGTTAGTCTAAACCTGCTCACTTTCTGCTTTATAGAAAGTACACTACGGAATTGCCACTAATTTTGAACTCATATTCTGTTGGTACAGCCATTCGCTGTCCATAGTTTAGTGTCACACAGATATAGTAATTGCTATTGGAAATTGGTAATACACAGCATTGTATTCTGAATGTAAGTAGTTATGTATTGAAACCCCCTATACTATGATATAAGTTAATAATTATATATGCCATTTCTAGTCGCAGTCTTTAAGCCAAAATTCCGTCCGCTCAGTTATATGTGTTATAGAATAGCTCACTTCATATGTAGAGTCGCTGAAGTATCAGCAGACCAATGAAGATATTCTGAGGAACTGCTGGCCTCAGCCCAAACGACTCTCCTAGGACCTGTTGAGACGGGCAACTCACCCTAGGGTGCACTAGTAGATATATCTGATCCGGAGAGAGCAGCTCACCCACACAACACATCAGACGTGTACTGTTCAACAAGCAGCTCACATCAAGGCCTCAACCCTTCACCCTGACTCTTTGATATAACCCTACATTTTGTTGTTGTTTCTTTAACGTTTATCTTCAGAGAACAGTGTATTTCTAATATTTAATAATTCCTCAATGATAATACAATCTAATAGGGGTCCCTCACTATATAGAAAATCATATCAAATGAGAAGAAGTATTGTTCCTCTGTCCCTCCCAACACGAGGACAGCAGTATACCCAGGGCACCGCTGTCCCCTGTTACAATCCTGATATATGAGGCTGTACGCACCGGGTTAACGGGGCAAGGTAATAAACAGTGTCGGGGCTAAGGGCAATACATTACATGGGCCGAATACCCATAAGCTGTAGGCCTCCTATGCAGCAGGGTGTTTATAGCTGGACATGCTTTATTGCAGCAGGCTGCATATTATATAACCAGGGCTGTTTCATAATTTAAAGCGTCCTTAGAGGGCCCTTATCTGCTTGTATACAGTAGACTGCGCCTCACTATTGATGGATGGGGGGTAATACTATAGAAAGAACCTTAATAAATTGCCACCAATGAACTAATGAATAGGATCTTGCATATAGAAGTAAATGAACCGGAGAGCCCTATACTGCTATTGTTGACGTCGGCATAAATGACAGTTAAACGTGTAATGTTTGAGTTTTATCTTAAGTTTATCCTGGATGATACAGTCGGTTGAATATATTATATAAAACCGTAAACCACAACTATTCAGGTAAATATATAAACCCGTCATGCTGGTTTAAAAAAATAAAAAATTTAAAGCATACACATGTACATTGTACTTCATCTAAAGACTGGAGCATTAGCAGAGCACGGCTGCAGGGAGGGCTGGGGGCTCATTGAGGTCCCTGTCCCACAGCAGAGGCGTCACAGGTAGCCTAATGACTGTACATGAGGTGGTTAGAGCAGCTCACAGCGGCCCCCGAACTGCTCCTCACCTTACACCAACATACCTCACAGCACACCCTGTAATCAGCACCAATCCCGGCCTGTCAGCTCTAAGGGACGCAGCACGTTTATTTACACGACCACACATCTTTGTCTCTAGCCGTTCCCTTGGGGGAGTCTATAGAAATTTCCACCACCGCTACAGTGGTGCGTTAGAGGTACCCTTCTGGTACTGTACGCTGATGGACTGACACCTCTCACCCCTTCTCGTATAGCTGGTGAACTCATCGTTAGGGGACCTCATTGTGAGGTAATAGAGGATAGTTTGGTGATTTATGGGTCCAAGATATTTATCTTGATCATGCTTATGGATCTACAGCCAAAATCCGTACCCTTCACGGTTCTAGGCGTTTAGACACGCGTGTAGATACCCCTGTGCTGGGCCACACTCACATTATGACCACGCCCTTTCTCTCCCACAGATAATGCTGTATATATATAAATGGTGATACTGTAAGGTGGTTTATAATGTGTGTTGTAGCCTCCACACGTGTTATCAGCCCTCCACACGGGGGGTGGACTAGGATAGTTAGCCAGGTCAGACACTTGTTATGGAGTAGGGGGAGGTGTGTGGGTGTTGTGTGGGCAGCTGATGGAGGCATATACGTGTTTTTGTGTAGTGATGTCGGGAGGGGAGGGGTCGGGCGGCCATGTTTTCTTTCTGTGTAGCCGCGCAGGCCTGAGAAGAGCCTTGGTTATCGTCCGGCACACCGCTACATCCGGCCAATGATCCTCGGCCGCCAGTGGCTTTTGCGGCCCATTTATCACCATGGGCGGTAGAGTTGTTGGGCACAGAGGAAAAGGCGTGGGATAAGGAGAGCCTTGGGGTGGGGCACAGTATAGTCAGCAGGAGGGAACTTCAGCCAGTGGTCAGTCGACACATGGTATACGCTACTTCTGCTTTTGAGAGGCCATTCAGTTCGGTAGGGCGGCGCCACCGTCACCGGAAGTAGTTCTGTGGGTCGCACTTCCGGTTGCCCGGCCTTTGCGGCGCGCCAGGGCTTTCTGAGCGTCGAATCGGGCCCTTTGTGCGTGGCCGTTGCCGCTAGGAGGAGTGCATGTAGTTGAGGAGGTAGAAGAGGTAGAAAGAGGCAGTGATGGAAAGGACATGCCAGTGGTCGTGGACTGAAAGCATAAATAAGCCTCCCTTGGGGAACGCACCCCGACACGAGGCCCTGCGTGTCCCCTTACCAACCGCTTTTCTTATATTCGATCCGGCCCGCATCGATTTACAAAAGCTCTCAAATGGGCCCGGGTGCAATTACGGACTAAGAAAATGGTAATTTGACTGCCTGAAAAATAGGAGCTTCTCGGGTCTGGTGAGAAAATGACCAAAGGCCTGTGAGATTGGCCCCCGGCTTGCGTTTCCTGACGCCCACTAGGGGACCCTTCCTGTGGTGAGGGCACCTTATACGTGGCGGTGTTTAATGCTGAAGGTAAGCAACACATGATAGAACTAGGCTTATAACGCTTGTATAGACAGTATTAGATATAACCTGTAAATAGCACACTCTAAAGACATTAATCGCCCACATCAAGAAATTAACTACATGTATCCTTTTCAAACGGAGAGCTATGATTTAGTACACATAGAGTATGAATGCAGCACGGTGTGACTTAGTATACATATGGACCTAACCCCCTACCCCTTTTCCAAAAAGCCCAGAATCCCGGCCCTCGCTCCAGTCCGGGTAGCAAGAATTGGGCCGCTAAGGCACGAAGGATGTATAAGCCATCTCAATGAAGAAATCCCTGAGTGAGCAGTATATAGAAATGACAGTTTTACTTTGACGGGCAAGTAGTATATGGAAATGTCACTTTGAATCAGACCTAATTTTGGGTGGGGATACTTTGCATTTAGGATTAAGGACGTCATGCTTTAAGTAGTCACCTTTCAAGCATTATTTACACACATGTAATGTACCCAGTGGCGTATTGAAATATGAACGATTCAGCGTTATCTTATTACTAGGAAGTAGTATATGAAAAGGTCACATTACACCAGGTCGTCTTCTGGGAGGGAATAAACTTTAACTTTTGTACGAAAGAGTCAAGAAATATAAAACTAGACCCACACTAATCTGTGAGCAGCAAGGGGTTAGAAAACACATTTGTTTTGACCTTTGTATTTCATATCACTTACAAGCTAAATGGTGGTGCTCTCTGCGCGGCAACTACTAGAGGAAGCCATACACCAATTGGCATGATTAGCGGCGAGTGCTAGGACCGACCTGGGTGGTAGCAACAACGTAGATAACAATAGGAAGATGAACGGCGTGAATACAAACATAGGGTACCGCCATGTTGCATTGGTGAAAGGTCTGTGTAGAAGGGAGAGCAGTGTGTGACTTTGGGACCTGTTACAGCCAACAGGCACGTCTTTATACAATTATCTGAAATAGTTTACACTGGATTGATCAAACATATTTTGACGTAGTTTTCTCTACCTATGTCCAACACCCGAGAAACACAGTATGAGTAGTTTATGATTTGTTTTCCCGCCATTTAATCATTTTTATGGACATATACATTTTTTTCGGATTGTCCTACTCAAATTAAGCTTCAATGAGTTCGATCAATTTGAACAAAAGCGAATCAAAATTATGTAAACACATGACAGTGAGATAAGAAAGGTACCAGTACATGTATTAGAGAAGCACTAGAGCAGAAAACAGCTCTCGAGCAGCACACAACTGTTAAATGTGTCCCCACTTGAACAGCTCCCTCCTACACTATAAGGCCTCTCTGCCGGGAATCTTACTGCATTTCTTGTAGCTCTCATAATCGTCCAACCCAATCTGTGCAACAATGCACTCATGGCAGGAGCGTGTGAAGACGACGAGTTACTCAGGAGTGACTCGGGAGTACCGGCTCATTGTGCCAATAGAAGCTGGAATGGAAGTGAGAAAGGAGTGGCAAGTAGGGCTGGGGGAGTGGGTAATACATTGGGCAAACCTTGTCCGCTGGTGTGGGATTGGGCCGCTATTGGATTAGATTCGGTGTCTATGCAAGAGCCTGTAAAGCTAGACCTATAGTGGACGGTCTCTGGTGGGCAGCCAGCATAGCAGCTGCTTCTACTTATCTACCCCACTATGGGGAGGGAGGAGGGAGTAGCTGTTATCAGAGGTTGAGGTTGTAGTGGAACCTCCTTAATTCCCACACAAGTCAGCCGAGATTGGCAGCAACGTAGGCTTGTCACCATCTGTCCATTGTGGATGCATTATTATCAAGGTATCGGGGGTGGAGACAGTAATACGGAAGGGTCTGGTAGGCAGGGCGTTGTGAATAGAAGCAAGAAGTCATGGGGATGCGCGCGGGGGTGGGGGGGGGGGGGGGGCTGTATGCTGCCATGGTCTCAGTGGTGTTGTATTTCCATAAAAAAAAATAGGCATAGATATCGCAGTGGTACTGCGATTTCTTTCTTTGCGTCACCGTTACCGGTGTATCTCATAACTATAATCCGATTCTAGCTTGGAAGAGGAAAGTAGGCTGGTGTATTTTAATGATACCAAGAAGCCCTCTTGACTCCCTCAACCCGCAGTCCTAGCGAACTGAACATATCATGTAGATAAAGAAGCGACCTAGATAGGGAATTAGACAGACTAGTTTGTATCAGTCTGCCACACACAACAGGGGAGTGTAATGAAGCCTAGCGGCTAGTATGCATCAAGTGCGGTACACCATGCCCTATAACCTGATAACAGGGTTACCGTTGTGGTCCTAAACTGGATTTGAAATAACATGGTGGGAGATAACAATGGTATTACATTGTGGATGATATAGGATCACTTAATACATGGTAATGGTGCCAGACAAATGAATTATGAGATCCCCTGATGCCATCAGAGAAGCAGGCGGCTTTTATGTACCAAGACCAGAGTATTGCCCTCCATCAAACTTCTGACGGGAGTAAATCAGATTAAAGTTGTAATCGCTCCAAAGTGCCAGGCGTCCGTATTAAGAAACCATTGCCGTCTTAATTGGAGTACAGACTCATGGAGTACAGACTCTGGTAGATGGCAATTGGGGTTGGCTCCCGCCGGGATGAAGCATCAGGCGTTAACAACTGATGCTGAAGAATTTTGGAGATCGGGGAGAAGTGAAAAGCTATGAAAGCCGTTTCTGTATCTGAACGAAAAACATGACGGATTTCCCATCACTTAATGGAAGTTGATGGGTATTGCAGATAAAGCTACTTTGTCAGATAAGATACCAGAGATGCCACTTTTCCTACTTTTGTAGGAATTCCTACATTTTGGCAGGAACTTCTGTAATAGATTATGTTAATTTCCTACAAAAATTTGACCAAAATGATAAGATTTCCTACTTTTTTGTCGATGACTGAGTGGTATGCTGAGGTGCGCTTTAGGAAAGCACCCTCTCACACGTTCCTTATAGAATAATAGTGTAGATGATATTGGACGAGGTAATTCAATAATTCTGTTTCAGACTATGTACTGACTAGTCAAAGACCAGATTCATGTTCATGATATACAATTCACATAAAAATATATATACAACCAAACAAGGCGGGTACATGCAGTGGATGAAATTAAGATGTAGGTGGTATTTTATGGAAAGTCCCCAATTCCAGATAGTAAAGGCGGGAAGCTAGAACATGCAGCAGAAATTTAGCAACGTTACAGCTATTCGTCCTGACATGTACTCTCTGCCGGTTTTATGGGTTTTGTAGGATGAGAGGTATTATATAGTCGGATACTGTGTGTACACCTTGAGCCCCTCCTCTCCACATGCCCACCCTCTCCTACCTAGAACCAATCATTCCGTGAGCCGTTCTGCCTCCTTATCAAACCCCACCAGACCCAGCAGCCGGCCTGCTGGACCCCCCCCCCCCCCCCGCCACACGCACACATACAGCTCGGCGGTCTGAGACCACCTGCTGCTCTCTCACGGCTTCTTCATGGCCACCATCTTTCATAATGTTCCCTTTACTTGTTGCTACCACGACTGGCCACTTGTAATGGTAATATGAATAGAGCCATACTACACTGTACTAATGCCACATATAGATATTACAGTATAGATATTACTGTTGTCTAACACCTGTGAAATTGGAACAAGTAGACGTGGCTATAATATTGTCCAAGATAAACATAAAGCCTGGCATACAGTATTGGAGTCGATCCATCATTCAAGCTGTCAGTTGCCTTTAGGAGGGGAAAGTTGATGATAGTTATGTTGCAGAGCGTCTACCAATAAGGGCGATATGCTGGCATGGTAGACTTGATATCAGTCTAGGTGAAGCCCCCAGAGGTCCATACCTCCACAGTCAATCTATTAAATGATAACTCCAGACCCCATGGGCTGCCTTCATGTCGAGGCCCAATCACAACCTGGCGCCATACTCACGTCCTGTAAACAGAGCCATCGGTCCTAGGGACGCTTCTATGCAGGCACTAGAGGAATGGGATTGGAATCGTGCTATTACATTCCCTGTAGAGTGGGGGAGGGGCCTAAGCGTTTAACCCTTCAATGGTCGCATAATGCTTATAAATAACCCTTGAAGAATCTAATCCCTAGTGGTGAGTTACTCGCCAGGACTGTATTGCGATTTCATCATGCTGACAAAGGGCATATTGCATCAAAGCACTATGCGGCCCTTAAAGGGTTAATGGTTAAAGAACCAGTGACATGCCTGCACTGGGAGGTGTAAGGCGCATTGCTTGCAGCTGAAGAGCTAAATCAGATAGGATGCATTCCCAGATATATTGACCATTATATGTATGTATCATTAGACGTAATTTTAACTCCCGGTAAGTTTAATGATGAAGGTGAATCTCCGTGATAGCATGTAAGTGTAACGTATACAATGCTGCTACTACATTAGAATGTGGCCCTATACCCTGACCCTGCCCCCCCCCCTCTGCCCCCGCCTTCCCAGTGTCTAATAATCACCCCTTTAGAGCGCAGTGATCCCGGCTAGTGGGCCGGACAAGTCCTCCAGGCATACCCTAGGCTGGGGTGACACGCGGGAGTGGCATTTCCTCCAACCCTTTCCCCCACCCCACTACACTACCCAGCACCCTTGCACTAACTAAAGGGGGTGGTAGGGGAGAGTAAGACGGGCGAGTATTGATTTCCCAGGGATTCAGTCAAGGTGGAAGCCTGGGGAAATGAAGCGGAGGCGGGCGGCTGACCATTCAGCCCCGGGTTTCACGTTAATTGGGGGCTGTCGTCCTGCCGCATTGGACGGTCGGCTGACCGGCTGATGGCACCAACCGGCCACACCAGCACGGCAGGCCGGAGGCTGGGCGCCTCAGCATGGCCACATGGAGGGGTAAGACCTGCCTTCTGGTTAGCCTAGGAATCTGGAGATGGCAGAGAGGGGTGCTGACTGCTCCCGAACTGCCCTGGGATGTCAGGAGGAGGGCGAGGGCATTCAGAGGCTTGAACAGGTGGGGAGATGGAGGGAGGGAGGGGTACAATACGAGTACAATTTTAATTGGGGGGGGTTGTTGTACTCTAAAGTGTATGTGGCCAATATAAATGATGGGGGATAAAACCCACAGAGTACACATTGGTCAGGGAAAGAAAGGGAATTAACAGTGGTCGCGTAAAGTCAAGGAATCCAATGGTGTGTCAGGGAAAATGTCATTTGTTTTAATATAATCTACTAGAATTAAATGTCTCAGTAGGGCCTACACAGAAGCATATACAGATTAATGTGGACGAAAAAGAGGTTACATAATCATATTATAACTGAATATATAATTCATACAGATATCTGTTCAAGTGCTTTGAAAAGGGAAAGTTTGACCCTGGACTGGTTTTATAGAAATTAAAATACATCAAAAAGGGTAACACAGAGCGGAAATGATGGGATAAAATGGGAAATCAGGCAATTTTCGGAGAACGCACACAATTTAAGTATAATGGGCAAATTTGAAAATTAATGACTGCATTCCATTCAATTTGGGAAAAATCATTGACATGACAACTTAACCAATAGTCTTCTTCCAATTTGAAATTTGGATGTGGGAAAATTGTCAACATGGTTTTAAAGCCTTTTTGGACTATTACATTAAAATCCCCTAATTGGCGTCTTGATATTTTTTCTCCACACTTTGCATATTTATTGGCTTCTCATTTGGTGAAAGCAAAAGAAAATGCATAAAATGCAAGAACGGAAATTAAAACATCAGTGTTTTGATTTCGTTCTCGAGTCGGGTGTGCACGGCATTTACATGATTTAGAACTAACCAGTCTCCGTGGTGCATGCGTCCATGTTGGTTGGGTATTTGGTTGCTCGGACGCTGTAGACTGATCTCTATTTAACCCCCGGTCACATTGTGTGAAACCTATCTCACGAATCAAAGTTATCAGCCAAAATGCATCAAATGTTGCCTTCAATCATGAGCAGAGTCGGGCTGCCCAGTGCTGTGCGCGGTCAGAGGTGGGGAGGCGTGATTGGGGTGGTGTGGGCGGTAGGCTTCACAGTGGGATGGGAGACGGGCTGATAGAATTGCAGCCAGAGTTTGCTTGACAAGATTGCTGTCAAAGTGTGGGCAATGCAGCGGAAAGACAACGTGAACAGAGTGCAGATAGCGGGCAGGATTAAGCCTCCACCAGTGGCTGGAGGGTGCTGGAGGGGTGAGAAGGGGTGGTTCCCACTCCAGGGACTAACATGGGGGTGGGTGAGATGGAGAGCTGGGGCTAAGGACGGGAGGGAGGCAATTGGGGCCCGAGCACTGCAGCCACAGAGCAAGGTGGTAACAAGCCTACCAGGACTAGAATTCCCACTGGCAATCCTTTACCGTTGGGATTGGACTCCTGCTTATCACTGATATCATTTCCTTATCTGAGAACCTGACATGATCTTTTTATGCTGAGTTTAACCATAGACGTGGATGCTTGTTTATTGGAAGGTTGTCCCTAATTCCATCAGTATCATGGTCAACCAGACTTCACGTTAAGAGTAATGCAGCCAAGTCCTTGTACACGTATGTTATGCCTCTGGAAATTTAGTTCATTGTTTGCTCCAGCACCTACCAATTAATCCCAACATAGCACCTACCAATTAATCCCAAAATAGGTCTACATAGTCCGTAACCTGAATATAAGCTCGATGAGTGATAATCATTATAAATATCCTATTTAGGAGGCTGTGCTTTAAGCACTGTGTCTGTGTCTGGGTATGTATGTAGATGTATACACATAGTTAATAGACTATCCCGATACCAGGTCCATTAACGAAGACGGCCCTGCCAAGGGACACCTAAATAATGACTGCTGGGTACTTTTAAGTCGTCCTTAAGAAACCAATTTCTATAATCAATCATTCACACTTTACGTTACCCTGTCCGTGTTAAAAGAAAATCGAGGAGAAAAACAGACAGAAAAATGCATTCCATGTGGTGATTTGAAGAAAGATGAAAAGATACATTCACGGGCGTGAAATTATAGGCGGCCGGTTACCGAGTGTGATACTACTATCTTCATCAAGGAAATTGATTTCTTATTTTTTCCTCGCCTTGCGCCCATATACTCACCCTACTCTAGCATTTTATAATCACAGTTTTTCCCTGAACCATAGACGGTGTCGAGTGACGATAGTGTTTTGGTAAGAATCCTTCATAAAGTAAGTAAAAGTAGTGTGAATGAGAACACCCTGGGTATTAGGAAGAGTTTCACCCGCTATTCATCAAGAGACTAACTATAGAACAGCTCAGGTCTTTATTGGAGCAGCTCCTGTCGGGCTCGTTAACAAAATGATGTCCTCGAGTTGTTCTCTTTGAAGAGTTCCGTCTAGTCAGTTTGGAGTTTACTACGAGAAGTAGTACTTCAGAGTGAAGGACCAAACTTGGTGTCTGCCTAATAGCCACTGTATGTCCCCCTTAACTCGCACTAAGGGCCGCTTCATATTGGCTCCGTTACGGGTTTTCTTGTTTAGCTCAGGGAGGCTCCTAATGCTGGGGGAGTAGCTCATTCTGCAGGTAGACTTACTGGCCATCCGATCAATGTCGGCTTCAAGTAATATCGCTTTAAGCGATGCCTTGAGAAAAAAACAAACCTGACATATATCTTTTGGGTTGCAAATTGCACACTGGTATTATAGATAGGAGGAACGTTATTTCATCCAAATCTAAGAAAGGACACCCCCGTCGCCATGAAATACAGGGTTGGTGTATTTCATGTTGAGCTGCTCATTACAGAAATAAACGGCTAGGGCCAATTACAGGGCAGTGCTATATGTATCAGGACATGGTTGGTGGGCAGCCCCGGTCTGCACTGAGATTAGACTAGGCCACCTCAGATCTGGGAGTAGAGCATTTAGTGTGAGTAATGCATATCTATCAAGGCTTAGATGTGTGCTCTGCTCTACAGCCAACGGTTTATTCTCAACAAATTGCAAATTACAGGGCCATCTTCTGTCTGCTGTGTAAATCCATGTCATTAGTTGATGTTGGTCGGTTTAGGTCTTACCCAAAGGGAATACGATTTTGTATTAGCCCAAGTGTCTTACGTTTATTACGCAATTTCAAAGTGAAATGATAAAAAAAAACTTTTATAACACAAAAGTACAGTTTCTAATACAGATTGTTTGATGACTTCTGACATACCTTCACCCGGTATATATGTGCTTCATAATGACCAATGTGAGTTTTTGGCTTACTGTTTTATATTTTCATTTCAGGTATGTTTCTCTACATAATTACAACATTAGTGCAGTTCCCAGTTATGGGTGAGTGGAACCTTGATTTATTTTATATGGGAATTTATAGTACTGACCAGCATATATACGAGAGAAATATCTATAAAGGATATCCTGCTTGTGAAAGATATCGTTGACATGTTCTGACATAATGATAAAATGATCATTGAAATGTGACAGCCGTGTGGCCCCAAAGTTACTGTACCAGGAACCAAAGTCCGGGATAAACAAGCAAATTCAATTTACACGATGGTGAAATAAAAGCCCAGCCGGATATTTGCCTGTTGTCTTTCAAAGGTTACTGGGATTTTTAATAGAGAATGAAACATTGGACGAAGTGAATATTTAAGGCCATTAACTGTCGTTGCTTAGGGAGAAAACCCATAGTTAAGTCTGTAAAGGTGAATGGCGTGGGTTCCACGACTAGGTGTAAGACACTGCCTGAACGCCTGCACTGTCACATGACCATGGTTTGCTTTTAAGCTGTCACGTCTAATTTGGATTGTATTTGCTTTGGTTTAAACACTGGTTCATGGGTTGGTGCTTATAAAGGTAGACACGTTGGAATGGCCATCTACAATGTAGGTCGTCGATCAAACTTTGTTCGTTTGAATATCTACGGTATCTGACTGACATTGCTTTATTTGGGTAGTGCCTAGACGTGCATAATTTGATCATTAATTGTTATGCTATTTGATAAATGCTATTTGGTCAGTCCTCAAAAGACACAATCTTGCTGGGTGGTCAACTACTAGAGGTCACTATCAGCATGATAGGCAGACTGCACTAGCCTTTAAGATCCTGGCCCGCTGGCATTAAATGAATGTCATCGGGAAATATTGAGTCTAGCTGGAAATGCACTACCCATTGTGAACAAAGAACCAGACAGATGACCACTACCTCACGCCTCAACTCGACCTGGTAATGCTGCATTATTCTGTAGGCCTATCATACAACCATCCCCCATCCCCCCCCCCCCCCCAAGAAAAACTCACCAAAAAACACACACTCACAAACAAACAACACCAAAAAGGGCAGTACCATTCAAGATACATTTTCTGCGGCCAAAAAGTCTTATCTAGGGACTTTAAAGTTTTATGCAATTCCCTTTCGAACCATTTTCTTGCATTTAAACATACCATGTTGGCCTGGTGATGGAATAGGCAATGTACCAAAAGCTATTTAATCAGACGAATAGCACAGCAGCTCCAGAGTCTAGATTCTATTATACACGTATTGTGTTGATGGCAAAACATATCAAACCAGATTAAGACGGCAATAGAACATCTATTTTACCAGGTTGTTGGCTACCTTCGTGTGAAGTATTTCAGCAAGTGTGTGTCAGATCACCCCTGTAAAGTTCTAGGCAGACCCTCTTCTTGGTCCATGTATTCTACATTGTATTGCTTCATCTATATTTAATCGTGGGCAGCATAACTAATACTAAAAGCCATTGGCTTTCAGATCCATCCCCTTTCTATATATAAACAAACCAATATTGGATTAATGGAAAAGGGGAAAGGTCCTCCTGCTATCTCTACACATAGGTAGTGACAGGCACTCTGTCAAGCAGTATGGTCCCGCCTTGTATTGACTACTAGAGCACCAATCCGGATAGAGACTTTCACCAGTGAACCTTTAGGTTTAGCCTCACATCAGAGGGGGTCTGTGGAGGTAGGGAAGAGGAGGGGGCGGGATGAGAGAGGGTTGGAGTGGGTTGTTGCTGTGTACTGTGGTGCAGCCAGGCCTGTACAGATAGCGTTTGACAAACGGCTTTATTCCTACCTCAGCCCATCCCCGACCTAGGCCTCCCACCGTCACTGAGGGCCCCGCCCTGCAGGACCTGATCACACAGGGAATTGATCTACCTTCGATCTAGCATGTGACATGCACTTGTCCGGCACACCACCATTCGTGCAGGAAGACTGTGTTTGGCCTTACCAATAAAGATGGTTGTGCTTACCGTATCTGTTCTAAGTGACTAAAGGAGGAGAGGCAGATACAGTATTGGAAAGACGGCCAGCTGGTATCTTTTAAAGCAGCTATAGCAGTTAATGTAAATTCCGTAATCAGACAATGTTAGGGTATACTGAACTAGCGTATTAGGCTATGGGGGCCGCCATCTTGGCTCAGAGCAATGCATTGTAGTTAGGATATATATATATATATCATCCAAAAGTTTTGAAATGCCACCGTCAGAGAAAATGTCAGGGAAAGCTCCTTTCGTTCCAGGTCAGCGAAATGTTATGGAATTTCAGATTGTTTGGCAAAATGTAAGGGAAAATGAGATTTTCTGGAAATGTCAGGGAAAATAATATTTTGTCAGGGAAAATCTCTAAAATACCAAAATAAGGTCACCTGTTTTCTTCTATTATTAAGTCTGTATTTTGCTGTGATTTTTTTTCTTTTTTTAGGGTTTATGTCGCTATTGTCAGGGAAATTTGATATAAAGTCAGGGACATGTCAGGGAATTTAGAACTAAATACCTTCTCGGTGGCAACCCTGAGTCTCATCTGTACTTCTGTTAGTGGAATACAAGGTACTTCTATTAGTGGAATATGAGCATCTCGAGTTTTTACAGGAGCAGCCAGTCCCAACTCAACCTGTGAGGCCACATGAGCAGATACCCCACGGCCATACACCAGGGTCTCCAATAGCCACCCTGATAGATAGCTGCAGGTCCTCAAGGGCAGTGGCTAATTAAAAGATTGGCGGAACCACAGGGGGAATAGGGACACTTTAATTAAGGTGATTAGGGGGCCATGCAATCACTCCATAGGCTGATGGAGATTGATCAACGCAAGCTTAACCCATGGTAGACCTACCCAGTCCTTAGGCCAAAAAAAAAAGAAGGTTTGTTTCAGGTCACCCAACCGACCCAATCTAAACAGGGCCGACCCTGCGTTTTTTTATGCAATTTTGAAGAAATTTTTATATTTTTCGACTTTTTTGGGGTCAATTTTAGGTTTACAAATTTTGGAAAAAAATCTCTCCATTTTTACACTTTTTTTGGTCAATTTTTGAGGGGAAGTAAAAAAAAAAAAGTTAAAAAGAAAAGAAAATCCGACCTACCGACCATAGAGTTTCTTCCCATGTTACCTGAAACATTTTTTTTTTAATTTGGCCTTATAGCTACCTATGGGGTTAAGGTAACGGCAGATAGATCATATCTATATCTACATGGAGATCTATAGACCAGCTTGTCTTGGTTTAGGCTGTACTCATGTTTGTATTGGGTGTGTAATATAGCCAGCCGTTCCAGATATAAAAGATACAGCCACCTGCCTACACATAAAGCTATATAGAGCAACAATTCATACGAAGCCACGTGTAATAAAACTGAGAGCCCCTTATATGAAGCCGTATTGTAAGGTGACCTAATATGGAGCTGTATTGTATACCATTTGCCTGTGGGTGGAAGAACACCCACACAAAAAAGCCTGGCAGATTATACGATAACGACGACCTTAGCGCCGTGGTTTATTTATTGGTTTCAGGAGAATCCTCCAATATATATATCATCCAAATAAAATAGCACCAGGGGATCTAATATCTTTATTATGAGGCACCCAGCACTGAATAAGGCATGAGGCACTAGGGACCACCATCAGTATGGAAATGGGACTTGGCGACAGTAAGGGAAGGCAATCTATGGATACTGGCCCATCTACTGGTCCTAATACCCTCATAGAGTGTGTAGATAAGGAAGGGAATGATGAGGAGTGTATCGCGCTCCCACATGAAATAAAATGATGGGATTGCACAAAGTAGAACCAAGGGTGATATTGCGATATATAGAAGGATACCTCTATATCTCAAAGCCCTAGATTTAACAGCTGTTTGCACTGGGTACCATATTTATATATATATATGTATATATATATATATATCCCACTTAGATATATAATCAGCTGACCTGGTATCTGCGATTGGTTTCTTTGTCCTGTAGCCTAACCTGCTATCTGCTCATTTACCGCCTGTCCCCCAGTTATATAACCCCCCACCACCATATCAGACATGCATCAGGACATACTGGTGGTAGTCTAAGTATAGGTCGGTAAACAGGTCTGTGTCTCCTGGTCATCAGCTGAGGGGAACCCTTAACTAGGCGGTGCCTGCTCACTTTGACCACTGGCTATATACCACAGCCCGGGAGAGCAGCTCAGGCCTCCAGAGCTAGAGGAAGCAGTATAGGGGAATGGTAGCCTGGAGCAGTCCCCAAGTCTCCATGGCAACACTTGATGCTCCCTACCACCAGGCAAGGTGGTATATAGAGTGGAGCATTAGTCATCCCTCGCCAACCCCCACCCACCAACCCCCGGTAGCATACCGCCTAAGTGAATTTCCTGTGTGAGTACATTATTACATGTTTGAATTATATTATACCTTAATACTGTTTATGGGTGTCATTAACTCCCCGAGGTGAAGTCCTTAGTCACCAGAGGACGTCAGCTATAATGTGCTATAATGTTAGTGGCAATTAATAGATCACCAGGCTTTGGATAGAGCGATCCAATAATATTAATCCAGGTGTTTACTTTCTAGACTACATGTCCCCTAATTGTGGTATGATCCCAAACAACATTCTGGGGTTGCAAATTAACTAGTGTGTGAGGTCGTTGTTTCGCTGGGTGGATCGAGATGCTGATAACAGCTATCACGTTGGGTATCAGTGTACTCTAGAAATTCTTAGGTGAATACCAGGGAGTCATCTCATTGGTCTACAGCTCATCCTATTAGGTTGAAGTACATGCATTTATCCAACATATGGCTTTCATATAATCAGCATGGATTTAAGCCTCTGATCTCTAGGCATAAGAATTCATAAATCTGGGTATAATTACACAGGCTGCACTTGCACTGTGGAAAAGTCAACCTTCACGGCTAACTCAATATCAATAGTTGGATCATGCTTGCTCAGAATGCAGACCCCTTCTCACCACCTTCACCTTCAGCCCCCACCCTCCTCACATCTCGGGTTGCAGCTTGTAGCATCTTGGACACGGTGTAGGTGTAAAGCCTGTAAATTAGGCGGCATGAGGGAAGCTGGCACCAGGCGGCGCCCCCAGCGGCAACCAGTAACACTAAACTCAGGGGACCTTCAAATATTCATACCCACTGATGGCGACAGCCGCGCCCCCTGCTGGATGAAGCCAAGGGGAAGCCACATGAAAAGGGACCGGAAGCCATGTAAGAAGCTGCCGGCTGTAGCAGGTACGGTGGGTGGGGCCGGGTGGGGGTGGGTGTTGGGTGAGAAGAAGGCTGGCCTCATGCCATCTTGGTGTGTTTGTGTCGGATGGAGGCTGGGAGTCCTGTAACGGTGTAGCAGCCACTGTAGCATGCATTGGTGCCTCCTCCAGCATGCTACTCCTGCTGATTGACTTTTCATAACAGCTGCTTTCCTTTAAGTGGGTAGATGCCTTTCTGAGAGGGGATTTGTTGTCTCGCAGGGCGTTTGATAGCAAATATTTCGTGTTATCATTGTGTCTCCTCTTGGCTATAAGATGAAAAAGTTCCATTATAACAAGTTTTCTCAGCCAATAAAAATTCAAACAACAACAACAAAAACATCTTTGGTACGTCGTAACCTATATTAATAGGCTCACCGCAGGCAAGAACCATGCCTCACCCGAAATAGTATAGTTTCCAATAATACTTCATGTGTGTTAGAATCGGAGCTATCATTAAAAGACCCACACAGAAATAGATAAACCGGAAGTCAGTTACTGTATACATGCATGCTGCAGATGCTGGCAGGGCCACCTGGCACCAACCAGTGCCATCTCTGTGTAGAGAAGCCTGACACCTGCTATATGGCGTGTCTATTTATTCTTTTCTATTTTTATAACATGTGCTCCATGATATATATATATATATAGGTCTTGCCGGCAATTAGACATTATGAAACGTCCATGCAGACACTCATGGTCGTCTGAAGAAACACATATACCTGGCTGCGCTTCATGCCTGCTTCTCGTAAATCTGGGGTTTCTATCAGAGATTATCTTAATTTCCGAAATAAAATTGACTACTAGGGATTGGCATCTCTGTACCAGAGATGTACTAGCTATTAAAACAAGTCTAGATACTTCCCATTTGTCATGTCTCAGAGACGTTACACATACCGGTACCGGTATATATACACTGTCTGAACTCCTGAACGTCGAGCAGCTCATTTGGGATGAGTAGCTCAGGAATAAGGTGGGTCGTGCCCAAGTACGATATGCACCAATGTGCACACAGGGTGGTGGCTCAGCCAGCAGTGGAAATGACAGGGTGGATATTGGTACTACCTGGAGGAAGGTTATGGGTGCAGGGCCAGGTGGTGGGTGTAGCTACCCGTTCCCAGACGTAGGAATCACCTCCGGGCAGCTCCAGCGTTCCCAAGTCCACCTTAAGGAGACACCCCTCCTCCTTTAGTCGCTACTCCTTCCCTCTGCACCTCTACCTCCCCGTCACCCACCCACCTACGGGAGGAATCGATAGGCAGTCCTCCTCCAGTGTCTCACTGCCCAGGCCACGTGTCTAGGACACTGATTCCCGTCACATGTCCTTAAACCCTACTATGGTCATAAAGGTCATCTCCGCACCATTGTCTGTCGATCCCGGGTTGGCGACTACTCCTGCATAACCTCCCATGGAATAGTCAGTACCGACCGCCGATAAGCCTTCTCCATGAAGGATTTCTTTGCATATAAATCTACTAATCTCTTGTTTTTAATCAGGGCAGGGTTGTAATCCTTTGACGGTTTTAACGAGACGGCCTAGATGATACACTATGTATAACACAAAACTATAAGCTCACACGGCTATTGCATGAATATCCACCCTGGGTTTGATACCCAAAAAAATATAGGTTCATTGTCTGCCCACTCACTCCCACCAGGGCGCTGGGTTTCCAGGATTGATCAATCGATCCCTCGGTGGACTATTTCTGGACGGAAGGGGAGTTCTAAAGAGGCGGGATTGGTGGTGGGGGAGGGATCAAGGTAAAAGAAGAAAATCTGTACCAAGGGAAGAAGTGGGTGTAGGTTTGAATGGAATATGTTTTGCGATGAAAAGGATAGAGAGAGGACTGTTATGATAATATAGGGAGCGATAATGGTAAAGGAACAGTAGAGGCAGACAGGCAGGTAGGCAGGCAGGATTATAGGCAGACAGGCACTTATTGAGGGGAAGACATGGGTAGGGGAGGGGTGAACTGGAGGGCAGGGGTGACAGTGACAAATGGACTGGATCATTCCACGGGCGTCCCAGGAAATTGATCCGCCAGGGCGGGAAAAATCCCTGCCGACAAAGGCAAGGTGACATCGCCCCCCCCCTACCACCACCACCGACATTCACTCTTTTACTGGTCCAGGCGCTTACCAAAAAAGACCTGTCAATGTTCAAACTCATCGATCTATTTCATATGAAACAAGTCCAGCAGAAAATGTGATACCATACTAATCTTTGGATGAAGACCGTTACTATAGCGGCGGAATGTGTTCTAGATATATCATAACAGAGCATTCTGAATTCCTGCTACCTCTTTACACCTTCTAACCAACATATCACATTAAAAAAAGACACAAAGATTTCTCCCCATAACGGGGGGGGGGCATCCCATTTATATTCGCCATTGCTGTCCAAGCGCTTACAATTCTTATGTCGTTCGCAAGTATGTATATATGCTAAACTGGATATGCCATTTCCATATGATGCTCAAATGTCTATGATGCATAGCCGTCTATAAACCTTACCTTGGACGAATTATACTTCTCATGTCAATGCCATTCCAAGTCGGCATCATTCCTTGTCAGCACCGTCGGCTATCAGGACAGTTTATTTGTCAGCACTGTTGGTTGACGTGCTAAGACAAGTGACAGTTAATCTAAGATAAGAGCCACTCCATATCCATTACCTGGCTCCACACCACCTAAGTGACTGCTGATTCCGACTGACCATGTCAATGCTGCTCATGTTGGCGTAAGGTCAACCCAAGATGGTAGTCATCCATAACAGGCATACCCCTACCATAAGGAAGATGTCGGAGAACCAGGAAATATACCCAAAGCCATTTTTAAAACACGATATAAATGTAGATTGTAACGGAAAGACCAGAAGTCCTTCAAATCCATTTTGAGTCTATTTGGTTTGGTAAATAAGACACTGATACGATAAACGATATTATCCATGGCTTGAAAGTCATACACAGTAACTGCCAAACATTCCCTGTGCTAGCCCTTTCATCCCCTCGCCCCCCTCCCCTCGCCCATCGTACCACTCCGTCTTGAGTTGTTCTAATGAGAGAGTAGGACTTGGTTGACTTGGGCCAGCTTAGAGCATACTCTGGTCCCTCCGTAAACTGACAGGTGATTGCAGGCTTCTGTGACAGGCTGCAGTAATGGTAAGTGCTCCACAGTGAAGGGTTACTCTTGTTGCTTAGTCAGGTCAAATACTGCTCTTAGTATAACCTTCTAAAATATAATTTGATTGAAGCTCTTCTCTGCTTGTCTTCCATCTCTGTCATTTACAAATTACTCAGATGCAATTAGTGGTAATCGTATTATTGGCGTAATTGAGTTGTGGTTATGCGGTGCAAAGCAGCCTCAGACACTTGACTGTCAGTAATGAAGAAACAGAAGATATTTAATTAGCATATCCAGCTGTAGCCGAAAAAGTAAGACCCTCTACAATCGGCCCTTGCTGGTAATTGCCACAAAACATACTAATAGTAAACATAAAACACGGGACACACCAGTCCGAATACTCTGTCATTAGGTTTTCTTGTAAAGGGAAAATGGATTTCTCCCAAGTGACACAAGAGGTGCATTGACATTGGTTATTTGATATTTTTTCATATCGATCCGCCACAGTTGACATACTAGCTTTTCCGTTCTCCAGATAAAACACTTGGCTTTGTCTTGGCCTCGGACTCGTTGTTAGATGTTCAACAGTTTATCGATTACCAGTGGGAATTAAGACCCATGAGGTAATCAGTACAGGAACAGACTGCACTAATGGTAACTGATGGATTCCCGCTAAAAGATGACAACACTTTTTACAAACTTTGAAGTAGTTGTTACTTTGCTTGTAACTGTTATGAAAAGTGAGGTGCCAAGTGTATAGATTTATTCTGTGATATAAATATGGTGCAAGTGTTGCTTTATTTAATAATGCTGATCTATGTATACATTTCTGGACGTGTGCATTTGATGCTGCAAAAGATTGGCGCTTACATGATATGAAGTTATACACCAGGCAGCCAATTTTGCGAAATATGGGAACAGATCAATGTAGTGTTTACCTGACATGTAGATGAGAATTCCAGTCTGATTGCATGGTAATCTGCCGGTTAGATAAAATAAAAATTCGTCTTGCCATTGCACATCCCGAAATATTGCTGGGTGCAAGGTGCTTCAATCGATTTTGGAAGATTTGTAGTAGCGAACGGTATGAGGACAATATCAAATACACGTGAGGGAGCCGATGCTATTGTAATCCATTGTTGCAGGGTACACATTGCCTGTACCAGACCCCCTGTGTGTAGCGTCGTCAGCAGTCAGTACCAGGTTGGTGCATGCTCACACACGGTGACGCCCTGTGTGTAGCGTCGTCAGCAGTCAGTACCAGGTTGGTGCATGCTCACACACGGTGACGCCCTGTGTGTAGCGTCGGCAGCAGTCAGTACCAGGTTGGTGCATGCTCACACACGGTGACGCCCTGTGTGTAGCGTCGGCAGCAGTCAGTACCAGGCTGGTGCATGCTCACACACGGTGACGCCCTGTGTGTAGCGTCGGCAGCAGTCAGTACCAGGCTGGTGCATGCTCACACACGGTGACGCCCTGCGTGTAGCGTCGGCAACAGTCAGTACCAGGCTAGTGCATGCTCACACACGGTGACGCCCTGCGTGTAGCGTCGGCAACAGTCAGTACCAGGCTGGTGCATGCTCACACACGGTGACGCCCTGCGTGTAGCGTCGGCAGCAGTCAGTACCAGGCTGGTGCATGCTCACACACGGTGACGCCCTGCGTGTAGCGTCAGCAACAGTCAGTACCAGGCAGCAAGACTTGACAAGGTTGCAGCACCCTGGAGGAGACCAGCAGTCACGTCACGTGACGATACCTGACACCCTGCTAACTCTGTCTGCTTCAGATAATGTGACAGGCTACCCGTGCTGAATAGGCTGACTAGGGACAACGTCAACATTGCATCTTAGTCCCGCAGGAACATCAGTGTGTCTAGAGCTGGGGTCTAGATGGGTACTGGTCACCACCATAGGACTATACCGGTTGTACAATGTGTTAAACAAGGAGGGGGGGGGGGGTAGTTCTCCAACCCTGCTGCGCTGAACACACCATCACATGTTCACTACTAATGGTGTTAGTTAGTGTTGACGTTACCAACCAGTGTTAACACTAAGGGATAGCCTGCCTTGGTACTGCGTACCACACCTATCTGCGGCCCCACCCCTACCTCTGATAAAGCAGCTATACTAGTTGGATGGGAACATGCCATTTCGTCATTAGAAGAAACAGTGTAGGTAGGTATTTCCCAAAAATAAATTGTAAAGCTTTAATAGCATCAAGTTATAGGCCTATTTAATATACAATGTTAAGTTAATGAATTGATGCATACTTTTGCAAGCGTTGGCATTCCTTAATGTCCCTTCTTACAATGTCTTCGAACTGAAGAATTCAAAATGTCTATTAGGTTGAGGTAATCGGGAAACGTCTTGTTGCAGTGGCATGTTACATATATTATAACGGACACATGAAACAATTATGAATACTCCCGGTTAATACCATACATGTAGAATAACACTACAACTAGCGCGACCAAGCTGGACCACCCGCAATCATCCCATCATACCGGAAGTTGGACAAGCCCGAGCTACACGTGCTTTCCGGTGATCCCTGCGTGTTGGGCCCACCAACCTCCCGGCCTTAATGCCATCTCCGAGCACAGTCCTTGATTGGAGGCACTTACGGTGACTGAGAGAAGCTATGCTTGGAGAGCGATAGAGAGTGGTGCCATCAAGTGACCGGAAATGGAATCATCGACCGGAAGGGAAGAGAGGTGTGTGTCGGTCATCTTGGTATCGACGATGGTGGCAGTGTTAGGGTGGGCTGAGGGGGCCAACACGGTTGCTGTGTTAGTGTGTTGACAAGTCAGCCATACCTCTTAATACTGCTGATAGCAGCCCTGATACCAGCACTGATACCACCAATGTGCAGCTTGGTCAGCCACCACCAGCCTCTCCCTCTCCTACTCCTGTAGCAGTGCATGTTAGTCCCCTGTAAATTGGAAATTTGAGTGGGGAGGAGGATGGGGGGTTCCACATTGTGCATCAACCAGTGGCAGATTCAGGATTCTGGAAAGGGTGGTGGATGGGGTTGCCCCCTCTAAATTCGCCACTGTTAACAAAGGCTTCACCTACTACATGTATGTGAATCCGTGTGAGTGTGTCTTACCAATAAGCATGTAATCAGTGAGTCCTCATCGGTCATGTCGCTATGTGTGTCGCTGGCGCTGTATGATCATTAACTTGGCTAGAGCCCCAGTTTATACGCCTTAACATTGTCATAGGTTCCGTTTTATGAGCAATATTCACATTTATTATCAACATCTATGTAGACAAAGCTCATACAGAGGTTAATGAACATGCAGTAATACTTGTAAATAGTAAGGGGGTTTCATACCAACAGCTAATTTGCTCAGCCGAAAGCTTCAAACAGTTCTACCGTTAACCCCCACGTGAACAGAGACCGCTGAGAGATGGACACTGGGGTAAAGAGAAAAGTTCAATCAGGGGAATGAGTAAAGAGAGCAGCTCACAGGACCGACCCCCCACTACCACCGCTACTACCCGTGCCTTAGCCTTCAAACAGTGGCTGGAATCAATATGGCAAACTCTACTTTTCTACACGACTCGACCTACAGACCTCAGCAAGTAGATCAAGGACCAATGAGCGGATTTTGATGTCTCTGTGAAATGTGTACCTTATGGTACTGTTTTGGGTAGGGGTTTGGTTTTTGGGAAGCGAATTGGTTGCTAGGACAAGATCAGATTGTGATAACTGGTATGATAATTCCTAGACGGTAGCATATTAAGATGCTAAAGTCTATCAGCTATATAGAGGATCAATTTATTCATAAGATGTGAGATAATAACTATTTACTGTTATTCTGTATCTCGCAGCCCTTAGATTATGCTGTAACAGTAATAACTAAGTAAGTATACAGCCACCATTCATCTACAAGGACTGTGTTTGATGAATGTAATGGCCATGGAGACATATCGTCCGGCAGCTTGACGACATGAGCAGGTGAATATAACTCCGAGCAGCTCCACGTCTAGACACTGTGACATAGTGCAATGTGATCAAACACCCCGCCGCCCATGATATAGGCCCTGCAATTATACAGATGCCTCTAATGGCATTTTCCTCAGCCTCAGCCTTTCCTACCCCCAAGTAGCACCCCCACCGCCACCGCCCTCACAACCGAGCTAACACCCCTGCCTGCCTCCAAATGAACCATCTAAGTGGCTGGAATTACACTGCTTGCGCTTGGGTACCCACATCTTTTGTAGTGGGGACACCAGCGCACGATGAAGATAAAGACAGCATTTTTAAGTCTATAACGCTCCCCATTCCTCCAACCACGCCTGGCTGCTTTTTCAGCAGAGAAGTTGCTCTGATGGGAGCGACCAGGCGTAAGCAAGTCGGCCTCTGTAGTGAGCGCCTCCAGCATTGTTCTGTGAGTTGTCTGTGAGCTGCTCGATGAGATTTAATCTGGTTGAGGGACAAGGGTTACCAAGGTGTTTTGTGGTAGGCCTCTAGGGCTCGGGTAGAAGGGTGACTCCCGTAAGGAGGGTTACTCCTGAGTAGCACATTAAATCTCCACATTGCTACGTCATCCAGACGTAATCAAAGAGGCGTTATAAGATAACTGTATATTAAGAGTAAAGTGGGGTATTTAGTGGTGTAATGTAATCAGTGTGTTCCTTGGTGCTGAACCAACATTTAAAAGTATATCAAACGAGACTTGTAGGCCTATATACCAGAGGGGGTGTGGATCCAATAAGTCATAAGTGATTGCCATCCAAGCAGGAGGGGCCGCGGTATTGCTAAAAGAAACTCAATACTTTAAGATGTATCTGCATAATCATATTTTAGGCCCTATGTTCTATTAGTATCATTTAAGTCAAATATTGATGCAATTCATATGAAGGTATCTACCATTTGATCTTGTCTCGGATAATCTTTTGTCGACTGTATACTGCACTACGTATAAAAACTGTGAACAATTAATTTCCCAACTAAAAAGAGATAAGCTGGCCTACACCCGGGTCTATCGCAGGCTCGGCAGTGATGTTTTATAAAGTGCTCACGGGATTTAATCCGGACAGACAGGCGACTTATCAAGCTTGGGTACCTTTCCCCCATGGAGCGCTCCCATGTCTGCCGCCAAAGAGTGTTGGATAAGAGAGACATGGTAACTGCCAGCTCAGCAGAATCGGTACATCACCAGTCACGCTGTATAGCAACCAACCCTAGATGTAGTTTATATATTTTTTAAACGCATTACCTTTGTAGGTTTACGGATATATTAAAAGATTATAGCACTGCAGAGTTGATATCCCTCATCCAAATATGCGAACACACTTAGTGACTCGGCAAATCTCCTATGGATCTTATGTAGTTCAGTATACCGAAAAGGATCTCATTTTTCCTGAAGATGTATTTGGCGGTATGGTGTGTGGGAATTGATTTTAGACTTAGCACGGGCGAAGCTGGGCTTTATTACAAAAATAAAACGACAGCCTGGCGCCACGCTTCATAATAGACTTGCTCTAACTGACGGGTAGTGACAGCAGCTCTCACTTATACTGTCACACGTGATACATGTATACATTGCTGCCCTTATTGCAATTTGAGGCACCGACAGCCACAGTCAGTGATCGATATGAAATAATTTTTGTTTTCACTTAGGTAGTTCACCACACCGTCGATTGGGGAAATATTAGATATCTAGGAAGATATTCACAGCTCTCTGCTGTACAAGCCTATGTGTCAGATGACATGTACACATTTCCTCAAGTACCTCGCAAATTGATACGCTGTTCACAGTGTCAGTGACATCATTCCACAGTTCTATACAAGCAGGCACACACTGCAGCCCCTGGCTCAAACACTGTCACACTTAAGTAAGAATGTGACACCAGTGTTGGTGCCACTGGTCGATAATAACATGCTCAGTCACAGCCACAGTTCCGCTGTCACGACGCCCCGCCTCCACCTCCCATCTAAACCCAAATGGCTTTTTGTTACCCTCTCCCACAGAGATCGATCATGAGAGCCGACAGTGTTGGAAGATGGATGGCTGTTACATCACATTACCACAGCTGGTACTGTAGGCTATAGGGCTTGGCATTGTCTCCTACTGGATCCCTTACCCATAGCCTCCAGTACCCTCCACCCTTCCTGCCAAAACTATCATGTGTCCACCCCATCGGTCTCCCACACAGCTAGGAAAAGAAATTTAACAGTGATGTTATAGCAAAGTTGGAATCGTTACGCTTAAATGGAGGCATATTTTGCCTCTGGCTACAAAGTAAAGTTGATTTATTAGTTATCAGTATCTCTCCTTAGTAGACATGGTAACGCCTAAGAGGGCTTTCAATTGAAAATATTCCACTTATATTTCCTATAGTTAGTCGCTGGGACCATTCTTAAAAAAACAGGGGTGAGGCGTTTTCGTCAGATGATTTTTGCCATCTCCAGCACTATCTGTGGCCGAGAAAAAGAGACACCTAGATGCTCACCTGAAATTGTAGACTAGTGTGGCACGTTATGATATGGGTGTATTTTTGAACCAGTAATGAGAATTGACAAATAATTCATTATCCCTAAAATGATTTACACATTTAATGGTTCAGCTAATCAATTCAATGGCTTAATCATCCCGACCCTGGGTCATTTGTTCAAACTTGTTGGATTCAGAATCGAAGCCAGGGAGTCACCAGCATGGTGAAAGCGAATGTTGTAGGCACCGTAGATATCTATCTATCTCAGCAGCCATCTGCACGCCTATCACGTAGGAGCTCTACAACCAATACTGAATATTCTGCAAGGTTTATGCATCCATGCTTGTAGGTTGACCTAGCCTTATCATGAAGCACTTCTCCATTTATAAGGTCCTCTCATTGAGCTCCTCTCCCCGCTCTAACCAGCATCATTCAAGTTCAAGTTCAAAAGGTCTTTATTGTATCTTAGTCGTGAGAATGAAGTCCCATAGATCTGTGGTGACGTGACGACACCATAATGTTAGAGGAACCTCAATGATGACACGGGGATACTCAGGGAAATGGAGGCCACAGCGATCAAAGGGCCTTACTACTAAAACACCGCCCTGAAGTTAGACAAGGGGAAATTAGATTTCACCACCTCACTAAGAGTTCCTTTAACAAAGCCACTTTGGTGAAGGCTGTCGTGGTAAGATAGGTGCTCCCCTTTGTCATTGTGTTCAGTCAGTATGAACAATGACCACAACCCGAGCAAACCATATATCTAAGCAAGAATCCTGTAATAGGGTGGACAGCACCGTGCCTGCTGGAGTACATCAGTGCTTAACACTGCATAGTTATAATTAGAAATATGGCCACACAGGAAAGTCAGAACTTTATTCCCCCTTTTTTCTGTACCAACGACCATATATTACGGAAGCCGACAAGGGTCACCATAAAAAAACATATTAAAAAAATCTTTTATAAATTGTCTGTATCGTTCATACAATTTCTCAAAAACCTTTTTTTTGCTGTCAACTGTCAATTTCGGCTGAGAAGGGTCTCTGGAAAAAAAGATAGCTGTCAACCCTCTCCAAGCACATTCTGCCATCAACATATGAGACAATCCTTCTGATTGGTCGTTGGCATTGGGTACTTGAAGTACTAAGGGCAATGAAATACTTAAAGTACGGATTTCTTATTCTGCCAATTATAATTCATCTCATTGCCAGAGGCAGAGTTGTGCTTAATGTGCTATCGTTCCCTCTGACCATTGGATAACATTGAATTGTCTGCACCCCTCCCATTTATGATACTGTAACCGTGTGTGGAACACATTTAAATTAGACCTGAACAATTCTAAAAGTAGAACATAGCAGCGTGAAATACTTCTCTCCCACGAAAGCGGGCCAGTTGGTTTGTATGTGGTATAGTACAAAATATAGTGAGCCCTCTAGAGGATTAGACCAAGCCTTTTCCCGGCCCCATAACCCGCCCATAACTCCTACTGGACCATGTGGCTTCTCTGTCAGCTCAGTCCCAGCGTCCCAGCATGCAGGAGGACTGCCTTTATGGCTTCTACCCTAATCCAAAGTAGGCAGGACTTAGTATCAGGGACAAGGCCAGACAGGCAACCCTACATGCAACAACAATGACCTTCACTGATAAGGTCAATGACCCCATGTCATGTGACAGCAAATTAGTTCAAGTTCAAGGTCGAACCACTATTTTCCTTTAGGCTGAGCCGGGGGACTGGGTGAACTAGAATTAGTTTAGGTCGAGATCAAGGCTGGAGTGGAGGAGTGGTGTCACGAAGGGGGTGTGGCTCTTAGTAAGGCCACCTTATTTTGATAACTTGGATTACGGGCTTTTGGCTCCAACATTTTGGAAGGGCGGAGGGAAAAAAAAAAAAAAAAGCTGCCCTAGGGGGGGGAGCCGGCCCACAAAATATTTCGAAGGGTAGAGGCAAAAAAAAAAAAAAAAAAAAGCATGGAAAACCTGTATATTCTCTGTTATTGGGTAATCTAAAGAAGATATGTTGAGAAATATCCCCAATCTAAAAGGTCTCATTCTACCTTTTGCTGGTCAACATGTCTTTTTTTTTTTTTTTTAAGAAAAATTCTTTAAAAAATCTCGGAGGGGAAAGGCTAAAAAAAAAAAAAAAACTTTTTTTTTTTTTGCAAAATGCCTTAAATCTCGGCGGCGGGTCTGTAATCCAAGTTATCAAAATAAAACGGCCTAATGGTTTGGGATGTTTTTCGAGGTGACATGTTCTCATGTTGAACTGTAGAAACAGAATTTACTTTTCATAGATTGAGTATATTAGACTAGATGGTACAGTATATATTCATGAAATCAAAAATTAACCCAGGTCTGAGTCTACTCGTCGGTTGACTTCTGTCCATCTGTCCTACCATTGTGTTAAGTGAAAGTATCTTTCATGAACAGGTCGGCATCCGTTTGGCTGGTGGATCAGGTCCTTAAATTAAAAAAAACATTGATTGTGGGGTTGGTTTTACATTGCGACAAACAACAAACAAATAAATAGCAAAAAAACTGGATAAAACAATATGAAATCGATACCGTAAATGGCTCACAAAATGGGGATTGGAGAAATTGCCTATTAAGGCCGTTGAGTTTGGCCACAGTACATGGCGCATGGTGCTGTTCCCCAATGTGGCCTTCCCCAACTCACCATAAATAAAGCCCAATAGTGATGAGTTCACAAGTTGGCTGCACGGGCTGCATACCGACTCCACACCATGGCGTGCCAGGCGGCCGTAACGCCAGCCGCACCAGTGTGAAGCCAGGCGCCGTCCGCTTAGGGCCTGATGGACCAACCCCGGACCTACCCCAGGACAAACCCCGGACCGGCCCATGCCTCGCGCCTGGAAGCGCCGGGCGGAAAATTGATGATTTAGACGAGTGGGTTGGTTAGTGGTTAGGTGAAGGGAGGAGCAGTAGTCATGCGACATCACAGGGGGAGGTGTGGGGAGGCTGGCAGGATGGATGTAGGCAAGTGGAATCTATATCACCCTGAAGAGGGCCGAGGGTGGAAGTGAATTCATTTCATGTTAAGGATGGGAGTTGTTCTTTTATACTATCATATAACGTATGGGGGAGCATGGTAACTTTTTATGCTGCAATCGCTGCAGAATTTGGAATGCCTAGATTCTTGTCGGAGGCCTATCCGATCCTGAGGTATGGGACGAGGTACCAGTCCCAGAGATGACTCAATTAGTCTGCACATGTCCAATATTCAGGATCCATTTACCGCGTCTATTATTAAAGACATAGCTCTCAGGTTCAACAGCCTACCATCCATTCTCCCGTCTATCTAACCATCGCCAGCCCCCACCAGTGGACGTCTTCTTGGAGACGTTGTTCACATTCTCCAAACACATATCTGTTCAGAACGCTACACGGCTTCCCAGATAAGGTATCTACTTGACGAGGTGACCACTCAGTCACCCACTCTCCAAGCACACCATGACACCAGAAGGCAGTGCATAGCAGCTTCTTGGGGAGCTATCTGTCTCCTTTATCATGTAGCCACAATGTATCAATGTGGAGACAACTAAACAGCTGCATAAGAAGACTCCTGCTTGGAGGGACTACTCCCCTAAACAGTTGATTTGGTGAGCTGCTCGTGGGGCTGCATACATCAGCTCGTGGGGATTTCCTCGGGGATTTCTAGCCAGGAGGAGAGCAAAGACTCTGGCGTTCACAGCCTGCCTCACTATAGGCGACATCTACATAGGCGATGAGACCATAATAAACCTCCAGGATGACCACCTCTAACGTATTATGTGCTGAGGTCTACGGTAGTGTTGCGCGGAATTATAGTCCTCTTCAAACACTAAGGTAGCATCGAGGGGCCATTAGTTCTTACAATATAGAGGTGGTTAGATAAGTTTAAAAAATCTTCTGGAGAAAACAATCCATGATGGCGATAAGAAATTGGTGGGAGATGCTTCACACCCGTATCAGTTTTCCAATCTCCGTGCTGCAAGTTTAATATCCCCCTCTTCTCTTTTTTCATGGAGCCGAGGGTGACTAATGAAACATTCACATTTTACACTGGACCCCAGGGGGTTAAGCCAGAATCCTACTTCCAAATGGACTACCAATATACCATGTGTCAACTGATCAGAATCGAATTACTACTATTAATGAAAAACTACATTTAATGTATTTCATATTGATTACCACCTCTGGATGATGAATATAAATTAATACTGACAGTACTGATAGGTTGTTTAACTGCTGGTCCTTAATTTGCCTTCTTCCTATTATATGGTCACATAGCAGCACTGTTCAGGGCAGTACTTGATAATAAGCCTATGAGTTGTTGTGTCTTTTATAGGAAGGCACATCGTGATGGTTCCATTTTTAGAAATAGTTAACAGTACTTACCACAAACACTAAATCAACAGCTCAGCATGGGCATAGGGGTAGAACATTCACAGCAGAAAGTATGTTTACGGGAACCAGACAATCGTAGACCTTGCTCTGACATTCCATCCAAGACTTTCATACACATAGAATACACATTGGTATATTAGATGTGTACACAAAGGTATAGCCCAGTAACGATTGGTAATAAAACCCGAAGGCCGCCCACCTCGCCACTGACGTCCGTTGGGAACGTTCCCTAAAAATAACTTCTTAAATAGATGTGTGCCCTTTTTTGTCAGTAGTTACCTATACTAACCTCATAGTAAAATCATACACATATCCATTACGACCAAAGCCTCTCTTCTTTTATAAATACTATGTCCTTCACGTTTTAGAGGTACATGTATACTTTAGCGTCCTAATGGCGAGCTATTCACGTGAACGTGTCCCCAGGTTCCTCCCCTGGAATCCATGCATACGATCAGCATGCGATCATCCGGTGGGGATTAGGCGCGGTGTAAGCGATCACTTTGGGAGCTGTATAGTGAGGGCTGGGGTGATAAAGGGACAGGAGGAGGCCTGAGTGGGAAATGATGGAGGAAGCATGTGGGCGTGAATGGCTTGTGACTTTGTAGGTGTAGATGATACATTGATTATTATTCCAAGGATGCTCTAGGTCTTTGGGAATGGGCGTAAGTTGTATATAGAAGAGACAGTGGTGTGTCTATATATAGAAACACGAAACAATGGCATTTTCGAACTTCGGATTAGAGACATTTACCGAGTGAAGACTTAAGTTCAACTCCAATGAACTTTTGAGATGTCAAATTAAGGACCATTAAGCAAGTCTCATTTCAGGATATGAAACCATCGTGTCATAAGTGCTATACAGATACGAGCATCCATACCCATGTGGACCTTGAGTATCTGTGATATTTGATATAATAACGGGAATTATGTGTAATCCAGAGGACCCAAATATATTAAAAGTAGCTTTGTCAATATCACCAGAGGACCTTGTCATTCACCATAATTTAATCCGAATATCAAGACTAGGATAGCAGCCTATAAAATATAGAGTCAATGATTGGCAAGCACTAGGTCACTCTACGGAGTAACTCGGTTCAGCTTAAATCTGTGGATGAGTGACTGATATTCAGGATATTTATGGCGCAGCTCAGATACCAAGTCATTGTGTTCGCCTCGGGCATTATCTATCAAATGCAGCTGTAGTACAGAGTTTACAAGCCATTTTGATAACAGTTAGCATCTGCGTGGTTTGTTAATAGAATCGATAAACTACCGTGTCTGCAGTTCATTGCTTCAGTTTTATCTGTATGGGTGATTGAGTGGTTTTGCCTGGTCATATATTAGCTTATAATAACAGATAAGAAATGTATTGAGTAGCTTTCATTTACGATGGTGCTGATGTTGGAACAGGCAGTGTCAAACATGCTTAGCTGTATAGAAAGACACATTATGTCACCTACATTGCGAATAACAATGTGGAAAATGGTTTTAAACTGAGACAAATATCACTTATTCAGTGCAAAGACGTGTGGTGTATTTTGTGACCTAATGAATTACCGAAATTGTATAGCCAGTGGTTTCCATGCGGACAAGATTCATGTGATTCCGAGATGACCAATACATCCACTCTAAGATGTAGAGAGCTAGTTAGTGCAATGCATAACGCCGATGTATGGCCATATAATATATGATTCGTCTTACTATTGATAACGATATTAAGCCGTTGTAGTTTGTTTTTTCTGCATCTAATGATTTTCTTATTCTAACTTCAGGTACGTACACGTGTACAAGGAGCCCTTGGCGAGCTAAGGTCAGGTAGAGTGATAATCACTTCCAATTCATATATTTCTGTAAACTGTATTTAAATAGATATAGTAAATGAATAAATACCACACCTATGACTACAGAAAAATAAAAGCAATAACAATTTATGTAGTACATGTATAACAACTTTCCGATGAGAAGGTTATCTATCACTCTTCTCGAGTGATATCCATACGACTGCCTACAATAGTGTTACAATTATATTTCAACAGTTAAATCCTCCTCATAGCCCAGGGCACGAAGAAGGCCACCAAGCCCCATCACCGTACAGTGTATTAATCTTCAGTTCCAACTGCAGGGTCTATTCCACGCGGGGTGCATCAAATAGAAATACATCATAGCACAACACGTTCTGTCAGCCTTTAGCCTTCCCCATAATACCAAGGCGGGGGAGCAGGTGGATAGAGGTACCACTCGGCGGTAGAAGAGCCTTTTTAGAAATGCAGTGGATGACTTAGAGGATTTATCAACTCACAGTGACCTTGGTGTTGTTGGGACTCGTAAAAAGAGATGTTGGCAGGCCTAGTGCTCCCTCCGTACAGCAGAGTTGGTATCGGTTCCCACTGCTTGCTGACAGGGCAATACTCGATACTAAAAACTAACTGTTGGGTTTCCAATAGATGGGACTGTCATGTATATTGTCCCGTCAACTTTGGAACCCCTAGTCTCGACGTTATAAACATCAGTGGGTATAATATATCGTGGGATAAAGGACAAATGTTTTACCTTTACCCTAATTGTAAAACTAGGTTGGCTTTAAATTCAAACAATTATATAGTATAAAGTGGTAGCCAGGGTACAACAGAGCAATTGAATGAGATAGCATACTCTATTTTGTAGATATCTTCAGTGACAGAGAAAAAGGATTAACATGAATAACGATGAGGGAGCTTTCCCGGTGCAAACCATTTAACCCACTAGGGTTTATACCTTCTGCTTGGATCGCAGAAAATGCCGGCGTAAATTGAAAGCATGTCTGTGTCGGTGTGTACATTCTGACAGGTTGATACCGTATTCATTGGTCTTAACTCAATGGTCAAAGGTCAGCCCCACCAACACATAGAAAGGTCAGATAAGGACAGTTAGGCTGCACGCCCACTGGCAGCCGGATTTATTTCATTTTGATGTGGCTCGTTTATCACCGTCAGAGGCAATCTGTGGGGCCCGGACGCCGTTAGGATATATGGGGGAAGGGGCAATGGGGCAGAATTTCCCATACATATAGTATACATACAGAAGAGGGTTATTATCACATCTCACATGATATATGAGCCATTAAAGGATTCATTTACCGCTGTATTCGGTATGTGGGTGGGATGATATTTTCCTAACTGCTCTATATTATAGAGCAGTTAGGAAAATAGAGTATTCTTAATATGGTTACATTAAAACGATTGACACCACTTTTCGAGATACTTGCTGCCCAAAGTGTATTGTATTTGTAGTATTAATCCTTATTAGGCCTTACAATATATATGTTATACACTAATTATACCCAGATCGAATTCAGAGAGCAGCTGACGCTGGATGTGGTGGTGGAAATCATTCTGTATACATTGCATATGCCAATACACGAATGAGAGCTCAATGAATGACGTGTTCGATTAAACCAACGCAAGCATCGGCCAATCGACAGCCACTGTATGGCCAATCATTGAGAGAATCCCCGAAAAAAATCCATGTAAAAACCCTCCATTGAGACTACAGCATGTTTTACCAGCGAAGCCAGTGGGAAGCCGCCATATGGCTGAGCCGTGTCGGACCCAATTACAGAAGCCAACTCTGAAGCCACATCGGGACTGAAGCCAGTCGCTGTCAATAGTGAGGCTGTCAATAGAGAGGCTGGCTTCTATTGTCAGCAGGCACGACTCACCAGCTTTGGTTCCACTTCCTGTCACCAGGTGGCTTTAGGTGGATTGCCTATGGAGGTAAACAGGAAACAGGAAGCCAGGACTGCCGGCGGGGGACGGGTATCATGGGAACACAAATGGCATAGGTGGCAGGGTGGGGGTGAGGATGGTAGGATGGGGGTGCGGGTTGTAGGGTGGGGTGAGGATGATAAGATTGAAGGTGGTAGGGTGGGGGTGAGGATGGTAGGATGGGGGTGCGGGTTGTAGGGTGGGGGTGAGGATGATAAGAGTGAAGGTGGCAGGGTGGGGGTGAGGATGGTAGGATGGGGGTGCGGGTTGTAGGGTGGGGTGAGGATGATAAGAGTGAAGGTGGTAGGGTGGGGGTGAGGATGGTAGGATGTGGGTGCGGGTTGTAGGGTGGGGGTGAGGATGATAAGATTGAAGGTGGTAGGGTGGGGGTGAGGATGGTAGGATGGGGGTGCGGGTTGTAGGGTGGGGGTGAGGATGATAAGATTGAAGGTGGTAGGGTGGGGGTGAGGATGGTAGGATGGGGGTGCGGGTTGTAGGGTGGGGGTGAGGATGATAAGAGTGAAGGTGGTAGGGTGGGGGTGAGGATGGTAGGATGGGGGTGCGGGTTGTAGGGTGGGGGTAAGGATGATAAGAGTGAAGGTGGCAGGGTGGGGGTGAGGATGGTAGGATGGGGGTGCGGGTTGTAGGGTGAGGGTGAGGATGATAAGAGTGAAGGTGGTAGGGTGGGGGTGAGGATGGTAGGATGGGGGTGCGGGTTGTAGGGTGGGGGTGAGGATGATAAGAGTGAAGGTGGTAGGGTGGGGGTGAGGAAGGTAGGATGGGGGTGCGGGTTGTAGGGTGGGGGTGAGGATGGTAGGGTGGGTGTGGGGTGGTAGGTCGGGAGTAAGGGTGATGGGATAAGGTAAGGGTGGTAGGGTGGGGGTGGTAGGGTAAGGATGGTATGATGGAGGTGTGGGTGATACGGTCGGGGTGAAAGGGGAGGGGTGTCGGGTGTGCACGAGAGTCGGGTCGGCTTCGGCAATGAGGCAGGACTGAGTAAGGAGAAACCTGTTGTGTATGTGGTGCTGGTCGACAGCGGGGGTTGAGTGAATGGCACGTGAAGCCATAAAATAGGATAGGATATAAAACATGTGCTTTCTATCTAAAATACAGGCCTCCATGCATCATAACTCAGCCACAAAGGCACGCATAAATACATTATGGCCGCTGTATATATTGTAGTTGTATGAAATGCTAAAGTGTGGATGGAAACGATTCCTGGCGTCTAAGCCTTTATCCCCTGGATAAAGTTTACTTGAACGAGATCCGGTAATGGTGATGTATTTGTAAGCATAGACCTAAATCTTCATGATCGATAAGAAATATATTAGAAAAGACTCTGATCACGGGGATCATCTGTCTCAAGTTTAGACATCCCAATTGGATAAAAACCTGCACCATCACTCCTGGATAGCAAATCACTCTCCATTACCAGCCCGATATAAAATAGATAGCATTGCCCCATGTCTAGTCTGTGACAGTGCACTCTACATTCCCGAGACTGGCCAATTGGATTTGCAGATTGTTCTCAGTCCTTTACTTTTTCTCCACTAATCACCTACCAGTGATGCGGTGTACGAAAACAACAATGCATTGATTTTTGGTTAGAGGGTGTCGGAGGGGACCTGCTGCTGGGATTGTCAATGTTAATGCATGCCGGCAGGGAGGTGGTCGATACGCCTATTTGTCTTAGCTCTAATGACATGAGACTGCTGCTAGTGCCGCAGTGCGGCGCCAGTGGTGGTCTGGCTGCTAGTGGGACTAGTGGGGTGATATGTGGTATTGAGTGTGTGAGGTGTGAATAGAAACGTGGGGTTCTATGTCGTTGTATAATGTAAAGTATACATATATATATGGCATAGGCATAGTTGGCGGAATGTCATAGAGGGCGCTTTAGGAGAGATAGCATAAGTACCCACATTGCTTGGAAATAAATGCATCAGCGGTGCTTGGAACTAGTAACTCCCGCTATCTCTTTTGCTCTAGGATGGTTCATTGACTCAGGGTTTATACCCTGAGGCATATACGACGCCTGGCTTTTCCGTTAAGACGTTTTTTAGCCATTTTAAAATGCATATTACTCAGTTTCTATTTTAGTTAGAAAAAATACAATAAGCTAAAAGAAAGGGCAAGAGCGGGGTACAAATATTTCCTTCAAAAAGTAAATCAATATCTCTTTTCTTCTACTCGCAAATCAACTGCGATCTTTGCGTATTTTTTCTCTCTTTTTGTTAAACTCTTAAGTACTGTTAAATGACTACCCTCTAAATGAACTCTCCATAGGCTGCAAGGTTAAAAAAGAAATTGGAGCTGATCGAAATGCTCATCTGACCAGACTGGTGTCATATTTCTATCTTTTTCATTTAAATCAACCATCTCACTTATTAATATGCCATCTAACCAAGCTAAAGTACCCTCCATATTATTTAAATGAACCAGGAGAGGTGGAAGTGAGGCTAGCACATGCCACACGTCGAAGAGTGGCGCCACTGGTACTTCTTGTACTGCGCGAGATGTCAACGTATGCAGACGAAATTGTACCACCCGTATCTCTGCCGTTTATCGTCCGATAGACTCGCTTTTTGATAGGGACAAAAGGCGGTACATGCCCGCAGCCTGCAACTGTCGCCCACACCCACCTGCACACCCACACCCACCTGCTCTCCCACACCCACCTGCTCACCCACACCCACCTGCTGGCCTGAAATGGAATAACATACATGTATCACACATGACTTGAGGGTACTTTTTAACAAGGAATTCATTTCTGGTGCCAGCATTGACCAATGAATGATGATAAGGGAGTACTATATCTAAGTACATGATAAGCTCCAGCTCCAGCTTACCCTGAGTCATCTGTGAGGCCAATCACATGCTCAATCTTTGTAAGATATGTAATGATTGCCGCATCTCTCTAGACTGAGGGAAACCATGCTTATAGCGCTCGTTTAACATTTCCATCATAAATATGATTATTTAAATGCTCCTGCTTGACTCCAGTACATGAAACACACACACACATATATATAAATATATATATATATATATATATATATATATATATATATATATATATATATATATATATATATATATATATATATAATATAGGTGCTCTCTATATATCCTCTCCTCACATACTAGTACGTGTATACGGCTATGTGTTTGTATACCCTACGTATGATATATTGTGGATCCCAGAAGATCTCTCAAAAGACATGCTATTGAGCCTGAAGACGGACTTCTGCAAGGGTCCATGGGATGAGTCCATTTACAGTTTCATTGAGCAAAGCAAGTAGAAGAAGTTAGATTGCGTGGACCACTGTTTGTCAATATTTATCCCGAATGCAGCCCTTTCCCATGTACTCCTGCACTCATTACAGGGCTTAGATGGGGATCCCTATTATTCGGACACTGTGTTAGCAGTAGATCACACTGGGTATTATGATAAAAAGAAGAAACCTGACATTGCATATAGTGGATATACCCATACCATTCTCTGTCCACGCAGTTTTATTGACATTTTATGCTGTTGGAAGTTAGTCCCTGTCCCTGTGCGTCTACATAATGTATGCCTGTTGTTATACGGATGGCGCCCTGACGGATTGGGTGGCTAGGGGGTTGGCATTGGCAACAAGTGGGAGCCGGGGAGGATGGTGGGTAGGGGGTGGTCCCCTGGAGATAAGGGGGTCTTACCGGGAGGGCTCGTGGACATCCTCTACGACTGTGGCATTGAGCACCCCTCCATCACCCCCCCCCCCCTACATGCATTGTGACAGGGGGGGGGGCGTGCCCTTGATGGAAGACCGTGGCCACAGTGTCAGATAAACGCCACCTCTAGTTGAGGGGACGATGACCCATGTGGTGGTGCATGTTGGTAATAGTGTGACAATGGCCGTCTTAGAAGAAGGCCTTGTTCAGGCAAGAACGTGATTTTAAGAGACGCCCTACTGGGCTGCTCCATCGGTCATCTTGTGAGGGAAGTGCGGCGCATGTATGGCATGACTACAAAGGGTTATGTGAGCCTGGTATTTCTAGATCTGGAAACATGCAGTGACACTACCCATTGTCCTGTATAGAAGTTAGCATGTATGTTGTCAGGGTTACAATGCATACACATGCTCCTATTCATGCACCACTTGGGACCCATGATGTGTAGCCATGACCACAGGCAGCCAGGATGTCCAACATTATGCCCATGTAGTTAGTAAACACGACAGAACCGACACTTTATGATAAGGGCACTAGAGGTTGGTTTTGCTAGGCTAACATGACGACTTGTAATGGACATTTTCGCCAGCGGCGACTCCGCCTGTGTCCCCAGTACCCACTCAAGGGACGAAGTCCTGGTTCCTAAATCGGGTACGTGTCCGGTGTTAGGTGGTGAATATTTAGGTACTGAAGCCTTCAGGTGAGGAGGGTAATGCAATATGGTGACAGGTCAATGAGATGTAGGGGGGGGGGGGGTAGAAGCCCTCCCGGTCACATTGTCTCATGAGTCATGCAACACGTGCCTAATCTAATCCTTCGACTAGATATGCCTATTACTTATCTACGTGTAAGCGATTTGTATTGAAAATGAATAACTAGTCATTTCCTAAGTCGTCTGAATATCTTGAACAATGTAGTGGTACATGAGACATCATATGGACACAGTACCCCGGCCTCCCAACGTATGGGAATAGCTGTTTGACAGAGTGAGAGTAGTATATTAAAATGACACATTTGGACGGGCGAAGAATCAGTGCAGCAGTCTCACACTGAGGCCGGAAATTAATAAGTACGGTTAGGCAATTGAAAACATTATTGGCTTTAGTTAATTCCCATGGGTTGACGTATTAACGATAAGCCAATGGTTTACTTATGTCAAGGTACTCGAACCCACGCTTCCTTCATCCAGATTCCGACGTGCTACCACCACACTAATCCAGCTCCTACTGATCAGAGCTGGTAACCTTGTACATATTGGTCATGGGGGGTGCCTAGGGCCCGGTCCAGAACAGGTCCATATACATGTACTTACATAATGTATGTAGTACCGTATCGTCACGATAAAGCGATGCTCTTCAATGTGGCTCTAACCCCCGTGCTTATACAAGACCGGCGCTTATTCAGGGTCCTTTTTTGTTGCTTAAGAAAAGTTTGGAGACCCCTATACCCCCGCGCTTATACGTGACTGGTGCTCTTTTAAGACCAGGCGCTTTATCACAACAATACAATATTTGACAAACATGTACATTGATATTTCGTACTTGTTTGTCCAAGCTTGCGTAGACCACTCGTGCTAATCTAAAATGTAAATACTTTAAATAAAATGATCAAACTTCATCAACGTTGAACACGTTTCGTGGAGGTCAACATCTCTCTGTAATGCCGATGATAAGGTTACACGGTGGTAGTCAGAAATACGAAGCTAATGTGAGACTAAAAACGAATTGATCAAGCCAATACGTACATGAACCCACTGACAGGCTTTTACTTTTCGCATGGAGTGCCCTTTTCCCCTGGACACCCACACCTTCTCACTCGCCATTCGTCTGTTCACCACAACTGTTTGGTATTCGACACGGATGTTGGACGGAGGGTTTTAAATCAGTGAGACCCAGCCAGGCGTGCCCTACTCCTAAAACTTTACCCCCGAAAATAAGCCACCCTCAATGTTGTTTTTAGGTGTTTGCACCCAGACCACTCAGAGGCAAGTAACGACCAGGGTGAGGCTGGTTTGTTGGGGAGAGGTAGGTCGAGTGTTGGCATATATAGGGTCATTGATGTCCGGGTTGGAACTGCTCAGTGCAGGACAGGCTGTGGTTAATGGAGCAGTGCAAGGAGAACTTGAAGCTGCCAAACCGGATTCATGCACTAGCTTATCTAAAGCATTACTAAAATAATCCACCAGAAGTAGTGAATGCAGATGAGGTTTAACATGTATGGTTGACTACACAGAGGTTAGATAAATGTGACCGGGCGGGGACGTGTGCAGAGTAGCTGCAGGGTGAGTGTGGAGAGAGTGTGAGTAGTATAGACATTGGCAGTGGAACCAGGCGGTAACACAGGAGTGTGAGTAGTATAGACATGGGCAGTAGAACCAGGCGGTAACACAGGAGTGTGAGTAGTATAGACTTGGGCAGTAGAACCAGGCGGTAACACAGGAGTGTGAGTAGTATAGACATGGGCAGTAGAACCAGGCGGTAACACAGGAGTGTGAGTAGTATAGACTTGGGCAGTAGAACCAGGCGGTAACACAGAGTTAGGAATGTGAGTAGTATAGACATGGGCAGTAGAACCAGGCGGTAACACAGAGTTAGGAGTGTGAGTAGTATAGACATGGGCAGTAGAACCAGGCGGTAACACAGGAGTGTGAGTAGTATAGACATGGGCAGTAGAACCAGGCGGTAACACAGAGTTAGGAGTGTGAGTATAGTATAGACATGGGCAGTAGAACCAGGCGGTAACACAGAGTTAGGAGTGTGAGTAGTATAGACATGGGCAGTAGAACCAGGCGGTAGCACAGAGTTAGGAGTGTGAGTAGTATAGACATGGGCAGTAGAACCAGGCGGTAACACAGGAGTGTGAGTAGTATAGCCTTGGGCAGTAGAACCAGGCGGTAGCACAGAGTTAGGAGTGTGAGTAGTATAGACTTGGGCAGTAGAACCAGGCGGTAACACAGGAGTGTGAGTAGTATAGACTTGGGCAGTAGAACCAGGCGGTAACACAGGAGTGTGAGTAGTATAGACATGGGCAGTAGAACCAGGCGGTAACACAGGAGTGTGAGTAGTATAGACTTGGGCAGTAGAACCAGGAGGTAACACAGAGTTAATAAGGAAGGTGAACTTCAGTATATGAGCATCCTATATAGTAATAGAAGATTGATATTTTCCAATTGCACTGGGCATGTATATGTTTAGGCCCATCCCAATGTAGACTGTTGCTATCCTTTTAGTAGATTAGAACTGTTACTGTATGTACTGTTAAACACTCTAAAACAGGTGGGCATTGTCCCTAGTACCGACATTGCCTTCATCCCAGTACCGACAATGCCTTCGCCGATACAATTCTTTCAGCAGTACCAACATGTTATGGGTGAGGGAAATGCAAACTGACAGAAATCGCATTAATATAATTATTTCAAAAACTTGAAAAAGGTTAACCAGACCTCAAATAACTGAACAAAGTTAGAAAAAAGAGACAATACCTGAATTTTTATTTGGCTGTTAAGTCGACCACAGGGACCCAGCAGTTGCGTGAATGCCAGACGAGGGCAAGAAAACACATTCAAGTGAAAGACCCTTGGGGTGTTCTTTTTTTTAGGAGAGATAGGATGGATGCTGGGGGGGGGGGGCAGGGGATGGAAACTGTGAGAACGATGGAAAGCTGCCAAGTGTTACAGTTTTTCATTCACCTCAGGTCAGCTCCAAGAGTGGGTAAGTCTTTTAGATGCCCCGACGCTATTTTCACATGGAAACAGAATTGTCATACTGGCATAGCGATGATTGGACTATGTCTACAAATCGGCATTCTTACATATAGATCGACGTGTATTTCTATTGTGCGTACATTGTATATGAGATGGGCATTACCAAATTACTTTAATAACAGTAATATTGATGCACTCTTTAAGGTTAGTGACTAATGTTCTTTGGGTTTGATCCAGTGAATCCTAGTTAACTTCCAATACATGTACTAGAGTCTATGTGAAGTATTACTTCAACTCTGTATTCTGTGCACCTTTTCCAGCTAACAGATAGAAAAAAAGACGAACAGTTCTGCATAGAAATTAGTACAACCCCCCCCCCCCCCCCGCTCAAAAAAAAATTAAAGATTTAAAAAAATCTGAGGAATTGGTTAGTCCTAGTTGTCATTGAAGAAGTAGGTTAATACGAGCTCACAGCTGTCATTGGAGAAGTAGGCCAATACTAGCCCATCGACTATCTAGATGATTGTCAAGATGACAAAAAACAGTTAGGAATTTTATAACTGTAGTAGTAAGTATAACTGATGGTGTCAATTAGAGCAGCAGTATGGCCGCTGACTGGCAGCAGGACCGTCGGGTCCATCCATTAAGTTAATAATGAGCTTACAGGAGTATGGTTTTAAATCTAGAATGACTCACAGTCAGAGTGGTTCACTTGGTGCACCTCAAAGTATTAAAGCAGCAGGCTCTATGCTACAGAGCAACGGTTAATTCCACGGGGCACCCTCGGTACACCTCATGGTAGACGGTCCAGCCTTATTTTCAGTGACCCTTTACTTGTATGGCCTACCATGGCCATATGACAGTAGTATTGGAATGATTCTAGCTTATAGATATAGATATACACACATGTAGTAGTGTCAGATATATATAAGTGGGTCGTGGTATGTTGCAATGTGCACGCTAAGTGACCTACACCGTTATGGCATACGCCAGCTCTGAATTATTACGGAGTGCCATTGAGGGTCCATCAGAAGTGCCCGGACACTTGCTGGTTACTGGGGACCTAACAACAAGGAGCAGCTCACATTTAGAGCAGCTCACACCAGCAAACACAGCTCGCATCGGACAGCTGCGCCGTCGGAATCTCTTTGTCCCAATGAAATGTCATTTCCTGGGTCTGTGGGAAAAAGAGAAGTGGTTTCTAATATTGGCCAGGATGCTAGTCATGAGTCGTCCTTGTGGAGGTTGTAAATGGAAATAATGGCCTAAAGCAGAGAACGTTGGAGTATGTCTTTTCAAATTGCTTCATCATTTCTGGTTTAGCAGTATTCCATTAGCAGTTCTAACATTTAGGAGAGCATCCACCATGATTTGAGACGCTTGACAATAGAGCTCCGGGTATAAAAAAAAGAAAGTCTGAAGATCCATGAAGTCTCAAGAAATGTGACACGGATGGGGTTTGCCAAGGCCCCTTTCAAAGTCTCCGTCTCTGGTTTCTCTCACAGACTGCGGCCTGAATACTTTCCCATATTGACCAGGATGCCTCCTTATAGTGCCAGACGAATCCCAGGGACAACCCTCTTCAAGCTGAAGTTGTGAAAGGTAGCAAGTATTAGGTTGAGGGCTTGGTTTTCACTTTTACAAGATTATGCAACCGAATGTGTGTTCTGTCGTTGATAAGACACTTGGCATATATATTGTAGTGGGCAAACCACAGCTAGAGAGTAGACCGTGCGTTAACCAGTGTTCATCCAGTGTATAGTAGAGACATTCCCACATGTATGATATTTGATTTATAATTCTACAGGAGTACATTTCATCTGGATGCACATACTATGTCATGTCGCAGAGATGTCACTTTTCCTATACTCTTTTAGGCATTTTCCGTGGAGTTTCTATCTTGATAAATGACAATAATGCCTCAGTGGCTATTTGCCAATGTGGAAATATTGGCCACTTAATGAGTGATGACCGGGTAATAGGAGAGGTTGCAGACGGACCAGCTGGTCAGACAGACCTCTGCTGGTCGCACACTGCAGGTGAGCTCCAGTACTGACTGATGGGCCGCTCCCAAACCACCAACAACAGCACGCTGCTTTAATGCACTCTAGCCTCCTACCCTTACGAGGCATGGATGCGGCACCAATTCATGCATCGTGCGACCCTGTAGGGTCCTGTCGGGTCGGCATGATGCGCCACTGCAGTGAGTGACTCGCCGTTACTGTGGTGGTGCACTGTGGCGCAGATGAACAGGGAGCTCTGAAGCAACATGCAGTGCTTAAAGGGTTAATGCTAACTAGTCTGCAGCGGGACAGGAATAAAGGTGGCTATCTTGGGAACCTTAAGGAGGATGGGAGGTGGCAGTCTGCTGTCCCGGCCACAGGCTTGGCCCGTTCCCCGCGCCTTCAGGCAGATAACCACTAGCATTGGTCGCATGAGGGCTAGGCCATTTTGACTGCAACAGAGAAGAGTATGTTGCATTCTAGATGTACTAGTCACATCTCTTTTAGCCCTCAAGATGCAGAATGACTTAGGTTGTCATGCAAAAGGCTCTCCGCCCCGTTTGATGATAGATGCTATTACATGAACAGTGTATGTGGACAGCACACACGACCCATCTACATGTACATGTATGTCCGTGTGGCACCTGAGGAGGATGAAGTCATGATACCAAGCTAACTCTGATAGTTAGTATTTAAGAAATGTTGTGTGAAAAGGTATACCTGTTTGTCATAAACATACAAAAACCAGAACCATGGCTAAAAACGAGTTTGACAATATAATGGAGTGCTCATTTTTTATCAAACCTGTAGTGGGGTCAACAGTTTTTGTCCCCGACTTGGCAGGCCGAAATACGGGGAACACGCGCACCCTTTGAAGCATAATAACGTGCTGGCCTTTGCGCCCCTGTTATAGAAAAGACTCGCTAACTCTTCCCCCCCCCCCATAATTGTATAGAATAACATTTGCCTCAAAAAAGTTGCTTATTCGTTACATGCACAAATTGTTGTTCCAGACTTAATATAACCGTACATCCGGTGTGGGAATAGACGCACTTAGGTGTGTGTGGCTTTCCGTCAAGTTTTGTCACTTGTAGACGTGCAAAGGTGTTCTTAAATCAGCCGCGACCTATTGACAAACACAACAATTACCTTACCCTAGTGCTACTTAATAACAAATAGCTACTTAGTCACACTTGGGACGTATTCCCAATGTCAGCACTTTAGCCCAATTGTAGCTACGGAGTCACCCAATACTCCACTCAAACACACGATTAGTTAATCAATACAAAGGTTCTCAATAATAAGTAGGCGGTATACGCTTTTAATAACCTACAAATCAGCACTTCTGAAACCCCTGCCACTCCTAGTCAATGGCTAACAACAGCGGTAGCTCCGGTTTGTTTGTGCTAGCTGTGCGTAAGATGTGTGTGTAAGTTTTTATTAGTTTGAGACGAGTGCTCCTGTGTGAGCATTTTGGGGAGCGGCGGGAGGCCATTAATGTGACTGGATCAGAGAGGAGTCAGCCTGCCACAAACAGCCGCCCAGTGAGCTGCTCACCCAGTCACTCCCCGACTCACTCCCAGGCCACCAGCTGAGCACAAGTGAGCAGTTCAGACTTAGAGCCTCACTGTCCGAGCAGCTCGTCCCAGCAAGATACCAGCTCCTCCGTAGGGCCACCTGTGGGTGCTGACCCGCCTCACCCCAGAGACACCTGCCCACAGCTGCCCATTCAGCACCAGCATACCTCCTGCTACCCTCCTCCAGTTGCCCATTCAGCACACCAATTGCCTTTACAAAGGACAAGGCTGTGGCACCCAAAGGTAAAAGGTTCATTATCTCTTTTTCCCTACTCCAGATGCTCAGCACAGACTGGTACTATTGCCGTTGCAGCTCCAATTATGGTACGCAGTTCGCCACTCATGTTTGCCCACCATGTGAGTGTTTCTCGGAGGGTGTGAGTTGATAGGTATGGTGCATGGTGTATGGGGAGATGGCAGGTAGGGCAGAGGAACACGGAAGTAAAAGTGGGGAATGCGTGTTGTGTGTTGGCTGAGTGCCCAGAAATGGATCGGGGTATTGGTTAATTGGTCATGTGGGGATTCTGCAGGTACTGTAGGATTACCACCATCAAACGCTGCCATACTACCTACCACCTTGGTGGGCCTGGTGCTGGTCTCAATAATCTGAGGCAAGGCTAGACCACCCATAGTATCATATCAAACCAGAATGCAAAGGTCATCATAATGCCATCAGATGATTTGCGCCATTGGTAGTAGCACATTATCTGTATAAGGAAATATCATAGGAAGCTTAACAATCACAGCATCGCGGAATTGATCCTCCAGCTGATAAAGTAACCATCTGCCTGGTTCTGTGGTTATCCTACTTATAAGACGGTTCATAGTAAATAAGGGATGTTGTAATAGGACATGCATGCGTTTTAATGGTTCAGTGGGTACACACAGAAAAGTGAGAGTCATTGTCGCTAAAACTACCCTCACCTGAGGGTGTAGAGTAATCAGGGCAGCTTTTGTGGTAATTCAGTGGGTAGAGCTTGTCATCTTAAATGAGCAACTTAAGCATGCAGGTCCACATGACCTGGAGGTCGTTGATCCCTGGGAGTGTACAGAATTGGATCCCTTTTGGCGCCTGGCCTGGACCTCAACAGCCGAAAACAAAACTTTTTATCTGTGCAGTCATAACAAAGAAATTTCCGAAAAGCAGACATGGTCAGAACAGCTAATTTCAGGCCTGTGACATTCTGTTATTTTAGCCGATTTCCCAAGTAATGAGGTCCTCATAATTTATCAAGCAGTGGTTTACTCGCCTCACAAAGGAAATGTCTATAGTATTTTGTAAATATCATGACGTTAATATGAGCCGAATATGTTCATAAATAATTGATTTGTGTCTAATTTCCGTTGGCAATGATTGTTCTGAATTCGAACTAACTTACAGACAATCCTTGAAAAGTTGTCGGAAGAAGGCGAATGCCATTGATTGAATTTCTGATATTTGATTCAATTCAACCTCCACTTGAATGAGGGTACTTGTTACCGATAAGATGATACCTGAAAATTGGGGAAATAATGAGAAAACCGGCCTGTCGTGCAATAATAACAGCCATGGGGGCGGCAGAGAAGATTGCCGGCAATGCAGTAATCAGATACACAGGCACTCTAATTAGCCGACACTAATTGGGTCACTGCCGCTCTCCTTTAATGAAGACAGCAATGTTTCATTTGCTGCTGCCCTCCTCTCAGCCTATATAGGTCAGAGGATAAGGAAAGGGCCCCGGAATAGGGTGTGGCATCCTGTTCCATATACATTAAACCCATGTTGTGCACGAGAACAGGACATAAGGAAGGAGTCTGTAATGTGTCATTCTGATCCATAGGGCCGAATATCATGTGGGCATGGGGAATGACAAAGGGAAGTGGTCTATAATAGGGGTGTCATGCTGATCTCAAAACGTGATTGTACAATGATAAGGACACTGGCCACAGTCTGCGGCCGAGTAGTCTCTGCGCGCCTCAAGTCTCCAACGTAGCCTTAATTCACTCTCCAGCAGAGGTTTGGTACTGACAAACTATGGGTGGCGGCCATTATCCACCGGTGGATATTGGAGAGTGATGGAGAGCTGAGCCTCACAGAGATATAATTCAGTCCCACGGGTGGAGACATCTAGCTTCAATATCTCGCGATAGATTGCACTGGCCATTGACATCATACTAGACCGGTTTTGTTCCAGCTAGGGAATGAGTCGTCCACTGTATAGCAATGAGTGGGGTGGGAGTGTCACCACCGTATATCGATTACCCACCCTAACATCAGAAATTAGATGGATGTGAATGTCAACTACTGTATAGCAATAGGCTGGATGGGGTGGCATCCACCATATATTAATGAGCTGGATGGGGGTATCGTCCGCCAGATTTCAATCTGCTTGATGTGTCGTGAGTGTTGTCTACTATATAGCAAGTAGCTGGATGTGAGTGTCATACACTATATAGCAATCTGCTGGATAGGAGTGCCATCTACTATTATAGCAATTATATGGATATGAGTGTCGTTTACTGTATAGTAATTAGCTGGATATGAGTGTCATGTACTGAATGGCAATTAGATAAATGTGTGTGATGTCTACTGTATAGCAATCGGCTGGCTGGGAGTGTCGTCCACCAGATATCAATGAGCTGGACGACACTGGGCAGTGTATATCATACATCACATTAGACCACAATGTACAACCCCAAGATGAGAAGTTGAACGCGTACATGAGCTTCGATTACTAAGAAGGGGAGTCCCTTTAGTGTGTACATGTAGCTGTAATTCTGTTCATCTAAGAGGAGTTGGTTGTCTCAGATAATCATCTGCTCGGTTACCTTCATGATTGCCCCAGCCGGGGAGAAGTCCCATGTCCCAGATTTAAGAGAAAAACATGCTGTATGAGCTGCTCTTGGAGCGACTCCGGAGTCCTATCCTATAGAGTGAAAGAAATCCAGCCGGGGCAACTTCATCAGCCGAGACAAAGTCTCTAATACCCAAGAACACGGGTCCATTAACGACAGGTTCTCATGGGCTGCTGGGCCGCGCATTGAATGACCCAACTTGTACATAAATACCCAGGGAGTGATTACATTATCTGTCTACAGTTATTAGGCAGCAATTTGTTCCAGCAGTCAGAAGGTAGCAGATCCTCATTGAAGCCAGTTTTTAACTTTCTGTAGGACGTTTAAAGTAAAGACATATGTATCCTCTTGTTGCCTTACAGGGAGTAGTTGTCAGTGTGCAGTGTGATGGACATGATAGAGTCTCTGTTTACAGAGGAGGTGGTCTATGCGCCCACGTTGATGAAAACATAACTTGTTCGACTGAGAAGTTTAAATTACTTAACAGATGTAATGACGATATAGAAGTTCAATGGTTGTACTCTATAAAAGGTACCGGTAAGGACTCTCTAATATGCAATTTGTACAGACCACCAAATGGATCTTTATTGACCTTTTGTCAAACTATGCGGGCTCTTTTTATACAAATTGATGATATAAATAAATATGATGTATATATTATTGGTGATTTCAATGTCAATGTGTTAAATGACACGCCAGATAAAAGGCAGCTGTACGAGGTCATGGACGAGGTCAATTTGATTCAACTGATTAATGAAGTCACCACAACGTCTGGAACTAATACGTGTATAGATTTAATATTTTCAAACTCAACTGACATCATAGCTAGCGGTCCTTTAAATGTACATTTAAGTGATCATTTGCCGGTCTTTCTAATAAATAAGCAAGTTCATGTGAAAACTACCTACAGGAGTTTTAGAGGTAGATCCTATAGGAATCTGAACATAGCGAGTTTTCTTAACGACATTGAGGAATATGACTGGGGAATTTTTGATGCTTCCCAGAGTCCTTCTGAATGTTGGGATATCTATGTAAATGTACTGTCCAGTATGTTAGACAAACAGTGCCCGGTGAAGGATTTTAAGGTACGGGACAAAAATGACCCGTGGATGTCTCATTACCTACTGGAGAGGATCACTGATAAAAACGACCTGCTTTATGAAGCTAGACATGCTAAGGATATAATTACTTGGCATAGAGCTAGAATTTTAAAAAATGAAGTTAATCTAGAATTAGTAAATGCTCGAAATACATACTATACCGAGCTAAAAAATCTATTAATATTGTGGATGACGATGGTGAGACGATCCTCAAAAAGGACACAGCTACTTTTGTAAATAATTTCTTTGCGGAGATCGGACCAAAGCTAGCCGAATGTCATGATGTGCCTTTTGAGTTCAAAGGGGAACGGTGCAATGTTGATATGCCCGATCCTGAATTCTCCGACGAAGAAATAATTAATTGCGTTAAGAATTTAGATGTGTCTAAGTCTTCTGCAATTGAGTACCTACCCACCAACTTATTTAAACAAGCAGTTTTAAAAAATCCCAAACGGTTCTGTAAAATAATTAATTTAGTAATTTTGTCTTGTGAAATACCGGATTCTTGGAAAGTTGCTACAGTGACCCCCCTCCCTAAGGGGGGGGGACCCCACTAATGTCTCAAATTTTAGACCAATCAGTGTCCTGCCTGTTCCAGGTAAAATCTTAGAAAGACTAGTCCATACCTCCATTTCGGCTCATCTGGAAACAAATTCTATTTTATCAAAAAAACAAGGCGGCTACCAAAAATGTAAATCTACACTCGATACTATAAGCGTCTTGATTGATGATATTCTAATAAATAGGAATAAGGGTAACATAACAATAGCGGCCTTTATTGACATCAAAAAGGCCTTTGATTCTGTAAATTTTAAAATTTTATTGAATAAATTGGAAAATTACGGTATTCGAAATCGAACTCTTACGCTGATAGAAAATTATCTCTCAAGAAGGCAGCAGTGTACTGTAGCAAACAATGTCAAGTCAGCCTGTGCAGAGCTTAAGTGTGGAGTCCCTCAGGGTTCCATCTTAGGCCCGTTATTTTTTCTAGTTTATATAAATGACTGTATTTTACCAGATGATACCCATAGTACTCTATTGTATGCAGATGATTCTGTGCTGTATGTTTCTGGCAAGGATGTGGATAGCCTCTCAAGGAAAATTTCGGCAGCGTTAAGATCCTTTTATAACTGGACTACTATTAATAAGTTAACAATGAATGAAGATAAAACCAAAATTATGACTTTTGCATCAAAGATTAAACTTGGGAGGCTACAGAAACCCACAATACGGCTAAATAATAAAATATTGATGAATGTTGTCTCCTATAAATATTTGGGCGTTATATTGGATGAGGAATTAAATTTCTCTTTCCATATAAAAAACCTGATCAAAAATCTTAGGTTCAAATCTGTATTGTTATATAGGTCTAGAGAGGTCATGAGTAAGGCTTCTCTTCTAAAAGTCTATAAATCTCATGCATTACCTATCATTGACTATTGTGATATTGTATACAGAGGAGGTAATAAGGACTTACTAGATGAACTTCAGCGGGTTCAAAACAAATGTCTGAAAACTTGTTACGGTGTCCATATTTTGACTCCCACAGATCTGATACATGCCAAAGCTAAATTGCCTTTGTTGAAATTTAGACGAGAGTACCATACAAGACTTTATGCCTTTAAAAGGTCGAAAAATGACTCTTTTATTCAAAAAAAGGTTCGCCGCACAAGATTGTCTGATGCACCTCTTTTGAAATATTCACATATTCACTGTGCTTCTTATGAAAGGTCAATCGAAGTAATGTGTGGCCGGGAATGGAATGCCCTTGATGTTAAGACTCGAAGTATCGAAAATTTGGAAGATTTCAAAAAGGATATGAAATTGCGTCTGGACCGTACAATACCGGTACTAGATACAAATTAATGTTAATCTATGGTAACATATGAATTTGGTCCATAATGACCACATGGCTAAGTAGGGGGGGAATCTAGTAATAAGTATGACATATACTAAGTTGGATGTGCCTTCATCTTGCTACAAAGAACTGTTATTTTTCAAGAAACCACACACTACTGAATCTGGCTGCACTAACAAACAGTTTTCTGACGGGTGCAGTCAGAAACTTGTTGGCTGAATAGTCTGAATTTAATCAGTCTCACATGTCCTATGTACTATATAAGTTTATTCAGGATGGTTTGAATCTAATACTCAACAATGGACCGAGACACATGTACGTCATAATTGTAAACCTACTCAAAATCTGGCCAATAAAGTTGATATTTGTTCAAAAAAAAAAAAAAAAGATGGTAGGAGGCCCAGAGTCTAGCTACTACAAGGGCTGTGGGGAGATACCACATACCCCTCAGAGGTCCCCACCCTGCCACCCTTCTATCTGCATGCTTGATTAATCAGTGAGCCTGCTATCTTTCAACACTACATCAAACCAAAATCAATGCAAATATCAAAGTGAAAAGTGAAAACCCTAACTTCAGTCACTTACTGTCAACTTTATTGAGACTTGATAGCATTCATAGGATACATGGAGTGCTTAAAGATACCTGTCACAAGCTGTTGTTCCTGAATTGACAGTTGACAGTAGGTGACTGACACTGCACGAAAAGTTGGATTTACATTAGATTTACTTTTACTTAAACATCTCATTTACATATGTTTATGCATATTTACGTGATATTTGTCTGAAAAAGTAAAATGACCTAAACATGTGTTTTACGGACTCAGTATACAACGGAACGTCCCTGTTTACTCTAACGTAAAATCAAGTAACTATCTAGTTTACCTGCCGATAAAGCCAAGTAAATCTCGTTGTAAACGTCATGTTTACATGACATAAACCTCATGTTTCCATAACATAAACCTCATGTTTACATGATGTAAACCTCATGTTTATCAGATATAAACCTCATGTTTACATGGTGTAAACCTCATGTTTACATGATGTAAACCTCATGTTTACATGATGTAAACCTCATGTATATATGATGTAAACCTCATTTTTACTTGATGTAAAGCTCATGTTTACTTGATGTAAACCTCATATTTATGTGATGTAAACCTCATGTTTATGTGATGTAAACACAATATTTACTTGACATAAATCCCGTAACAATTGGGGGTATTTCTCTCTTAAGTCTTAATAAATGCCAGGGCTATTTTTCCTGGGATGGTGGTTCATATTTTATTCAGGGGATTCCATCATTTGATGATACTTTATCAAATTTGATGCATTGTAGTGAGGCAGCTCTTCAGTAGGCAGGGGGAAGGTGCAGGCAGGAGGCAGGCAGGAGGTGTGTTCCCATAGTCAGACAGCAGTGGACTGAGGAGCTCACACTGCATCCCCATTATATAGGGGGTGCAGTGCTGGTCACGTGACTAGAACGAGACTAGCTCCTGATTGGCTGAGGGATCATTATTGCATTGACCACCATGGAGTGCACATGGGGAGGCATGAGGTTTACATCATGTAAACATGAGGTTTATGTCATGTAAACATGAGGTTTACATCACATAAATATGAGGTATATGTCATGTAAACATGAGGATTATATTATGTAAATATGAGGTTTATGTCATGTAAACATGGGGTTTACATCACGTATTGAGGTTTATATCATGTATTGAGATTTTCTTGGCTTTATTGGGGGTTTACTGGGATTGAAATTATTCTTGCAACTTATGATTCCAGAAGATGACTACACATATGGTAGAACAATTTCAAACACTCATGCTCTAGATTCTTTAAAGAATTGTATACAAGGAGGGGTACATGCATCAAAGGGAACTCCTGAGCATTCATCCACCTGTATGGGGCGGGGTGTAGGGGTGGGTAGGCGACAGGAGGGATACATGCATCAAAGGGAACTCCTGAGCACTCATCCACCTGTATGGGGCGGGGTGTAGGGGTGGGTAGGCAGCAGGAGGGGTACATGCATGAAAGGGAAGTCCTGGGCACTCATCCACCTGTATGGGGCGGGAAATTGGTGGGGAAGGTTGTAATTATCAATGAGTAGTTACTTCTGAATAGAGATATTCCCATGAGATATTCATTATCTGAAGTTCGTTATAAACAAATTTATACCTGAACATGTTCATTAAAACCGGATTTTTTTACTATAGAAATGTATGGAGACAGTTATGGGCGCAACAATTTGTTTGTTATATCTGAAAATTCGTTGTAACCGAAATGGTGAACAAAATTATACTCCAGACATTTGGATTTGAAAGGTTTTACACAATTAAATTTGTGATTGCGATTTACTGGAATTTACACAGAAAGTATATTTGTCATTGGGATTTACTGGCATTTTACACAGAAAGTAAATTTGTCATTGGTATTTACTTGCATATAAGCAAGTAAGTAAATCTGTGGGAATGTAAACACAAGTAAATGGGACGTAAATCTGAAAGCCCATAAGGGGTACGGGTTTACTGACATTTCCGTTCTCGTAATTCCCTGAACTCATGCAGTGTGAAGCTGGAGTTCTCACTTTCAACTTTGACATTTGCATTGTTTTTTGGTTTGATGTAGCGTTGAAAGATAGCAGTCACAAGTTGCTTTACTTGAATTGACAGTTGACAGTTGACAGGTGACAGTAAATGGTTGAAGTTAGAGTTTTCACTTTCAACTCAAGTTGATTTTTTGCAAGTTGAAGTGAATTTGCAATTTCAAAATTTACAAAAAGATTTGATCCTCCTGGGCCACTGTAATAATGTCGATCCTTTGGCAAGTTCGGGATGCTTGAATTGCAGCACTAGGGAGTGATTCGCCTGTGCTGCAATAATGCAGCATGATGATATATAGCATAATGCATTAAATCACTATGAGGCCCTCAATATAGCTACTCTACAATTGTGAATTTGGCAACATTTCTTCCTGCTGAATCGATGGTATCACGCTGTTAGATATCTAATACATATGTTGGTACATGGATACGTCCTGAAATACTGTCTGGCTCTTCCTCTGGCCTTGTTATATATCTGTAGGGGTATCCGGTTAGAAAGAGTGACTGGTTGATAGTGAGTGGTACTAGTTGAGGGGTGATGCTAACCGTTGTGTAGGCGGTGAACCACTATAATCAGACACTGTGAAGAACGGCACCATGGGGGACGAGGTTTATCCATGCCCCTGCTCGGACAGAGGTGTCAGTGGTCAGGGATTTACCCGAAAATATCGGTTTCCTCCCCTCAAAAAGGGGTTTTCATGATAGTCGGGGACCTTTTCAGGGACCTTTTCACCAACTCACATCGCTTACATCGCTGCTGCGAACAACGAGTGCCCCTTCACTTAACTATAAAAACCACTCTCCACATTGAATTAATACATGGACTTGTGTAACTTATAGACTAGATTATTCTGTGTATGTTGGTTTTAGTGTGCAGGAGGCGTCGTAGTTGTTAATGAATAATACGTAATATAACAAACGTGTAATGAAGTGTATATAGGCTTCATTACTGCAACAGCTGACTAGGAGAATGGCCTAGAATGTTGCCTTGTGCTAACCGAAGGACGGGTAGCATTTTCTCATCTTTAGTTTTAATTTTAATTTGCCATTAGTGTTTTTCCATACTTGAGTCCCCTCATTAATGTCCAATATTTGATACTCAAGTCACCTTTTTCCCTTCTTATTGATAATCGACGGAGATACTGTGTACTGGAGTTTTAAAGTCTTATCTTTGTTTTTGGAGTGGGCTATGTTCGCTGTAACGCTGTGAAACTAGGTCAAGCCCACTCTTATATAGTCACCCTGTTTTTTTGTGCAGACGTGTTTTGGCTGATCTGTTACAACTTGATGAAATATCCTGTGAACTATTTGAGCTATATCATTCTTTTGCAAAACATCTCAGGTATCTATATCCGTAAAAAAAAAAGGGAAAAAAAGAAGTTAAATCACCTAAAATAAGAGATTTCTTTAAAAAACTGAAAAAAAACCTCAGATTCTGCCAAAAAAAAGTGAATGTTGGGAGAATGTAATTTTCTACATGATTTCAGTATTGTACCATTTCAAGTATTGTTCTGTTGTATTCCCTACTAAAAATGGTGATAACTCCTGTTCTTACTTTCATGAAAATACTTTCCATCAAAACAATATTCTGATCTAAAGTTGGCGTTTTTTCACTAAGATTTCAACTTCTGCGGTGTTTCGCGATCGGCGAAGTCGGTCAACTCGATCAAAGATAAAATATTGCATAAGAGTGTGCACTGCTTTTCGCCTTGCTTTTCTTCTTTCAGTGCTATACAATGTACCAGACAGTGAGTATCCCGGGGGGGGGGGGCACTCTCACATTTATGGATACCATGTGCGTACATCACCCTAAATTTAGACCCCTTTTACCGGGACAAAATCCACCAAAAGACCCCCCAATGGGTGAGTGTGCCCAAAATGGGGAAATATCGCGCATCTAACCCTAAAATTAAGCCTAAATATTGGTAAGCATCACCCAGAATAATAGAAAACGAGTTGATAACTATTTTTCCAGTTTTTGCAGACATTTCATGTGCCATTTCATTTGATAAAGGCAAAACATGACTATATTTGTATGATCTACTTGCTCCTAGGGCATGGAGAAAATATGTCCTATTTATGTTTTTCTTCAGGGTTATATCACGCACCACAGTGTTATATCACGCACATAATAGGGTTATATCATGCATCATACTTTATTCACCTATATTCTATGAAAATATTTTGAGAAAAAGTTTAATTTCCCCCATACTTTATGTTGAAGGGATATCTACCTATGCTAGATGGATATTGTTACCCATAAACAACTTTCACTTATGTAACTACTGCCTGAAGGTTGTTAGTGACTTTCCTATTTAGAAAAAATACCATAATTAATCAAAAGTTAGAGGAAAAGGGTTACCACAGGGTTATATCACGCACTTGGCACTTTAGTACCCCATAAAAGACAGAAATATTAAGGTAAAATGTTATTTCTTAATTTCATCGTATTCTATGGTAAAATATGCTATTAGAACATTTTTTACATTTTCTCTATGATTATTTGTCTTCTTTGTGTTGCCATAGATACAAAAAGGCGTGATATAACCCAGGTGCGCGATATTGCCCCATTTTACCCTACAGCTGTGTTTATTTGAAAAATAACTTGCATTGTAGCTACGGGCCCCCCGGGCCCGTAGCACTGTAAATATTCAGGAAACTACGGGCCCGGACCCAAAACTACGGGCCATTGGCTCCCGGGCCAGCGCTAGTGTCTACCCCTGCTTTGTTACTTCAAAAATGGGTCAGGGTTCGCGCTAGCCATTCGCCAAATCGCCACTGGCGAGTCAATTGTTGATCTGGCGACCCTTGCTCCTGTTGGATTAGCCAGACTGGCGAATTCTGCCTATCTGCCATTGACCCACATCAGGGAATATGTTGTGTAATATACCGTTGGAAAGCTGAGATCATGAGAGAAACAGTCGTATAAATATCAATTGGCTATGTCATGGTTCAGAATTTTTAGAAATTTTCTAAAGAAAAAACAAAAGGTAAAAGCATTTCCCCCTCATAACACGATGCTTTGCAAAAAAGAATCTCAGCAGATGGTTTTTCTCCCAACAATTGATTTTATAAGCTTTTGGTAAATCTCTCATGACTAAGCCATAAGAAAATATGATGAGGGCGCTTTTTTTAATGTTTTATTGTTGATGCCCAAATGGATAGGATATTGTGGACTGTCCGAGAACTTAATTCATATTTTAGTGATTAAGAGATTAATGATTTGCAAAAATTGTACATGCATTAAACCTCCAGTACATTACATTTGCGGCACTGTACATATAATCTTTAAAACTGATACCAAATATGCTCATATTTGTCCATTTTTGTCATGTTTTTCCTCTAAAATTCAACCAAGAAAAAAGGAAATTTCCAAAAAACAATCTGGCGATGCACGTGGTGAGCAACAGATTTTTTTGAAGTGGCCTAATGTGAGGGCATAATATGTGAGGGGGGTTCTTATTGCAAAATTGTTTTGATACATCGTCTATTAAAGTAGACCATTATAGTGATGTCTTATCTTAGGATTCTGACATGTACATGTATAAGGCCTAACCAAGCGCTGCTCTCGAGAATTCAGTCTACAATCTTTTAGTAAAGTAGTGAGCATATCATAAACAGGGGTTCCTTATATACCAAGATTCGAATAGGTTGATTGGGCGGGGGGGGGGGGGTACAGCAAGGTTACTAATAATGCACCCCTTAGTGTGGATTTTTCTGGCGAATTCATAACCAATCTGGCTAATCAAAAATGATAGAAATTCGCCAGACTGGCTAACCAATACCATGTCCTAGCGCCAACCCAGTGGGTGAGTGTGCCCTCTTAACCTCTTTGCTCCTCATGCCACGCGGTGGGAACTGGGTCAGGTCGGGCTGCACAGACAGCGACAGGCGCCAACAGCGGCGGGCCGTATGGTCTACGTCACAGGTTATCACGGGCGCTTGTCTGGCGCCCGGTCCCTGCACTCAGCATGTTGTTTGAAAGATTTTTATTGGCATAAATTCGTTGAACAAAGTCAAGTTTTTCAATTCAAGCCAAGTATGCATATGCGGTTGCGGAATGTACGGATATGTAGCATAAATCTGCGAATATCAGACGAATATACAAATATGCGATGTTCACATTAACCTTCCATGACATATGAAGTCAACAAATAAAGAATTAATAAATCAAGATGGGGTTTGTTGTTCACTCCTATGCCAGCATAACACCATCAATAACATACGGGTCGCTGACAATTTGATTGACATTCGTTCAGATGAAGATACTTTACTAAACTTCATGGGAAACTACACCATCCATGTTTAATACGAAAACGCCGAGAAAGGGGTGCTTTTTCACTCACTCTGCACGTCCGTGGAAATCATGAATAGGGGGTGTTTTTCAACCCAAAGTCAGAGAAAAATAGAAAAGGGAGGTAAATATATAGGGGCCCTATGTATCAGCTCTTTGAAAATAAGAAAAGGGGGCAAATTCTGACCCCTCTAGAGTATATTTCTGTGTAAGCCTGTAAGGGCTTTTAACACATATCCAACTTGGCAATTTCAGCGACCTTTGCAATAGTTTCCCTAATAGTTTTCTTTGGAGAGAAAAAAAAGGGCTAAGTAAAGCTGGAAAAAATCTGTGCTTTCAAAAATGGGGGTGTTTTTATGGGCCAAAAAGTCAGCGTTTTGATTCTAAAAGGGGGTGTTTTACACCCAAAAGTCAGTGATTAGGGGGTATATTTAAAATACCATAACACGGATGGTGTTGTGTAGGTATTAGAGTGCAGGGACCGGGGTCTGGCGCTGCTGTGTTCTATTTATAGCTTTGGCTGCTTAGGTCGGATTCGGACAGTGGGAAGCATGACAAGCATTGGGGTCAAATAATATCTGGGTTAAGATAACGTCCGTCATGACGTCATGAAATGTGCGCACGCGTGTGTGAGTGTGTGTGTGTGTAGGGTGTGTGTGTGTGTGTGTGTGATACCAAACTTCAAAGACAGGGGGGGGGCAGACATTTTTTGCACAAGATGTAATGGAAATACAATAATCAAATAACACGTTATACAGACATAGCCCACTCCCTTAGTTAACATTGGTGTTACTCTTAAATAGATATAGTTTTAAACCACTATATATTTACATTGTCTTTCCTGCTGGATTTATACGCAGTGAGCCTGGCACTTAATGCCTATTTAGGGCAGTACTTAGTAGCACAGTTAGTGGACAGCGCTGAGAAAAAGTCATGTCCTAGAGAGCCCCTCACACACTGCCCGGGTACACGGGCCGCAGCTGACATTTGGAGCTGACCAGATCACTTAAGACGCTCACAATTATAAATAAAGATTGCAGAATGGAGAGCGCATCAACTAGGATCCCATTTGGGAGGTGACGGTTAATATCAATATCGACCTAGATATCATGATATTATTAATATCGACCTAGATATCATGATATTATTAATACCCCCCTTTAAAATAGCTAGAGGAAGATTTTTTATGGAAGGACTTGGCATAGTTATGCATATAGATCTGATCCGAAAAAGTCAAAGGGTAACACTGGGACCACTATAATTAGGACAACTGATATAGACTACATCTAGGTATTAACACCACTGGGGGTGAAGAAGTATGATGGGGCGAGAGAAGGGGGAGAAAGTTTAATGCAGGACTGGCTTCATCCATAACTTGCAGCAAGCCATGTCAACGGAGCTCACTGAAGGCTGTTGTGATTTATACCAGGACCTGACGTCTTATATTGGCAGCCACTATAGTTTATTCACACTTCGTGCCGCTAGAGGTGCTGGCTGTATTGTGCACCATTCCCCATTGGCCTCTTGTACTTGTACCCCACCCCCGATGCTCAACACCCCACACCCATTTGCCACGCAGGCTCTGCCTGTGACACCCATATGCCTTCTCACACCCCTCACTCTCCTCCATAAATCTAGTAGTTAGCTTTATAGATGGCATTTTATGGCCCTCCCATCGACAGGGCCCATCCTGTGAAGAATAACTAAGACAAGACCCAAGTGAACCGTGCCAAACGTATGAGTCTCCAGTGGAAATTCTCCATCAATACTGTACCCGATATCAGCCTTGATTCTTGCCACATAACCCCTATTTGGGCAGTAGAACTGCAGTTCCCCACAACCCCAGACACTGCTTGAATGGAGTAGGCTAACTTTGTAGACTGGACATACGCATTGGAGCTTTCAGTGTATGGTCCAAGCGGCAACCCACTGTGGGAGAGACTATAGCAGTACATATCGGTAGTTAATAATGTATACAGTGTTGGGGTTAGATAGAACTGTTACCACAAGGTACATTAGAGATGCCCCACCCAGCTGAAGGTTGCATGGATTCAAGGCTATGGGAAAGGTTGATTCTTATTTAACCCACGGTGGAGGGCAAAGACAAAGGAATCGCACCTTGGGTATATCGTATACCCTGACATAACCGAGGGTTAAATCAGATAGTCTACACCTGTACCCTGGTATGCCTTCATATTTAAACCACTGCCCACTGGTCATCGACTCGGTGTAGTATAACACCTCGTCTCGACCTTGTGGGGCAGTGGTTATGAGGCATACCAGGGTACAGGTGTAGGCTATCTAATACATACATCATGTACAACATGGATGTTTCTACTATGTACACCCTGCAAACAAATTATCAAGCGGAACTCGGCCATTCTGGAGTGGGATTCCATGATCCCTACGAGAATTTGAGAACGTTTCTTGACATTTTCTTGTGTCATATTTCTTGGAATTTTTTGTTTTTTAAACGAGTGAAACTCAAGAAATTCAGATTATTTCTTCATTCTACTTGTGGAATTCCTTGTTATTTACATGAGTAAAACTTGGAAAATACCCTATTGAACATGTCACTAGGAACATTCACTGTTCTTGGAAATCTCCCATGTGTAGAGCTGGTGCTTCTCCTGGGATATACACAAGATACTAACTTTTGCCATTCTCGAGTTCTGTTTAGGGGGCATGCACTCGGAATCTGAAAGGACTTGAAACGCATACACAGCAAGGAAATGTTACTAAAGATATATAATTATTCCCGTATAACCCATATTAGTATTATGTGCTTTTACACCTGGTTTAACTTCCTATGGTCCTATGCGAAGTGCCCCATACAGAAGCGGCACTCTATATTATATGTCATTCATGTATATTGCCATGTAATAGAGCTAATAGCTTCCCTGTGTGTGTTTGCAGGACATCGGCGATGGCTGGTGGGAGGCCCGTAACCAGCAGGGTAAGGAGGGGCTCATCCCGGAGGCTTACGTAGAGGTCAGTGTTTTACCTATACCGGTACTAATAATTACATGCAGCTTACTTTCTACATGATTATACACAATCAAAGATGGGTGGACACACAATACCAGTTTAAATACCAGACCAGATAATCTATTCCTTACGCTATCCCCGATGCCGCTGACTATATGTGTGCCTCTACATGGGTAAAATTCGACACGGGCGACACGGCGACACGGCCCCTTTAAAAGTCGACACGACCCCTTTAAAGATCGACGGACACAGGGAAACAAGAGATAAAAATCGACCCACAGGGATTTTTCTCTAAATTCTTATATAGCTAAAAATCGACCCAGCGACACGCCCCTTTGGCTAAAGATCGACACGCCGACATGGTCTAAAGTTCGGGAACCCATGTAGAGGCACATATGTCAAGGACTGTGCCATCGAAGTGGCCATTCGTGGTTTTTTTAATCAGTCAGCGTTTAACCACACCTTATCAGAGCCATTATCAAGTACATGTACAAAATGTACATTGCATGCTACAATATGAATGTAAAATATATTGAATCGGTTCTGCTATTTATTATTTGTATAAGTGTTGTAATTGTCATGCTTCTCTTTTAATAGTTGAGTTTAAATATGTTTGTACCTTACACATGACGCATCTTCTATCACAGATTGTGTCGCTACCAGAGCCCACTATGCCCCCACCGCCCCCTCCACCCCCGGCCACATACCTCAGTCACAACAATGGGCCCTCCGGACCCCCCTCCTCCATCTCCTCCGGGCCCTCCTCCTGGACCTCGGCCTCCACCGCCCCCTCCACGGCGCCGTCCTCCTGGCAGCAGCCTGAGTCGATGCTGCCACAGTCCCACTACAAGAGCGACTCCAGTGCAGGCCTCAAGAAGGAGGACAGCTATGAGGACTGGGACGACGACTGGGACGACGACGACAGCAGTAGTACCACCTCAGAACGGCCGGTCAGTACATGCAATGAGATTTATAATTATACCGGTATATATATAGAGAGAGATAGTAGTCAGGCAGAGAACCCCCCAAAAATCAAAGTGCCCGATATAGTTTTTTTCGCTCTTGATTCTGAAAGATATGGTATCAGGCAACTTGTATCAGCTCAGTGGGGTGTTCCCACTGTTGAGGAATTTTAATTATTCATGGTTGCTTAGCAACCAGTGAAATGCAACATTAATTGCTTAGTTACATCCATTTATGTTCGCCATAGAGTATTTTTAGCTTTCCCCAATCCCCCTCTATATGCCTCAAGGAAAACAATGATGTAATCATTCTGTTGCTATGGTAAGTGGTTGCCTAGCGACAGCAGTTTTATAATGAAATTCCTTAGCAACCTTTATAAATATCAACCATGGAAAGGTTCTAACCTTACCTACCCCCACTATATTGACACCAGGCATTCTGCTGATATTATCATCATGTTGCTAGGGTGAGTGGTTGCATGGCAACAGCAGTTTTATAATGAAATTCCTTAGCAACCTATATAAATATCAACCATGGAAAGGTTCTAACCTTACCTACCCCCACGATATTGACCCCAGGCATTCTGGTACCTAAGGCCCTTAGTGCGACAGTGTAATAACGTGTGTGTTCCAGCACACGGGTTGGGTATTTGTTTATCCTCCTATAGGAACTTGGTGGACAAAAAGATAAATCAATCCTACAAGAACATCGTTCTAAGCGTTTGATAAGACGTATGAGGCTGAGCTTAGTGAAGCTTAGCCCGCTCCTACGGTACTCTACTGTTATAGATTTTATCAGTAACCTCTACAGATAAGTCCATGCTAAATGTATGTAAGATCGGAGGGGGGCTTTGCGTGTGTGACGAGCGGTTAAATTAACATGTATTGTTTACATTTCGCTGCATATACTCATATCTTTTTTCACCAACAGGAGGGATCAAGCAGCCACGGTGGTCACTCGTCCTCCAAGGGCGGCAATGATAGCTCCAAATTCGGAACCGTCCGCAAGTCCTTCAACAGGTGAAGTTCATATTTCATTTCATAACAGAAATCGTAAATAATTAGAAGATGACAGTGTGACTTTATTCATCCAACATTATACCTCGGTAGTTGTAAAGAACACGGTAATTATTACTAATAAATATAAGTGTTTTGTTCATATTCTATAGGTGTATTTTGATTTGTTTGAAGATAAAGTAAAAAGAAACACGTCCTGTGACCACATTTTAGTCGACGCAGGCATGTCAAATAATAGGTCAGTTTAATGATTCGGTAAATTAAATATTGATTGATGAGGTAAATGTGGCAAGTTTACAGCATTGTTTGCTTTGAATTACCTCTGCCCATAAATCCTTTAAATTTCCAGTGCCCATTAATTCCTTCCTAGCGTGACTCGGGCATTCCCTGGCCGAGAAATAAGATTATACATTACGAATTATCATGATAGCTGTTAAATGTATGTTCCCTTGTCAGTACGTCTAGCTATCAATGTGTTTATTCTTAATGACAAAAACAGATATAAACACATTGGAGAGAACAATGTTGTGGAGACATGTTTACGATTGTTCTCTTTTATAGTATTTAACCTCAATTTAATGAGAGAGAAAAAAACAGTTTACCTCTGGCATTTCATTATTTACCTAAATAGTTGCTCATAGGCTACTTCTTCTAGGGCTCAACCCTTTAAGGACAGCATAATGTTCTATAATGCTCGAGATCTTTTGATAAGCATCATGCATAAATGTAGCACTAGCCAGTTACTTGCCGGTGCTTGATTCATGCATCATGCCAAACCTACGGGGTTGATACATTCCCCAAGGGTTGGAATGATGTACCACTGCAGGGCTTGTCGTCAGCACTGCCTTGGTGCATCATGAGAAATAAATGAACATGAAGCCTGAATACATCGTGTCGTCCTTCAAGGGGTATATCCTCTTTCCCTAAAATAGTGTGTGTGATTTTGGTATCTATTTGATTAACAAGATATGTAAAGACCTGATATATGATCACATCATCAGAGATTAAAAGGAGAGAACAAAACTAAACGTAAACTAGATCTCTAGACTTTAGTTCAGATATACATTTCTATCCTAAACGTACACACATCGTTCTGCTGTCTCTGTCCTAATCTGTGACTTATTTATAGACTTTATTGCATATTAAATTGAGTTGATAATATTTGATTAATTTAAAACACTACTTAAGTTAAAGCTGGTATTTTGCCCCTCTGCTCCCCACACCTCAACCCCTTCTTCCACACTGTATTGCTTGAGTGTACTTTTGTGTTGATTGGGCCCAACCATAACGCGGTCTGTTCCATTTATTCCTCTGGGACTTGGATTTGAATATTACCGGTAAGTATCAACCATTCAGAAGCTCGCTTGGTGTTCTGTGTCTGTTCTCTACCCTTGACGTAGAGGCTCACTCTATTTGTTTATATTTACATGATTTAATTCCTCTTAAGAAAGGGAGAAAGGACATTGGTCCATCGTGAGAACTAATGTGGAGAGGTTTCATTTGGAGATGTTTTTTATTTGAGAGGGATTATCACCTTTTTGGATGTAAGCCACTGGAATGTGGAATGCCTATTACAGCTGAGATGTTTGGGTCTGGTGTAGACTTAATTGGGCATGACTGAGAAACAAACATAGATTTTGAATGATTTAGATAACTTTAACATTGAGCTGCACTGTAATAGTGAATATAGATACCATTGTGGGGGCCAAGACATTTGTATACAATTAACTTTGTGCCTGTCGAACGGGTCTTGGAGGCATGGCTATAAGAAAACGTTCAACTCACGTATTGGATTTAGTGTGAAGAACTATTTAGAAACTAAGCTCTGTAATATAGTTGTACAAAATCCACTCTAGATTATATTCCTAACTATGAGACAAAGGCAATACTAATTAGATAAATGTCGTTGTTTTTGTATGTTTTAGGATAGGTACTACATTTTTGTATCTATCAACTAGAGAAAAATATGTACGTTTGGAAAATAACATTGTAACATGAACTGTTCATATTATCTTGTATATGCCTTATTACTCATGCCCAAATATGATTAAATTTCCCTTTGGATCTAAACTGCTTTGGAAATAGATTAGCTTGAAAATAATGCTTTATGATAAAATGAGATTCTGTCTTTTTTTAAATAGTGTTTTTCCATAGAAATAAATAGGAATGATTCTCTCTAGAATGACTGAAGTTAGTAGGCGTGCCGATGTACAGGCTGTTCTCCCGTATTTGTCGATGTAAATGAGTGACGTTTGTAAGGACTTTAAAAATTAGTGAATTATATCCAAGCCGGATCATAATAACGTACAAAACTTAGGCCCGATACACCAAGTAGTAACCATCACAGAGAAGATATCAAACAGATCAGATCATGTTATGACATACACTAAATTAGAATTATTGGAAACTACCAGGGAATGAAGGTATTGGAAACTATATAGAGGATATGCTCATATTATATACTACGGGTAGTATAACATTTTACAAAGTGAGACTATGTAGATCTGGTCAGTATGCCATGGTTAACAAAGTATTTCATATTACTAATACCCTACAAACAAGTTTTTTCAAATAGTGTTTACTCACAAGGGTTAAGCGTATAAATACCCGTTACATTGATATTAAAGTAAACAGTTAGGTCCTTCTGTTTGATCAATGATAAAGTTAAGTCTTTGTGCTGCTGGGTTGTGTTTTGGTTGCACCCACCCTTTGTTGATGACCTGTGTGGTAGCCTGTCTGCATGCCTTGGGTGTTACCTTCTAACCTGACCCCTGCTCTGTCCTTGGTGCAGATGCTTGAGAATACCATTGACAACTATGGGCTCAAAAGACTTAGATCACAATGGACACTCCTTTCATGGAATATGGTTCAGATATGCTACCTACTATTACCATTTGGGATAACGAACTCATAAGACTTCAAAACACAATTTATACACGCCAAATTCTGAATTAATTAACTGTGTATATTCTGACCTTTTTGATATTTCGTAGAAAAGCCCTCATGCACGTTTTCATAAGATGACTGCTTTTCTGAACTCTAATATTGGAGAACTGGGTCAGAGGGCTACTTTTTCAGAGGGTGAACGTTATATAATTCGGCATTGATTGTCCATTGTAATCTCAGTTATGAAAACCTTGTGCTTACAACAGTACTCTAAGATGCGTACGCAATTTAATTCACTGATATATAAGATTGATTGTGTTTGTTTCACAGATTCAACGCATTTAGCAAGCAAGGAGGAGATGCGTATTTGTTTGGATCAACCACTCCAATTCCCGATTCAGAAAGAAAGGCAATCGTTGTGGTAAGTGTTTCGGTATAGCACATCTTGTGGGAGGGAATGGTATTGGTGTTATACTAGTAACAGACTACACTGGTTTTACAAGAAAATTGCAGGAACATGAGTTGACAGACTGGTTTTACAAGTAAACTGTAGTATGAGGTAGCATACTGGTTTTACAGAACTGTAAACGTTAGGGGACTTAGGGGCGTGGGTTAAAATGTTGGTGTTATCAGTAAAATGTAGGGAATCATGCAGGGGCGTGGCAAGCAGTTTCAAAGTGGGGGGACAAGGGAGGTTTCTGGATAATTTTGACCCTTTTCAACTTTTTTAGGGTTGGTCAAAACCCCGCCCTTCACCTCCCCCCGATTGCCACGCCCCTGGGCATGAGTTTAAAAGACACAGGGGTTACCTGAGCAACTGTAGGAGTAGTAGCTAACACACAGGTTTCACAAATAACTTGAGGGACAGGAATCAATCTGTTAACTGGTGCTACTATTAAACTATATCACAGTACACTGGCTTCATTTGTCTAATTGTCATTCCATATCTCAGGAATTTGAGTAGAGGAAATAAGTAGGCATGGATTATGGCGGAGGTACCTATACGTATTGTTGGCCTAATGACATGATGACCTACGCTATTTACCGGAATATTCTATTCTCAATTGACTTCTGTCTAATCATGTTAACTGTTATTTTTGGATCATTTCAGGAAACCACTGACGGTCCGTTCTGGAAGCCTGTAGACCCGTTCACATGCATCATCGCCTCCCCAAAGAAGGAGACTAAGTTCCGTGGAATGAAGAGCTTCATCGCATACCAGCTCACACCAACGGTAGGTCTACTAGGTCCCTGCAGGGGGAGCCACCCCACCTCTACATGTGGTGCTGTGCTTTACCACTAGGGGGCAGGGCCGTATGGCGCACCTTGTGAGAAGCCCCAGAGCAGACTTCCTAACAAGGAAAGGCTTCCTTGTGGCCTAGTTCCCATGACGAGGCCATCCACAACATGCCCTACAAGGCACCTACTTAAGTTCAGTTTGAATACGTTATCACCTGTTTGATAGACGACATAATATGTAGTGATGTAATCCACAACAGATTATTTATTTATGTTGCGTTGCCATATTATACTAATACATAGTACCTCATTTAACCCCACAGTCACTGTAGATATATATGTGTACGTAAATATTTAATACATCAATTTGTTAAAATTTTGAAATATAGAAACCATGTATAAGGGCAGTTTTGTAGAGTTTGGGCTGCATATGGCATGTCCTGTATACAACAAGCCTTCTGTCCCGTTGTCTATATTTCCTCTACTTTGTGCCCCTTGTGTGCGGCATAGCCAAGGCCTCAGTGTGTGTTGCCTGTTTTCAGTTTTACCCTTTGACTAATGACCCTGACAATGTGAGTAGTGCCCCTAAGTATGTCGTCCCAGTGGCTGCATTCTTCTACACGCCGCATGCCGTACCACTTAGTAACGCTGCTCAACGATGCTTTCAAATTCGATGCCTACTTGAAAGATTTCTGTGGTTAAATTCAAAGAGCGGGATAGCTTCAATTTCAAAGCATGTTTGATCTTCACTTCAGGGGTAAGGCTAGAAAGAAAGACGACCTTCGTAAGTCATATTATAACATCTGTTAAAAGCTGGTCACTTTCAACTTGAATTTATTTACAAAGGAAAGAGAGAGCGAAAAGATAAGAGGCATCATGTTTGGTCTCATCTGATAGAGTAGTAAAAGAAAGCGTTCCCCACCCCCAACCTATCCCCCTCCTCGAAAAAGAGATGTCTTTAATGCCCAGTCTGTTGCATTTCATCTGTTTTCATTGCACCTTCTGTAGGTGATCAAACACTGCCCGCTTTCCTCAGAATGCTGTAAGCGGCTTTTACAAAAACTCCCCTTTTCTATATTTTAAACTTCTGTTTGCTTCTATTTTAGATTTGTCTGTTAATATATGAAAACATTAATTTGCATTTGCTCCCTTTGTGTGTTCCAGGGAGTTGAAGGGGTAATACGATATGCCATCAATATAAGTTTTAGCTTTAAGAGTTTCCATTTTACATAGCGTACCTTATTGTTGCTAAAGAAAAAACAGAAGTTGTGTGTGATAAGTTCAGTCCATGTGAACTTGCAAGTGAATTAGTGCATTTTTCTCCTTTTTTTAAATCACAATCTATTGTTTGTTAATAATCATGTCCTGTTTGTTAGAAGAAGGTCTTCCCCTTCTTCCTGAATATAAACATGAATGAAATTAACCCTAGAACTGTTGTACAGGATTGGGCAAACCATGTACCGGTAATGCTGAACTTCGGTTTGTTTCGAGGGTCAATAGTTTCTTTCAAAAAGAAGGGAATCCTCGTCTATGCTTGGCTTGCATGCCCCCCCCCCCCTTCCCACCTTAGATTGTATCCCGTTTGTAGAGCTAGTTTCCACGTTGGTTTTAAGTGCATGTTATCAAGTGAAACTCAGCTGATAAAAAAAAGGAGCATGGGTTCTGTGAAAGGCCATGTTAGCTCTGAATGAAGCACCACTGCTCCTTGCCTGCTCGAGTAGAATATATATATATGTTATAAACCTGTTTGATTTCATATTAACACATTTAAGACGTAAAGGTCCACAACTAAAGTCACTCAGCATATTCATTGGTTTAGAGCTGTAAAAACATAGGTCAAAATCCTACTCCAACTAGTACAATTGAAATGTATGATCCGCCTTATCAGTCAGAATATAGAAGTATAAAAGGCCTTTTAAGTAACAATTTCCTGGATATGTATCGGATTAGGGAGTGAAAATTTCCTAACAACAAGAGGGTGGTGGTGAAAACAAAGTTTACCCCGACCCCAAGAGGAGTACTCTCCCCTACCACAGGTTATAGATCGTTAGCATTTGTGCCCTTTTAAGTATTGCACCGACCAGACTTTTCCACTCAAAACGGGCCACACCCTACCCCCGAAACGTGTCGAGCCCCACCACCGGTGCCTGCTCTCCCACGGTTGTTAAAAAATTACCACTCCCGCACCTTTTAAAAGATATCATGAATCTAAAAGGTAGGCTCCATTAAGTAAGTTGAATTGACTAATGTCATTAAAGAAAGGATGTGGTTTAGATTTGGGATATGGTTTGGTAAACTTGTAAATTGATAAAGTCAATGATTGTTAAGTTAAAGATTTTTGTGACTAGATAAAGTTAAAACAAGATACTTAGGATTGTTATATTCTGTTATAGACGCCGGTTAGCTAGTGTTGTAGTGGATAAAGGTGTATAGTATATGAAAATCCATTATGAAAGGGGTGCATGTGTCATATTAGCACCTAGGGGTTAGAATAGAATTGAATCCTATTAGTATTTATGATATATTCCTCAGGTTACTAGAAATACCTATCTTAAACCACTAGTTGCTGCAGCCCCTCTACCACTGAAGCACTGGTCTGTCTCAACCACACTTCTACCCTCCATAGTTAGGGAGAGTAGGAATCCATATAAAAACACCGATTCAGGACTTTATGAAATGCTATTAAAATATTATGGTTAAATCATGATTATACAGTTTACCCATTTTTGGGGTATCTTCTGAAGCTGTATCCTAGAATCTCTCCTTTAAAATTGACAGTTGTGAGATTAACCTATGATCTCCTTAGGTATTACTTTTAAAAGAAACTGCTCCCTTCGTAGGATAGCCAAAGTTGGCATGCGTTTAAGCTTTTCTATGTAGACCTTTGCCAATACAAGAGAAACGACTGCTATCATTTCTCGTTGTTCTAATAATAAAAAACACACTATTAGATAGGTATTTAGCCTTTAGAATTTCTTTCATATATCTAAACCTTCTTTATATTATCTCAATTCTGATATTAACTTATGATCCCGCATTGATTAGTCACCCAAATGCATTAGTCTCTTACAACACTCGGATGACCAATATGTAAAGATGTTTCCCTTGTGTTACAGTTTAGCAATATTCAAGTATCGCGACGATACAAGCATTTCGACTGGTTACATGACCGGCTTGTAGAAAAGTTCACCATTATGGCAATTCCACCTCTACCCGATAAGCAAATAGCAGGTAAGTTACTCTGTACTGCGTGTGTGAGGATTACATGTTTGTCTTGAAAACAACAAAAAGTGTTGTAGGAGCAGGCCATAGGGAAACTGCCCCAAAAACTGCACATGGTGATATGGAGTGCCATTACCGTGTTTGTCAGATTTTAGTTGCTTATCTATAGAAAGTAGAGCTCCAAGGATCACATACTGCGATTCCAGCACGAAGAAACAAAAGAGAAATATCATTTCATGTGAGTTTATCAAAGTAGAATCATTTTGATGCGCGTGAGAGAAGACCATTGTGAGTAAATTTGTCATTTACAGGGAGGTACGAGGAGGATTTCATCCAAGAACGAATGAGGCAGCTACAGCTGTGGATAGACCGTATGTGTCGGCACCCCATTGTCATGCACTCCGATGTCTTCCAGCATTTCCTTACCTGCACCGATGAGAAGGTAATACACTGTGTCTTGAAGAAAAATTAGTATTCAAGTAAAATTCTGTGATAAAATTAGTATTCAAATAAATGGTCTCAGAGAGCATCTCATCGTTTAAAGTGTTACTATACAGACGGTTTCATGCACTTAGCGGGATCGAAACTTAAAGTATTTTCGAATTAATTTCTACTCAATGAGATCCTCAGTAATTCCATTAAGAATATGCACACTAAATATGTGTTAATCATAATATACATTCCCGATTACTTTATCCAGCGGTGGAAAGTTGGAAAACGTAATGCCGAGAAGGACGAATACAAGGGTGGGAAGTTCTTCTTGACTATGCAAACGCCAGCCTCCCCACTTGACCACAAACAAGTGTAAGTAGCCTGCACTGATCATACCCTTATGCGATTTAGTGGAATTGAAACAATTGATACATCTTTCATTTGATCCCGGTTAAAACTTTAAAAAACGAGTGAAGATGTTGTGTACAAAATTAGTTGATAAAGGTCAGTTTACAACAATTTTACCTTTCATATATACATGTAGTGTAAAACACTCAACATCCAACATCGCGCAGATGAGACTCCATTGTACAAGAAACCTGAGTAATGCAACACTGGCATAATTGTTTGCTTATAAGCAAGGGTAGCAGTGGGAGTGGACACCTTTCGGCGCATGCTGTGCCATGTGCTGTGCCATGTGCCCATGTAGTTACCACCCTCTGCCCATTACACACACACCTTACCAATGGCTGACTTACTGATTGCAACAGCGGTTCACAACATTATTCATATTTTCAGAGAAGGTCAAATAGAGAGGTTCGGTCGGTTCACGAAGAGCATGGATGACAGTCTGAAACACCTCTGTCAAGTGGGCGAGAACAACATGAAAAAACATCAAGGTTGTAAGTGTTACGCTGTCCGCATGGACCTTTACACTAAGGTACACTGCACGCCACATGCGACGCAACACGCTCTTCTACCAGATGGTCTATATCACTGCATTCGGGGTTTTAATCTAAAAATATTTGCACATTGGAGAGATGATAATATAATCTACGAATGACGTTGTATTAATATAGAATTTTAAAAAGATTTCTGTTGTTGAAAAAGAGATTCCTTCCTATATGTTGTTATTTTTTCAAGATGTCGTTGTACTATGTTGCTTAAGAGTCTCTTTGTGTTATGTCCTCAGATCGATATTTCACAAACAATTAAGGGGATGAGGTTTTACTAATGTTGATAAAGGAGTGACGATATAATAACTGCCGGCCTATGAGGAGAAATGGATATAAACATACTGGGATGTATATTTGAGCTAGAGAAAATCTAATTCATCATTCATATAAACCGTATTCGTTCTTTCAGGTAGTTCTTCAGTTCGTTAGGTTTGGTAGAAATAATAAGAAAATCATAGTAGAATATATATATCACTAATGGTGTGTGTATAAATGTAAAAAATCAACCAATGCCCCCTCTCCCCAAACAGCCAAATATACATACACGGAATTGCACTTTGTTTGTTTTATGTTGGGAACTTGTTTGGAATATTATATTTGTTATGCATGGGGCAAAATTAGTTTTATCATTCTTTCTCCGACTTGCACTACACCATACCTACTGTATGAACTATTAATTTCTTAAATCATAAGTGAATGCGTGTATGAATGTTAATTATGCAAAAGATATCTGATGTTAGCCATCAAGTGCTACCTAAACAACATATGAAAGTAAATGTAGTAATTTAATGTAACTCCTTTTATAGTATATACATGTAATGGTAAATCTACTTCAAAGAAGTAATGTAGTAAATTGTGTAGATACCATCTTTTCTATCTAGTATGATATGAACTTATTTCTCAATTTCTCGATAACTGAAATTATTTTATTTTCAACCATAATAATTGGTGCGTATGGTAGACAGTCTTGATATGAAATTCAAAATCTTAGCAATGTTGTTACGTATTTTCTAATTTAAAAATAACTTTCCAAATAAAGGAATAATATACACATATTTGGAAATTCTAGAACTTAAACCAGTATACCATTTATTTGGGAGCTTTTATTAGATTCGATAGCATATAAATGGTTCATTTAGTAATACCTTGTAGTTAGCATAAGTCCCATAATAATAAACCAAGAGTAGTCGCAATAGATTAAAATGGCAATAATATTTTGATTAATTAGAATGTTTGATTAGATTCTCTACTCACTGTACTGTCAGATATATGTGAGTTTATAGAGTTAAATTTGTATGCAGTAAATGTCTGTGAACAAGAAACTAGCTGTAGAGTGGTGGCAGGGATTTGATTAATATGTTGTATGTACAAAATTTGAGTGATAACCGATATCCAACTCACAGTAGGAAAATCTATCAGTCAAAACCCCTTTCCTAAAAGTATCCTTTAAATATAATTCCAGCCAATTTATTTCTTAATATCATATGATTAATTTTTATATTACTTATAGCGTGTGCTAATATTTCATTGTCTAATCAAAATATAGGTAGTCAATCTCAACAGCTGTTAACCTATAGAATTTCCAATTCAAAAGATATATTTTGACTAATTAGGAATAAGATAGTTCAATATATGTAGGACAGAAGTTGTGTGAAACAAAGAAGTCAAAGTAGTATGTCCTTGCCCCATACCGCTCAAGAGATTAACTGGCATCATCATTATTTTTCAGCCTTCAAAAAGGAATACCAAAAATTGGGTCATTCATTCATCTCACTAGCAAGGTCTTTTGAATTTGACAGCAGGCCAGGTAAGTAGATTCCGAGAGAATATATGTGTTGATATGTATACATGTACTACCGACAAACCATTAGACGTGTAAATCAGGCCCAGCTCCTCGTAGTTGGATACATACAGTACATTTTGTACATTACTATTATCATGGCTGATTACCTTATGTTGCATTATAGTTGTCATGCTATTAAGGAGTAGTGGATTGATAAAGAATTACAGTATTGTGATAGAAGATCTATGATATTTTATTGACCCAGGGTACCCTGGGCCTCTGTGAGACGGTTTTCCTGCAAAAAACGTAGTTTGGTCAGCTGACTTTGAAGTCTTTGCTCTTTGTTTTTTCTTTTCAAAATAAAGCTAAACTTGTACTGTGGAACAATCTGTGTCTCCCACTTTTTTTCAAAATGTCCAAGGAAAATGTATTCCCCATGAAAAAAGCCCCCCCCCCAAAAAAAAGTGAAAAACAACCCTAAAAGCAAGTCTCTGTGAACTAATGCTAAAGAATAGGAGAGTGACCTTGAATCCAGCCTTTAAAAGATGAGCGTTCACACAGACTTCCTATACCTGCAATGGTGAAGAGGAGGTGAGATAAAAAAATTAGACGCTTTTAACAACTTTGTGTGTCTTTATGCACCTTAGCAGGGGTAGACATAGACTCGGCCCCCTTCTGTATCACTACCTGCTCGGGCGGGTGGTCACGTCTGAAGGTGGGAGACTAGGGTAGACACTTAACTTTTCTGATCATGGGCCACCCGGGCCCGCAGTCCCAGAAAGTTGTGGGCCCAGAAATAAAGCTGTGGGCCTGGGGAATATCAATATTAATAAAGTACTATCAAACTGGCATCTTCCTAAAGTTCAGAATGGGTTGCCTGGACAAACATGCTATACCTTCCCGATGAATTATACTTTGTACAATCTTTTAAAAGGGACCTTTTACCAGCCCATGTCAAATATTAGTATTCTCTTTTATGAAAAATCATAATATATGTTGACTATGCGCTGAAGTAAGTAACATATTCTGAGCACTCACTATTTTCCCTTTGAATGTAGTTAGAGCTGTTAAATATATATAAAAGTTTATAACTGATTACCGGCCGCTTACACACCCTGGGTCACTTGTGATGTATATCACACAATCCATCTTTTATCTGGTAATTAATATATTGAACGTAATTAGTGCCCACCACCGCCTTTTGTTTCCTTATGTCTTCTACTAGAAGTTGTAAAAGATTTGCTTCGCTTCTCACCCGATAAAACATGGGGGCAGGGGGAGTGTACCCTGAGAAGTTAATAATATCCAATATAGTAAAAGCTACAAATATGTTTCTCACGCAAAATACGTGTAGAATCATTGCAGATATACCAAACACGCTGAATATACCTCACTAGATGGCTTCTTAAGAAGCATCAATAACCCGTTCAATGTTATTAGTGATTTTGATAAAAGATAGCTTATGGTATCTCCCCTGTGGTGCTTTGGAACTGGTGAATAGACCAGATAATGCATAACTATTGTGTAAGTAGACCAGGTAATGACAATGAGTTTTGTTACTATCAGACGTGTACCCATCAATTGAAGAAGGTGAGAATAGTGTTAATGGCATCTGAGAAATTATCTGCAATGTAAACATAGCGTTGACATCTGACTACTAGTAGGTGATATGAAAATGGTTTATTTCTTACTCTTCGATTTCGCATGATGGAGCGTTTGAGCCAAATACAAATTGATTTTGGCGAGATCCAAAATTATTTATGACTACTACTGGTAACTGAAATACGACCAGTGATTTCCTATTTTACATACTGCTCCATATTCCATGTGAATCTTCTTGATATTAATAGAATCAAACATAGATGGCTTAATATGATTAGATAAATCACACTTGAAACATTGCAGATACTTTTGAATAATAACGCATAGATTAAGATCCTGAATTGAATGTTTTGCTTGCAAGCACATCAAATAATAGAATCAAAACTTGAGTATCGTTGGGTATTACTGGTACCGAAAGGAATTGTTTTCCTATTATTAATAATGATGGAGTAAGGATTTTGTGGGTATTGCTGTTATGGGTAATGGTATTATTGGCACCCTAGGCATCTTCGTTTCTAAAAGGCAGTCACAGCTCTGTTGCCACTTGGTGGTCCATGGTTATTTAAGACTCATCCTCGAAACATCTTGCCATTCACTACAGCACATTCTTCTCTCATTCTATGTCTGCATTACCCTGAGTTATTTCAGGTATTAAGGGGAAATATGCTGTACCACTAAGTTGATACCCAAACCCATGCCATTGAGGAGACTAAGGGATCCGAAGTCCCGAAAACAGTCAACGGGTACTCTGAAGTCATTTACACATTACAAAACCCTAGGGCATCGTTGCCAATACACAACAAGGTAGCTCTTTGCGGTCGTGCTGTACAGAAATTGCAAAGTTCCCACAACATTGCCAGGGTATCGGCAATATATCCCCTGCCGGTAATACCGCATGGTATTTTATTAATCTAGGAATATAAGGTTTGGTTATGGTTCATTATTATCTTCATCATTAGAACAAACACGAAATGCCAAGAAAACATGTTACAAAGTTAAAACCCTAGAACTGCAAAACCTGGACCTTCTGGTTCATTCTGCTTCCACCAAGGTTAAAAATAAGACATACTCTTAATCCTTCATAAAGCTTCAAGATCTTTTCCCCTCTCAGGAGCCCCTCCCTGCCGCAATAGTGATCCACATAAATAGTTGTGTGTTGACCAAGCAGAAGGCCTGCTGGTGTCATGGTCAGCACTTCTGGTTACAAGTTACGAGGGCCCGGGTTCGACCCCCAGAAGCTTTTCACCTTTCTTAAGTAAATCCCTTCACTATGCAGTATTTACTGTTGAGGGGGGGGGGCACAATTATTGAGTTAATCATGGTAAATCTCTTTTTTTATACATCTCAAGAATTGAGAATGGGTGACAGAATCATTATGAATTCCTCTTCTCCTTTTATTTTGTATCCAGTGTGCACTTTAACCAACTGACGGGAATAACATGTATTCTGTGATTCTAGCGGTGTTATGTTTTAGACTGAGCGTTACATATTATAACATTGTATCATCAGAATCAATATTTTAAGACGGATCTGGTTCAGTCGTTAAACATAGAGTACCACCAGTAATGTGATATAATAAAAGGTATCTTCCAGTATAATGTGTATTTGTGTCCCAGCAATTGTTTGTACCTCCTTGGTCTACGTGGTGCACCGACGGCAAGTATCGGTGTACATCGGTAACGGGTATTCCCACATATCAATAAACTATCATGGGTCTACATGTATTCGGTGCTGCATCATTCACTGTTTATAGTCCAGGAGGTACAACTAGTGATGCAGACTATATGGATAGCAAACTTTTTATGCATGTAACGATTTCATCTTTTTTTTCTTCGGCCCTAGCCGAGATATGATATGACGTTGCTGACCGTTTGATACATGTTAAAGGTTACACAATATTAAATGGTGTGCTTCCTTCTTATTGCAGCGGCACATAACCTTACACAAGCTATGCACAACACAGGCCAAACGTACGACGATATCGGCAAGCTGTTTGACGAACAGGTACGAACCACCAATTTAAATTAAATCAACTTGTAACAGGGTTATCAGACTTAATGATATCGTACGATCATAACCTCCTGACTACCTTGTATCTATCGCTGTTCAGGGCATGATTCTAACTCTCTATACATGTTACAGTTATAGTTAAAAAAAAGAAGTACCATGAACTTTTTGTAGTATTTTGTATTGTTATATTGTCTTGTTCAGAATCTAATAGTATTTCTCTCATCCTCAAGCCTCGGTACGATATGTGTCCACTATTGGAAAACCTACACGAGTACAAGGGACTCCTCTCCACCTTCCCAGACGTCCTTGGTGTTCACAAGGTGCAGTAGTTATATCTGTGGTGTTTCACAAAGGTCATCAGCCTGCCAGCCAGTCCCGTGATATCTGAGTGACCAATATTTACAAACTATTTATGTGTGTAGAATCATAACCCCCTCCTTCCCTACAATAACAAACAGATGGATCTGTTATTGACTTCACCATACGTCCATAGTAAACCCTACACAGTAGACTAACCGGTGTGTGTGTTACTTTCTACAGGCAGCATCTCAGAAGATGGAGGAGCAATTCGCCAAGTTGAGCGAGTCGGAGGCCACGGCCGTGCAAGGAAAGGTTGAAGTCATCTCGTACGCCTGTCTGGCCGAGATGAATCAGTTCCAACAGTATAGGGTTGGCGACTTCAAGCTCATGATGCAAAATTATCTCAAGGGACAGATACAATTTTATCAAAAGGTAAGTCGTAGCTTTCCTTATCACAGTGCTCAGTACACTGTATGACATATAATATTAATGATATCTCTCATACGAATTTCTCTTCATCGTGAGCCAAAGCTTTAAAGCAGAGGATATCGATTTGTTGCTTTCCGATAATAATTCATGAAGCAGATTACATTCCCACGATATAATCTAACAGTTGCTTATATTCCGCTTCAGATTACGGATATGCTGTCGGCAACTCTGGTGCATTACGAGACTGCGTAATGGCGGTTACACATTAAGGAAACTTCTCTAGGTGTAGATAGCATGTAGCACTGCTGGACGCATTGGTCAGGGTCACATCTACTAACCACCTACTCAGGGTCTTCTGGCTGCACCTTCGCTGCACACCCACAGTCAAGATTTTCCAACACAGGCGTACACACATAGATACCGAATGCAGGCCATCCGGATGTTTTTATACGCTTGATTGTAAAACTGGGGGATTTTTTTCTCATTTGTTGCCCCCTCCCCACCTCTACTTTTATTTTGACCCCACATTACATACTTCTTTAGAGAGGTATTGTTAGTAGGTGTCGTAGCGGATACCAATGCTACTACAGCGATGGAGGGGGCAGGTGATCCTGGTTTTGAAATAACTGATTTGTAGGTGGTGATCCTCTCCCACCGACCAGTAATGGCCGGAGTGGTCTGGAAGAAACAACCCTTGCGTTTCAAACTTTTATTCTGAGTTGCAGTGGCTACATGCTTGTTCTCATGTGAGACACCCGACGACTGAATCGCAGTCCCCACCAAAACGCCTTTCAAGATGGTAGAAGAGAAGTAATTGTTTGCATTATTTTCTGTACACATCGAGTTGAGGCAACTAGTCACTGATTTGAAAGTGCCCTTCCTGCTGCAGTAATGGTTCTTGTGTTTTTGAAATGAGTGAATGGTGAATTTGTAAATGAGAAATGGCTGTATTGGAGGACGATCATCATCATGATAATAATCAGACCAGCTTATTGGTTGTTAGTAATGGTAAATTTAGGTGGTTTTGTGGTGGGATACAGGACCGATGTCACTGTCAAAATTGACATGTAGTCTCATGGCAAAGACCAAAGAAGTTAGTTGTATCAAGCATGGCTTGTAAAGTTGCCAGATATCCCACCCAGAACTCTTTGGAACCTTTCGTTAACAATATGAAATTAACCAATTTTGATATCATAACAAATTGTCATATGTATATAGAGATTTCACTCGTAGCGTCACACTCATGCAATTCATTAGCTAAGTACGTGCTGCTCAGAAACTGTTGTGGAATAAAATATGCAAACCTAGATGTGTGAACCGAGTTGCCGGCTGTCCCTTGTCTCGTCGTGCTGTCATTGATGAAGATCCAGCTGGTGGTAGAAGTAAAGGAGAATGATGACCATAAACAATTTGTGATAGACGCAGTGCAATGTCCGAGGACGAAGCACAATGTCATAGGGCAATTTGTTTTATACCGAGTAGAGCAGGTATTGTAGAGTATCACCGCAGAATTATACCGATGCGAAACAAATGGGCCCAACAATTGCTTGATCAAAGTCTGTTGTCACTTGCATGGTGTTTTTGTTAATAGAAGTCTGGTTATATCGCCTGTTAAAACCAAGTGTACATTTTGTGATGTTTTCTGTAAGAATAGGAATTCTAAATGCGTTTTCCTGAGACGTGTGTTGCCGACTGAGTTTTATGATAAGGCATCTGTTGAAACCCAGTTTGCGCTCCTTTACGAGCAGGAAAAATGGATTAGCCTGAGAGAATTATAAAGAAAGTCAATTATTTTCAAAGGTTTTTAAATGAAATCTATAATGAATTATCATATTTTTGTATCCTATGAATAGGTAATCTTATCAAATTAATTGGGAAAGTGTACACTCCATGGTACATGTATAATGAACTCATAATGTAATTACGAAATGTAGAATCTTAATCCGAAATTGAGTTCTTGTGAACAAACAAATGAAATGCTTTGAGTTGACTTAGTTATTCTCTCATTGTGTAATGACTTCGCAATGCAGGCTCTGTTGTAATTATTTCTATGTTCAGTAGATACTGTTAATATGCTTTACTGCATACAGTGAGAAGGAGCTGATTCCGAGCCTAAAATTTGAAATTGCCTTCACATTGCAGAGGGGATGTACCAAAACCTTAAATTTCATCATTATTGCTGTTCTCCCTGCCCAGTTGCTTTGTAAGCCTGAAACCAGGTTCCATCATTAGTCAATGTGTACATACTCTGTAGATAGACCAGGAGAGAGGCTGAGTCAAACTTTGCTCCTAATCAGCCGGGAGGAATTTGCATCTGATTCTGTCTTTAGCTCTTCAACATTGTTTAATACTGAGTAGGCTATGTCTTTGTTGGCCTCCTCGTACACTATGGTCGTTGTTGTCCTGTTGTATGAAGGGTATATAAGTCTGTTTCGTGTTTAAAAAGAGTATAACCCTGGGGCCAATATTGTTTCATGTAAACTGTTGTAGAAGTAGGGTTATGATCTAACCTCTCCAACAACAACCACTGCTCAATATATGTGTTGACTGAGAACAAACCTAACCAAGGCCTTTTGGGAGAAACGACGGTGCCTCATTGGAATAGGGGATACCCATGAGAAACTAGTATCATGCAAGAATACTGTTCTTTGCGTCTCCTCATGTTTTCAGAATACTAGATGTTTGTTATGCTGAAATCTTTTGCAAGTTCCTTGTTGTTCTATGAATGGATGCTGAAAGCAACTCATTAAATAATCATAAGCTGTATGTGCAGATAATTCATCCAATCGCTAGGTGTTGGTCATTTGTATATTTTCTAAGTGTCTTTAGAATTTGACAAGAAGAAGATGAAGTAAGACAAAGAAAACGACCTCATACATATCGCTCGGAAGTATATTATGTAGGTCTAATGACTAATGATGCAGCAATCATATATGTTATGGGGAGACTCAGACTCCTCAGGGGGGAGATTGTGAGCCACTCCCCGGGCCCTGTTCTGGTGGGTCCTGTACATAGTATAACTCTGTGCTGAGACAGGTACAAGGCACCCGTGTACACAGCCAGAAAACACATGTGAATATCTCATAAGGTTTGATAAGAAATTAGCACACATACAGTGGCTTAGTTTAGCACAATATGAATATTATCTACACCCATATACTCCCATATTCTTCTGTGAAGATATCTTAAATTAAAACTTGTTTTCCTCAGTGTGGTGGTGGTGGTAATGATACTGACTATCAAACTGAGCACCGGAATTTCTCTTGGAATTTCTAATATCTAGGGGAAATTAATGGAAGAATTATTTTAGGTTATAAGTGACATTTACTCGTCCCAGCACAGATTGCATGGGAGCTCTGCAACGAGTGTATTTATCCATAGGCATACTCTCGTATGAAGCTATTAATTAGACTGGTTAAGTTCATATATTCACTGCAAGTAACTGTAAAGCCCACTGGAACAGCAATGGTCAGTGAAGCGATCAACGTGTTTTTCTCACAAGCATGGCTTGACATCCTTATTTTTATAGATACTATTTGTATTGGAGCCAGCCTATATAAAGATCGTTTATCAATGTATTGGAAAATACCATTTTTAAGTTATATGTTTAGGCCTTGGAAACCCACCATTGACCCTTAAACTCATTACTTGAGTTAGTAACCTTAGGAGAATCACATAAACAGTTAAAATTGGCAATGAGTTCAACAGTTAAGTCACTGAAATGTGAGTAGATTAACTTAAGAGTCAAATATTAATCAGTTATCAGGATTCTCAGTGCACTGCAACCTTATGATACAAATGTATTATGAAATGGATACTGGAATTTATACCACCTTGTATTATTATCCTGTACTCGTGGGGTTCACATTGCAAACCACTGGTGATTTTGTGTTACAGCCAATGAAATGTCAGCACTGATCAGCTGTGCCTTTTAAGGAATTGTGAGAGGTGTATTAGAAATATGAGTTGTTCGCTACAATTCTGTCAATATTGAGTCTGATTGAGCAACTGTGCTATGGTATTTCTGATACACAGTGTTGATATATTTAACACTAAAAAGACATAGAATTGTCAAACAATGTTTTACAATTTCCCCATCGTTGCAATTGCATATAGAATTCATACGATGGTAAGGGTACTGCCTGTAATTTTGCTTGAGAAATTGCAGTTTACCTTCCAAAATGATATCTGCTTTCAAGCTGGTTATTGGTTTGCAGCATTGTAGCATATAGTACGATCAATAAGAGTAAATCTCCCGAAATTGAATCGTAATTCAATGAATCGCCATCGTAATAGTAAGGGCAACTTCTCGGAAACAATGAGGCGTTCCCAGTTTATAGGAATCTATTGACAAATGTCTTAAGCTTTGCATCGAACTCCATTTAGATTTCCTCTGATACAAAATACAAGTCAAGAGTTTGTCTTGCTATTGTACCAATAAAGTTATTTTTACTAAGCAATCGGGTTTGTTTCTGTTAAATGCTAGCATGACACATTGTCTTATCTGTAAAGCAAACTTGTATTTTATTGGAGTTTATTCCCTGAATGACGGATCATCTATGGCCATGCAATAGGCATTTTTGACTCAGGGTGCACCCCTGAGTCTAGGTAGACGACCTAAAACGTTGGTTAAGAGATTTTCCCAATTTCAAGTTCAATCTATCATATATCAGAAAGTATCCATTTCAATGATATAATCTTTGGTTCCACAGTTGCTTTAAGATCTAATCTATCTCATCCAATTGAGTGGGCACACAATTGTGCATTTTTTCCATGAATAAAAGCTGCTCAAAAGATTTGCATTTTCTTGAATCAACAAACCACCGAACATACCCTCCCATTGAATCCTATGCTGAAGCCGTGTGCACCATTCTAGTCAACCCTGCGCGTCTCATGCCATCTATACAATTGAATAAAAGACCAACTCCACCACTGTGTCTCTTTTTCCTGTGACACCATACTGTGTGAACAATGCACCTGGTTCCCATGTACCATCTCTTTTTGCTTGCTATAGGCTTAGTGCACAAGAAAGTGTTTTAGACTAGACAACCCGTACACGTGTGCACTGGTCCATACCATATTCGGACATTAGTATGGACCATAGTCAGACTTTGGTATGAACCATACTCGGACGTTGGTATGGACCATAGTCGGACGTGGACCATACTCGGGCGTTAGCATCACCTCTGCTCGGTCGTTCAGGAAATGGCTTTGGATGTTGCCAATGTTGCCACATGTTGTTGGGAGGTGGGGGGAGATGTTGCCCATGTTGCCACTTGGGAAGATCATCATGGTCTGTCACCACCATCATGGTCTGTCACCATCATGGTTCATTGTCACCATGGTTCATGGTCATCATGGTTCATGTCCATCATGGTTCATGGTCGTCATGGTTCATGGTTATAATGGTTCATGGTTATAATGGTTCATGGCCATCATGGTTCACGGTCATCATGGTTCATGGTCATCATGGTTCATGGTCATCATGGTTCACGGCCATCCTGGTTCATGGCCATCATGGTTCATGGCCTTCATGGTTCATGGTCATCATGGTTCACGGCCATCATGGTTCACAGCCATCATGGTTCATGGCCATCATGGTTCACGGCCATAACGGTTCATGGCCATCATGTATCATGGTTCATAGCCATCATGGTTCATAGCCATCATGGCTCATGGTCATCATGGTCCACTGCCATCACTGACACCCTGAGTCCACTTCTTACTATTTGGGGAGTCAGTTCATATTTTCTGCCCCTCAGGAGGCATTTTGGCTGGCTCTTGACGGTGTATCACCATAATTGTAATTTACGGTGAGACACTGTAAAACTTATTAATTGAGAGAGGTGATGCGTTCCAGAGCCCCCCCCCCCCCCCCGCAAATAAACAACTACCACTACGGACGCCGTTTTGCGTTCCAGAGGGGCTCCCGCAGATGTGCCTGCGTTCCAGACTGGTCTCGGTCTATCTGTGGGATGTTCCCACATTGTTAAAAGTCCCGTAGATATGGGTAAATCTATGACCTCCTATTTAGGTGTTTATAAATCTCAGTTTGACAATAAAGAATGATATCACATTTTCCATTTTTATACGATCCATCAAATCCAAACATTTTATGAATCCTCCAAAAGAAGTAGGACTTAAAACGACAGGGAACAATTTTTTTGAGAATTTAATTCTCAAAAAGTGAAAACCCACCTATGGAGGCATTTTATAAATGACATCCAATCTATGGGTGCTGTGGGACTTTATCATAATGATTACGTGACTTATACTTTGACATGTGACTGGATGATTGGGGGTATAGATGGGGGGGTCCCCATGTCGCATGTCGATTTTAAGAAATGGCAATGTCGCATGTCAATGTCGCTTAATAATGCTCATGTCCCATGTTGATTTTAAGAAAGGTCCATGTCCCATGTCACTAAGCTTCTGTCACATGTCACTAAGCCCCATGTCGCATGTCGATTTTAAGAATAGGCCATGTCGCCGTGTCGAATTTAGGGGTCTACCCCCATATGATTGGTCACCCTGGAAAAGGACCGGGGCAAGGGATGGTGTTGGGGTGGTGCTAGGCCTAGGTCTTTTTTTTGGAGGGGGCGTGGGCGTAGACCTAGGCCTAAATTCGGTAACCTTGAGATCCCAGGTCACCAGCTAGGTCGCTTTTGACCCATCAGGAGCCACATTTCTCATAGATTAATAAGTATCTTCTGCTGATCAGACGAATAGACAGAGTTGCTTATAGGCCTAGAGGCTACATTTCCCACCCCTTCCATTTTTATGCCCCCGGGAGTAGCTAGCTACTAGGCTAGTAGGGCTTCCATCATAACGTAGGCCTATGTAGTAGGTCCCTGTACCCGGTATGCACAAAGGGGGGAGGGGGGGGGGGTAGACAGAATTTCATCTTTCAATGGAGGGCTACGAAAGTGGTTAGGGGGGATGTCTATTTTCAGAGAAAATTTACGTATGGAAGCCGGACACCCCCTTTGAACTATAGTAACGCGCTGGCTTTTTTGCTAAAAAGGGGCTACATTTTTTACGCCCCCCCCCCCTCAAGACAGGTCAGAATTTTTTTAAGCCCCCCCCCCTCAGGAGGGGTCGGAAATTTTTACGCCCCCCCCCCACCTCTGTAGGCCTAACTAATAAATGAACACGCCCTAGGGGCGGATCCAGGGGGGGGGGGGACACAAGGGGCACGCACCCCCTATTTTTCTGTACATTTTAATTTAGATGGTTAAAAGGGGAGGGGAGGCTATATAATGGGCGGAAGAGCCTCTGAACCCCCAGGGGGTCTCATAAATGGTAGAGTAAAGAGCTCTGGTAAACATTTCAAACTATCCTGAATATCTATGTCTTCAGTGAATATCTATTCATAGAAAAGGTATGACCTCTGTGGGAATATCTGACTTATATGTCTAGGCAATTTCTGAATGTATGCCTCAAGTAAAACATTCTAAAAGGCCAGTTTATCATTTTCCCAACTGTCACAATTTTGAAATCTGGCTGTTCCCTCAATAGAAACACCCCCACTACTGTCTGGATGTTGGTGAGTTTATAGAGCTGCTCCCACCACCACCCACCCCCTAATGACTCCAAACAGCTTAAACTTCAGACAGGACCCCCTGTAGGGCAATAGAAATTAGCACCTCTGTGTGGATGCGGCATAACACCTGCAGGGGGAACACAGCAAGTCTCAAACTCGTTGGTACACTATCGAAATCTTCCCCTTTAACACCCCGATGCTGTAGGTATTGCAGCGGACCCCAGAGTAACCCCAGAGTACCAGTACATGTTTGTGTATAACTAGATCTAGACCCCCATGACAGGGCCAATCGTAGACTGAGTATCGTCTGAAGACAGACGTTTAGAGCGTTGTCTTAATAAGACAATTAAGACAGTCTTAATAGTCTTAACGTTAGTTCCAGTTTGGGTTAGCGAACCCTTTTTCCTACCCTAACGTCACCCTAATCTATTATAGCTACAAAAATAAATTCCGGTTTTGGTTGGCGAACCCATTTACCTACCCTAACATCACCCATAAGTTCAAAAAAAATATTTAAATGATTTATTTTTAATGATTTAAGCGGGCTTGCACACGAGGCGCCAGTTTCACTTCCGGTTTCATTTGGCGAACCCTTCTACCTACCCAAACCTCACCCTGATCTATTATAACTACAAAAAATATCCGGTTATGGTTGGCTAACCCATTTACCTACCCTAACGTCACCCTAATGTATTATAACTCAAAAAAGAAATTGAAATGATTTATTTTTGATGATGAAAGCGGCCCTGGGTAAGACACTGAATTAAGACTTTAAGACTTAAGATTTAGATAACGCTCTAAACGTCTGTCCTCTCACCTGAGAGAGCTATCCAGTATTTGCCTGTATCCGGAGGAATTCACACAATCGCACCATCAACGTAGGAGTCTACACGACAACCCAGGGAAACAGCGTAGAATGGACAATACATTCACGCTTCTTTTACGGACGCTCCGCAAAATTATGTTTCCGCTAATGGGACACCAGTTGCGGGTGCAGGGGTTTCTTTGGAACGCCAACTAACCCATCTTCCGCAGTGGAAACCCACATGGCTGATTGCGGGCAGCGTTATCTGTGGCGAACCGTGGAATGCATACAGTGAAACAATGTCTTTTTCATTTACGGTGAATCTTGGTTTAATAGAGAGACTTTAGTGGAAGCTATCAACTAAAAACATACATAGATTTAGTGTTAGATTTATAAAGATATCCAACTATCTCATTAATTACACAATCAAAATTAAAGCCTTTGGCACATTTAAAATAAAAATTATATAATTTCCTTTTTTGAGACCTTGGACACTAATACGAATAGTATAAACACCCATGTTGTGGTAATTAGAATTATACATATTGAGACTGTTCTCAGAGTTTCTTTGTGACAACCCTAGAGTAGGGGAGACCTGGGATAATTGGGACAGAGGAGAACTGGGACACTGTGTAGTCTGTCCATAACCAATAACTTTAATGCATAACCACCGATGCTATTTTTTGGGCCAATAATATTTAAGTTATTTATGAAAATTACTGTGATGTTATTATATTTAGAACCATAACAGATTATAACATTTCTAGGAAAAAAGGTTTTTTTCAGGTCTCGGACGATTCAATTTACATAGTGTGTTACCTTTTGATGAGAAAATATTTTAGCGTTGCATTATGTAGCATTGATAGATGGCAAAATGACCAGCTACTTACCAAAACACAGTGAAACATATTTTGAACTGTATTAACATTTTGCTTAAAAATCTCAACCTGGGGAGAACTGGGACACTCATTGCAGGGAGAACTGGGACACTCTTGACTATTGGGGAGAACTGGGACACTCCGGGTGAAGATTTATTGTGCTTTAATAATTTTTTCTCCCAGACCTATGACTGAAGCTAATATGTCACATATGATCATATTGAAGGTAAAGTAAAGCAAAATGATGTTTCTTTGGTTAATAATCACACTATTTACACTGTCCCAGTTCTCCCCAGGTAGTGTCCCAATTCTCCTCGAAGTGTCCCAGTTCTCCCTGGAAATTCTCAAAATTTCAAAAGGCCCTACACGGGAACCATGGCAGGAAGTGACGTCACTGACCTAGATTAGAGGTCATGACACACTTTACAAGCTTCTGATTGGCTACTACTTGTCAATATGACCTACTAATTTTGTAAATACAAGGTACACCTGCTGTACACCACGTGGCCTTCAAATGTCAACAATGACATTTTAGTAATACCGTCACATGCTGATGGAATACTGACTGTAGCAGGTGTAGACACTAACGCTGGCCCGGGAGCCAATGGCCCGTAGTTTTGGGTCCGGGCCCGTAGTTTTCTGCAAAATAGCATTCCTACGGGCCCGGGTGGCCCACAGGTATATTTGGAAACCATTTAAAGAAAGTTTGCCTGACAAATATAGTGATGCAATATATCGTTGGAAAGAGGGAAATGTGCCCAAATTTATCATATTGATTACACTCTTTCATAGACCAATCAGGAATACACAGCTTTTTTCTTGTAAAGAAAACATAATTTTGACCAGTTCAACCCACACCCTCCTCCAGTTTTAGTCTTCTCAACTTCTGCTTTGTCTTGAACTTCTTCTAGTTGCCCCCCTCTGTACATGAGCTGACTGATCATATCTATTATTTTATCCATGACATCAGCGTTACTCTTCAACCCATCGATGACATCTAATTCTCTCTGGGTGCTGTCTTCAAGTAAGTTGAGTTTAGTACTTGCAGCTTCTTGCTCTAGAGACTTTAGTATAGACTCATGTACGGTTCTACCATTCGATCGGTTAAGTTGGTTGGTAGTTGAAGAAGGTTGTGTAGAGTGTGTTGAGGGTCTTGGGTTCGACATGTTTCTATCAAGAAGTTGATGCAATGACCGCCACAAGTCTTAGTGTATAAACTTTGTAGTTGTTGCTTGTTGAATGTCCCACGCTTGTCTGACGATTTCTTCAGGAACGCTCTGTGATATACACTCATAGGGGGTAAACCATGAGGGTCGAAATAGTACACGACACCATCACTCTGAACATAAAAAGCTAAATCAATGTTGCCCAGGTTGTGTGTGAGGGTGTGTATTACTGACAAAGCAAGTCAGAGGTGTTGCTTCAGCAGGGCACTGATCACTAGGAAAAGTACCTAGGAAGTATCGTCGAGTGTGCGGGTGTTGGCTAAGAACTGTATTCAATTGTAAAGTCTTCATCTTCTCAAGCCATGTGGTAGTCTGTGACTGGTAGTCTGTGACTGGTAGTCTGTCAGCTATGAGTTGGATGTTGTTGTCGTAGAAAGCACAGATGACAGCAGAGATGGCATGATTTGTAGGGGCGTTGAACCTCAGAGACACAGTCAACTTCCCTTGTTTCACTAAGTTGATGCGTGTACATTCAGGAGTCCTGTCTGGGGTGAGGTCAAAGGCGAACACTGTGTACCCTTCTTGGAACTGTTCTAAAGTGAGACCACAATCTTGACCTACAGCTAGTAGCCCTGTCTCCCTGAACAAGTTCCTGTAAGCTTTCACACAGTTCCCTCCAGCGAAGTCAGTCTTCACTTCAAATTTATGATCATCATACTTCAGACCTACTTCTCTCACTGTGTAGTTCCGGAAGTTGAACGGGTTCTCTCCTTTAGTCCCTGACGCTGCAGTCTCTTTGACTAAAGCTAGTAGGACACGGGTCGGGATCTGGCTTGTGTCGGGTTGAGTCCAACTGTACTCTTCTGTAGACCCTTCAACCTAGTACTCTTGTCGCTGACTTCAGTTCCTACTAAGTCTAACAATATGGCTTTCAGGGCATAGTCTTCATTGTTCCCTGTCACTTTCTCTCCGTTGATCAGCAGTTGGACAAGAGAGAGTGACCTATGTTGTTCACAGGTGCAGCTTCGTCAGCTACTGCTAGAGCTGTCCCAGCAGCATCCACGACTTCTATTTCCAAGTACAACTCTGCTTCACTCAAATCTGTGTACAGAGTAGTTGGCTCAAAAGTAAAGTCGAAAGAGTCGGTGTGCTCAGTCAAAGCATTGTTAGTTGTCTTAGTGACTGTCTGACTTTTCAGAATGTCTTTTTGAGTCACTCCTACTGCATGGAGATCTAACTCTCCTACAGCACATGTCTGGCCTCGAGGATGTAAAAGACTCATAGTTAGAACAGTAGTGTCTTACTACTAGCACGACTCTGCGTCTTCTTTTCGCGCCCTTTACCTGTCTGCTGCTTAGTACGTCCTGCACGTCGGACTGTTGCACGGCGTTTGGCTGGAGTCGGTTGAGACACTCTGTTTATGTAGTGTTGAGCTGAAGAATGAGCTCTCTTCAATAGAGCTTGGCTTTGACCTCTGACATGTTTGTTCACACTCTCCTTGAGTTGCTTTCCAGCCATGACATCTGAAAGTACCCCTGCACCTGTAGAGAGTAGTGCTGTGCCAGCTGTCTTAGCAACTTTGCGACCTATGGTGCTCAAAAGGAGGACAGCACCTCTCAGTAATCCTGCTATAATAGAACCAATACCATGACCACGTTGCCTAGCTACTCCACCGTAAGCTGGTAGAGCACCGTGTCCAAACTGAGATTTGGCGTAGTAAGCTCCATACTCGCCTCTAGGGGCAGGTGGTCCAAAGCGCTGAAGCATAGTCTTACTATATGAGGTTGCTTATAGGTTTGAAAGCGAGTACTACAGTCACTGCTCCATGTTCAAATGGTATAGGTCGACCTGTGCTGTCGCTTAAGTAGATGGCGATCTGTCTGAAGCTGCTCTTGCTCACAGGTTGGTATATCAAAGGTTGCAAAGTGACAGTCTGTGTATCACCTAGCAGTGGATTAATGTTTACAACTCTCAACAGAGGTGCTCTCTTGTCTCCAACTATGTTATGTTTCACTATATCAGAGTTCACATAGACAGTCTGAGCTCTGAACTTCAAGTCTACTACAGCTTGTCCTTCAGTCTTATTCATCACAAAGGCGCCACCTCTGAAGCCTAACTGTACACCTAAGTTTACTGGTACTTGTAATACAACATCAGGGGGTAGAGCTACAATACACTTTATGGTATACCTGTTGTATGTGAACATGTTAGATTTATTGTTCTTGTGGTGTGTCCGCAATTTCTTGACTATACTAGGGTGTTTATGCACTTGTTCAGATAATTTATGAAGTCTGCGTTGTCTTGTAGATATACATCTTGCAGACTTCAACTTTAATTCTATTTTCACTACTCAGAGTTCTTCGGTAGTCAAAAGTTCTGACTTTCTAGTGTTAGTACCATTTATGAATGCACCTTCTTCTGTGTAATTTAAGTTCAGTGATTCTCTAACAGCTGCGACTGCCTCACTCTCACTGAATGAAATGTTCTCCAGGTTTAAGCCACGTACTATTCTGTTAGTAATACTCTCTGCACCAGATGGCGGCTGTTCCACAAAAGGGTCCGGGTCAGTTTCGGTTTCGCTGTCTGATTCTACACTAGGTGTCGCTGTAGGTCGTGGTACTTCTTTAGAGCGCTTGATCTCTACACCTCGCTGCAGACACCTCTTAGCTACTCCGTCATGTAGACTTGAACTTTTCCTGTTCAAAACAGGATCGTTTGCTGTGTAGGGAAAAAAGTCTGAGCTTCTCTTATGTAGTGCTTCTTGTAATCTTTTAGCACTCGTGACGCTTTTAGGTATAGTTGAGTCTGTTTCACCTTCTATGAACAATAATGTCTCACATTCTACGTTGTACCAGCTGGTAGGACACATTCTTTCTTGCAGAGCACACTCCATTGGAGTACTACAAGATACCCCAGTAAACAAAAACACGTTATATAACGTCAAAATAACGTTGCTTGAAGGTGAGGAAAACGTTTGAAAAAAACGGATATATAACGTTATTTAACGCAAATTCGTTGACTCCAATTTACGTATATTAACGTTATGGAAAAACGTTTGAATTTACAACCTTATTATAACGTTATATAACGTTTCTTATAATGGATTTTGACTGCTAAATAACGTTATAAAAAGGTTATTTTACGTTATAAAATGGTGATGGAATACCTGGCTGAAACGAATCTAGGTAACTAATTCATGTTGAGAAAATACTGCATCTTATGAGACTCGAACCTGTGATAGGATGCATCATTGACCAGTGCTTAGACCACACAGCCATGAAGTCTGCAGTGTTATGGGTTGATACATCTAGTTAATTAAAAAATGTATTAAATTGGGTACCGACACACATGTAAATTGGTGAAAAAATAAATAAAAAAAGGAAATCAATTCACTGTGAAAACTGTATTTGACAGAGTTGTTTTTCAGGTAACAATGATTTTACTTTTAAGACTTTAAGTAATGTAAATGTCATAAAGAAACAAAAGGGGTGTGAGGGTGGAGTTCTTAGTAGTTAGACAGAAAAGTAGAATGATAGTTGGGGGGGATAAATCCACCAAGGAACAGTAAAGGTCCAGGCCACCTCACGGTATAACTTCCTGAAGTTGCAGAGATGTTTCATGAATTCTGGGACAATTCCCTCGCACCTGACGTATATAGCTCCCCTTACCGTTAGTATGCAAAACTGAGAGGTGGACTGGCCAAGGAGAGAACTCACAACCATTGGTGGTGGAGTTCAGCGCTGATCCTACTGCGCCACAGAGGTTGGTCTGCTGGTGGTCATACCTATGAATATGTGTACACTACCTTCTGGTCTATTACAGGCGCACTGAGTCCGTGACCTAACCCTGCCGTGTTATGCACGCAAATGACGTGGGTTCAGTGCGCCTTGAACTGTCTAGATATATGGTAGTGGTTCCTATCATTTGCGTGATAAAATGTAGTCATATAAAAACGTTAAATAACGTTATATAATGTTGTGAATACAAACGTTTTTGGTAAACTATATAACAGCGTTAAATAACGTTCCACATATAGCGTAAAATAACGTTATACTTTATAACGTTTCAGAACGTTAAAAAACGTTCTTTGTTCACTGGGGCATTCTCAGGTAACAATGTGTTGTAAGTTGTCAAAGTGTTGTCTGGGAAAACTTTCATGCAGTGTCGCCGTGAATGCCATTTCTTCACGTTCTTAGCTGGTTCCCACGTGTTAAACTTATCACCGTAACCTTTCCACTTGACGTATGCTTCACGCTTACGACCTGATCCTCTGTACTTTACTACTTCCTCTATGTCGTACCTCTTCCCTTGACAGACATGGACCTTTTGAACTTCAGGTTGGTAGAAAGTTCCTTTTATCTCTTCTCCGAGTTCATCTTTCAGTTGGTATCCTTTAGGTTTGACAGAATCTATTGTGTATATTTCTTCAGTCCAGTTAGGCTCATAACCTCTGTTGAAAGCAAGCTTCTTGAGAACCTTTCTTCAAAAGTAACTTAGGCACACTTCTCTTGTCAGGTGGTTTTTCATATAACCTGTAGAAGAGAGCATCAGAGTTCTTGTCTGTGACATCGGCTGGAGCTGCACCTAATGTCTTATGCACAGTACTATTGTAAGAGTGTGCTAAATCTTGAAGTATACCTGTCCACTTGTAGTTGTTGAAGTAAGCAAAGCAACGCCACAGCTTACCTTGCAGTGTAGCATTAAATTGCTCAGCTATAGCACATTTCACGTCATCATTCTCTCCAGTGAATAATTCTACACCGTTTTTTTCTAAATGACTTCTGAAAGTTTGGTTCAAAAATTCTTTTCCTTTGTCAGTCTGGATTTTAACAGGTTGTTTACTCTCAGTCATTTTCTTGTAAGCTCCTTCTACATCTACAGCTTTCTTACTCTTCACAGGTTGAGCAAATCCATATCTTGAGAAGACATCTATACCAGCTAAGATATACTGGTACCCTTTGTTCTCACGTGAAGACTCTCTCATGTCAATAAGATCTAACTGCCATTGTCTATCTATACCCCAAGTCTGAGTCTTGTGTCTTGTGAACCGTCTCTTGTAAGGTGTGTGTCTAGTGTAAGCATCCACATCTTCTAAAGCTTCAGCAATGTTTTTTAGGTTAATCTTTTTGAAGTGATGGTGTCGCAACTTACTCACACTAGTGAAACTTCCAGCCTCTCTGACTGAAGTATATCGATCTACTACAGCTTTTTTCAAAGCTTTGTCCGCCATAACTTTGCTAGTTGACAAGGTGTTATACCACTACCACTCTGTGAAGTATCAGCTTTACGTTTTCTCCCTGGTGTGATACTAAGTTTGCGTCTTCTGAAGGGTGATACAGTGATAGAAGCACCACTCTTGACCTATTCTTAGTTAGACTACTTTTCCGAGCTGCATCACCTAGCAAATCAATTATGCTACTCCCTTGTATACGCCGACCTTGCACAACTAGTTCCCCACTAGGAGTCCAGTTGATAGTACCTTGACCACCGTCAGACTCTGCTAAGTGTTTATACAGCTTCATAGCAGTCTTCTGATAAGTAGTAGGTACACACCTTTTAATTAAATTATCCATGATCATGACACCTTGTCTACCTATAGGTCCTACTACCATGTAAACTTGGAGTTGGAGTTTGGTGACTAGTAGTAGAAAACATGTCTTCATCCTCTTCTGAGGTGTCTTCATCGTCTGCTTCTGATGCTTCTTGTACTCTTCTATCTCCTCTCTGACGACGCAGAGTGATATTTCTAGGGTTCATAGAAGAAGCAGCTCGACTCACAATTTTAGCTTTCTTGTATAGTATAGAGGATTTAGTCATGATCTGATTGCATCTACTGAGTCTCTCACTAGTGGTCAACTGAGCGTCGTTCAGAACTCGAGTTGCTTCTTTCTGTAAGTGGCTCAATATCTGCACTAGACTACTATATTTTCTCTGACTAGTTGACTCTCATAGAACTGAGTTTGAGGGTCTGGTAGCACAGCTGGAGCGGAAGACGCGAGAGTTGCACTAGGTAGTGGGTCAGTGTTAGTAGTAGAAGAAATGAGGGTGGCGCTTTTACCCACTTAATCAGGTCTCACTAGAGCCATACGTGTGTAAGACATGACTACCGTCTCTTACCACACGATGTAGGTCCTGCTATTAGCATAGTGAAAGGTGACTGTAGTCTAGGATCGAATTCAATAGATTCCACCATGGTAGAGACGTCCATCTTAGTGTAGTGATCAGACTAGAGTGGTCAACAGTGAGGTGGCACCACTCACTTTTATTGTCTTGGTTGTTCTCGTAGTGATGTTTCAGCGCTGATTCCCACATGGCAAGGTGGTCAGAGTTCTTGAGAGGTTTTGAACTCTTAACTCGACCAAGCTTCCAACCGTATCCAAGAGCTTCTACAGCTGAAAACTTAGACAAGTCGTGCTTCATTATCAACTTGTCTATGCATTTAGCTTCATCCTCATTGAAGCTATCACTTAGCAGAACCCAAGTGTAATACAACCATTTCCTGTGCTCTAAAGTCTGTTTGAAATGGTTAAAAATGTACTGTAAAGTTTTTACAGTGCATGTGACAGACTCTTGTCTTTCACACACATACTGTAATACTAACTCGTCTTCAGGGTATCTAGCCTTAACAAGCGTGTAGAGGTCGTGAGCTGTCTTCATCATGACGTTGGAAAGTCGTTTGAATGAGTGAGTGCACTTACACGACCCTATATACTCTGAGTGATTTATGACTTGACAACTAACCTTTTAACACACAGTGCAGATAGTAATATTTTGAAGTAGAGTGCTAGTTGAAGGGGGGTCTCTCAAATATTAGAGTTAGTTTTTTAGTACACCTATACTTTGTTATTTCACTTTTTTATTTTTTTTGAGGTGACTAAGAGAAGGGTGGTCAAGTTTTTTTTCTCATCAATTAGGGGAGAAGGCTTGGTCAGGAAAAGCTGACAACAAACCTTGAGCATTGTGCATGTTGTCTCAGAGCGGCTCAGTTTGAATCTGATCACAGCCTGTTGTTTTCATCGTACACTAATCGTTTCCCCCACCCTCCCTCAGAACGAAAATCCTTCAAATAAACGTCAAGAGGAAAATGTAAAGTTCAGCTTTGAACTTGTCAAACATATAATAAGTTAAAACAAATATTTAAACTTGATTTATATTTTTTCATAGTGAAAAGTGTAGTATAAGATACAACATTCATCAACGTTCCCTTTCTGCCTCAGTCTATGTTGCAACGCCAACAGCCAGCTGACAGCCACTGTGCTATCTGAATAGAGTTCACATTTCCAACTGTTTTTTCAACTTTTTGTTTTACTCTCCGCAGAAGCACTGTTCTGTTATGGGTTATCTAGTGCTTATTTATGTAGTGTGGTAGATATCGTCACATTGTATCTAAACTGCGCCCAGTACTTTACTATAGTAACACGTGCGTATAATTGTCGTACAATAACAATTAGAGATGACATTTGTCTTTTGACGTTTAACAAATGTGTGACAACGTTTGAAAATGGTACTTAGTAAAATTAGTATAAATACCACTTGATTTGCTCAGTTGAAATCAAACTGCTCCTGAGCTGCTCAACTGTGACGACTACCCTACTCCTGACACTACCAACTCTACTCAACACGCTGCTACTACTTTCAACTTCTACCAACTAACTGTTTGAGTTGAGAATGCGGTCTGCTGGCAACAAGAGCTCTAAGAAGAGTTCTAAAGTAGCTAAGAGCAAGAACTTAGTTCTGGACGTTTCTGTGGAGATACCCCCTACAGTAAGCAATGAAGTACAGTGGATTCATCGTCCAAGTACACCTGAAGAGCAGAGTTCAGCTATCTTGGGCTTACATCACGATCTGGACCGCATGCTGGCTTCTTCCTCTGGCGTACTGGGCAGTGATGCATCTACATCAGCACCAGCTTTGAACTCTACACCCTTCAGAAACCCTGAACCGCCTCAAGATGTCCACACTTACTACACCCTGTCTGACGTCATGCCCTTCGAACGTGACACTGGGGATCTTCCAGCTGGAGGCACTTCTCCAGTTGTCATCGACTTGACAAGAGACGAAGCACCTCGACCCTCCTCCCCAGTCGTCATCGACTTAACAGGAGACGAAGCTGAAGAGGGTGAAATCATAGGTGACAAGTTGAATCAAGTACTAGATGAGTGGTTCCAGAAAGCTGAAGCTGAAGGCTGCTGTGCGCCACCTTCCTCACCTGTCACTACAGCTTTGCCATCTGACATCGTAGTGAGGGACACTGCTGGGGCCGTCATCACCCCTAGACCCAAAGAGAGTGTCATCCTCATCAACGGAGAAGCTACAGTAGTGACATCTGACTACTCAGAAGCTGTAGTGGGTGACACAAGTGGCGTAGTGAACCCTGTTAAGGCCCCAACAACGACATCTACTAAAAGAGGTCCATCTCCACAGATTCAGCTAGAACTAGTTGAAAAAAAAAGAAGCGCAAGTACACCAAGAGTTTGGCTACTGTAGCTGCAGCTGCTGCACGTGCTGCAAAGGTTGGTGTGGGAAGTGCTACTTCCCTGTCGACGGATGCCGCTGCTGCTGCGACACCTCTTCAGCCAAAGAACAGCTCCAAGAAAGTTGGCTCTAAGCTAGCTAACTTCCGCATAGTCCCTCTGACTGGTGAGAAGTGGCCAAGTCGCTTTGGTTTCTCCTCTCAGTAGGCCGAAGGGAGTATTGTTCCTGACCAGCTGTTCTACCCACCTGGAGACTGGTGCACGCTGCTCGAGGTGTACAAACTCCCCTTCATCACCGGTGTCTCAATAAGGCAATATCTGACAAGCCTTATGAGAGGCGAGTCAACTTAAGAGCAAATGACTTCAGAGGGCTCTTCTACCAGAGCAAATCTATCATAGAGAACTATGACAGAATTACAGAAGAAGCCAAGAAAGGCACGCCGGTCGTCAAGAACTATCTCAACTATCTCGACAACCCCTTCAAACACACCGGCGTCCTCGTCAACCTGTACAGAGGACAAGATCCACATCGGAACGTCGTCTTACGTGCAAGAAATGAACCAAGCTCTGCCGGCAGGTCGAGCAGCGACAAGTCCAATACACTGTGGGTACACAGTCACTGTGAACACGATCAAAGACATTATGGAACGTGTTGGGCCGCTGCTAGAGAGTGACAAGAAATTCTACAGGGGTGTTACCACTTGCGATGCGACTGTTTAGGTGAGTGCTCAACAATTAATTTACATCAGTTGTAAGGTTCCTCAACACTGTATTAATAGGGCTGTAATTTCTTTACAGAGTGTCTGTCTGTCTGTCTGCCTGTCTGTCTGTCTGTCTGTGAGTAAGCATGTTGCACTAGTAAAAAAAGTAAAACAAAAAAAAGCAGGAGAGAGTATATAGCTAAAGAGGTTTTTTTTAAATGCATAGACACGTCAATACTATCAGTTGTATTCGGTGCAATGCACCTAGAATCCCAAGACAAGTTACTATACACAACAGTGGTAAGAACTTGTGTACTTCAGAAACTTGCTTGAGAGAAGTCTTCTCTAGTGAAACAGTTTTACCTAAAGAGATAGTGAAAAACTCTCTCTTCTTAGAATATTACAAATCAAATTTCAGATCAATAGGTCAAGGTTTAGTTGTATTAGGTTGTGTACAAGCTATATATAACGTCAGATTGACTACTTTTGAATCTGATCAAGGAGTCAGCGAGATAGTGACATCTCTTAGAGTTATACATGAGAATCAGTTATACAGTTATAGAGTAGCTGTGTCTTTTGGTTGAATTTTGACTTGCACTGAAGATGCTGAGCAAAAAGTCATGTACTTCCACGCTTCAGCTAACAACTCTTCAGTTTTTTACGACAGTGAAGACCATCAAGACCCTTACTTCTTAGTCAAGAACAACGAGAGTTTGGAAAGTTGCATAGATCTATTGAAAAGTAAAGTGAAAGTAGACACAAGTAGACCTGACACAAAGTGGACTGTAGTAGGTAATGTGAATGTGAATCTGATTTATATTAGACCTACAAATGTCTTCTTAGGTAAGCTGGAGAGTGTCCCTGCTAGTTTCAGGAAAAGAGGAATGTTACACTTCCACCGAGACTCTTATAGTAAGAGAGTGTACAGAGACAACTTGTATCTCTTTAGATGCTTGTCACACCACTTGTATCAGAAAAAGTTCAAAGATATTCTCTTAACTGATTTAGATAGACTAGAGAAAGTGTTCAAAATAGATATACGAGTGTTCAAGCTGTCTAATACCAATAAAGTGTCTGTAGTGCGTAGCAAGCTTTGTAGTAGTAAGAAAGTCTTGAATCTCAACATGTACCGCAACCACTTGAGTCTCATAGTAGACATGTGTAAATATGGCCGAGTGTACAGCTGTGAAAAATGCTACAAAGCATTCTCTTCTAACTACAACTTGAAGAGACACACTGCTGTAACAAAAGACTGCACTAAAGTACGATTTGTATATAAAGGCGGTGTGTACAAACCTAGTAAAACTATATTTCAGAAGTTGAGTGAGCTAGGTGTACACACACCAGCTCACTTAAAGATATGTCCTTATAAGATCGCTTTCGACTTTGGAAGTTATTTTGTAAAGAACGGTGAGAAAAGTCGTAACACAACCTTTGAATTAGATCATGTACCACTGTCTGCTAGTGTAGCTAGTGACTTTCCAGGCTATACAGAACCAGTGTGTTTTGTGAGAGAGAGTAACAGAGAAAATGATGACTTAGTCAGTCGTGTATTAGGATACATAGATATGTTAGCTTGTGAAATAGGTGAACATGTCAGAGAGCGTTTTAAAGTAGTGACAGATCAGCTAGATGCTCTAGAAGCTGAACAGGAAAAGTTAGAGAGTGCAGCTTTGAAAGCTGCTAAGCTAGAGAAAAGTAAGTATAATTTATCACCTGTCGTCAGAACTAAACAAGCTCTAACAGCTTATATGAACAGAGTACCTGTAGTGGGTTTTAACTCAGGTCGATATGACTTGAATCTGATAAAGAGAAGTTTCAACACTTTCTTCTCAGCAAGAGAAAAGAAACCTATGACAACTATAAAAAGGTGTAACCAGTACATTGCTGTATACACTGAGCACTTAGTGTTCTTAGACATGGTGAACTATCTAGCTCCAGGCTACAATTACGCTAGTTATTTGAAAGCTTTCTTGAAAGACACAGAGAAAGGTTTTTTTCCTTATGAGTGGATGGACAATGTCCGAAAATTAGATAACACATCCCTACCACCTAGGCGGAGTTTCTATAGCTCTCTGATGGGGAAAGGTATAACTTGAGCTGAGTATAGAAGCTGTAGAGAAGTGTGGGTAAAAGAAGGTTTGAAAACAATGAAAGACTACTTAGTGTACTATAACAATTTAGATGTAGCTCCATTTGTCAGAGCTATAAATGAACATAGCAAGTTCTTCATAGAAAGGAATGTTGACATGTTCAAAGATGGTCTGACACTTCCAGGTTTGACTTTGAAGTTCCTCTTTCAGAACACTGAGTTGAATGTGACACCTTATGTACTCTTTTCACATCATGAAAAAGAAGTCCACAACTTACTTAGAAAGAATTTAGTTGGTGGACCTGCTATAATATTCCACAGACACCATTGTAGTGGCATAACTAGAATAAGACAACGTAAGTATGGAGTTGAGAGTAAAAAGTGTGATCACATTCTAGGAGTAGATGCAAATAGCTTGTACTTGAAGTGTATGGGTGAAGCTCATTGCACAGGTTTCTATGTAGTGAGACGTTACGAAGATGATTTCAAACCTGTTCTCAGTCAGCAAATCAGTTACTCAGCTGTAGAATGGCTCCGTTACAGAGCTATACTAGACAAAGTACCTATTTTACATCAATACAATTACGGTTAAGTCAGTGTAGGTAGTCAGCGTATAAAAGTAGATGGGATAGTCCCTGATCGTAAATTGATATATCAGTTCCACGGTTGCTATTAGCACGGTCATACATGCCACATGAACAAGACATTGATGACTACTACGAAGGGTCGGGAATGGATAGAAGAGCGCTTTGCTAAAACAGCAGCTATAACTCGGTATCTGAAGAGTCTAGGTTACACAGTAGTAGAACAATATGAATGTCAGTGGATCAAATTACGAGATAGTACTCAGTGCTTGAAACTGAAACCTGAATGGTGTGTCAATAGACCGTCTTCAGCTGGTAAGATGAGTCAAGCTGAAATAATAGAAGGAGTGAAAAGTGGTTCAGTGTTTGGGTTGATTCAAGTAGACATTCACACACCTGAACATCTCAAACCATATTTTGCTGAAATGATACCTGTTTTCAAAAACATTCTTGTCAGCAAAGAAGATGTGGGTGACCATATGAAAACTTATTTAGAAAGTGTAGGGAAACTGTGTCAGCCTCAGAGACAGTTGATAGGTAGTTTCCATGGAGCAGGTCTTCTACTAGGTAGTGGTATCTAGAGAAAGGTTTAGAAGTTAGCAAAGTTCATTTGTTAGTTCAATACACACCTGAAGAAAGTTTCAAACCTTTTGTGCAAGAAGTGACAGCAGCTAGATGGAAAGGAGATGAGAATGTTGACTGCAAGATCCTGTCTGACTTGTACAAACTGTTAGGTAACAGTTCATATGGTAAGACTATATGTAACAAGCAGAATTTCTTGAATACTAAATATGTAAGTCCAGATTTTGCTAGTCGATATTCTCTGCACTGGTCAGTACAACAAGTGCATGACATCAGTGAGAACACTGTAGAAATGTCATCTCTCCTGACTAGTATCACATACGACTTGCCAGTTCAGATTGGGTTCATGGTATACCAGTACGCTAAACTGAAAATGTTAGCGTTCTACTACGACTTCTTGTTGAAGTTCATTGACTCAAAAGACTTTGAAATGTGTGAAATGAACACTGACAGTTTTTATTTTGTATTGTCTAAAAAGAATTTAGACGAAGCTGTCAAACTTGAGATGCGTGAGCAATACTTCAGAGAGCGTCACAAGTGGTTACCCTCTGAGTCTTGTGATAATCCCCAACATAGAGAGACGTACATCCAATGTAGAACACACAACTACCCGTGGGTACAACCACTATGTTGCTATCGCCGCCTGGTGTTTGACAAGCGAACTCCAGGCCCTAGGTCTATTCAAGATAGAGTGGGAAGGAGACGCTATGACATCTTTGAACCCAAAATGTTACATGTGCGTCAGTGAGACAGGGAATAAGACTAGTTGCAAAGGTGTTATCCAGAGACAGAATAATCTTACTGAGACAAATTATCAGAACGTTTTGAAAACAGAAAAGACTCATGTTGTGACAAACAGAGTTATAGACCATCACGTCACTACGTACTCTCAGAACAAGCAAGGTCTAAATTACCAGTACATAAGGAGAATAGTATGTGAAGATGGTGTCAGCACTGAACCTTTAGATATATGACTCTCTCCTTCTTGTGTTTGTGTGTGTGTGTAAGTGTGTGTGTGTGTGTGTTTATTTTCGTGTGTGTTATAAAGACAAGTGAGTTGTATCACTCAAAAAAAGTTTAAAAAAACACAGTATTTTCCTACAGTAAAAAAGAAAAGAGAAAATAGTTGAAGAGAAAAGCGAAAATTTCTGTGAAGAAAAGAAAATTTCTACAAATGGAAATTAAGTAGTACTAACTATATAGAAAAAAAAGAGGGAAAAAGAGAAAATTTCTGTAAATAAAAGAAAATTTCCGTAGTTGGAAATTAAGTAGTACTAACTATATAGAAAAAAAAGAAGAAAAAGAGAAAAATTTTCATGAAAAATTTTCATAAATGTAAAATAATACAGCTTCTATAACGAGAAAGAGAGAGAAATTATAGTTGAACATTCGAGGAAATTATCCAATTTCTCTCAGAATGTTTCACCTCAATTTCTCTCCTAGTGAAGTATATCACTAAAAAAAAGCTCATAAAAAAACAAAAAAAAAGTGAACTGTATCACACCAAAAAATAAAATCAGGCGTGAAAAGAGAGTCGTTACAACGCCGCCACTGACTGATTTCAGACTAGTTTACTAAGCTCTCTTTGTCCGTCAAATTCCTCAGAGAAAATATCTTTTTTTTCTGATTAGTGTCAAGAGTTATATCAATGGCTGACAGCAAGTTGACGTCAAACATAGACAATATTCTTGACTCTGTCAGCATGTAGTTCTATATATGGTAGTTGTAGTTCTAGACCTGATGCTTCAGCACCAATTCTCCCATCACGTGAAAGTGAAAAGAATGTTCATACACCGCCACGCATTACAATGCATGTAAAACCTGTGTCACCTCGTAACTTCGCCACAGCTTTGATGTGTGGATGTAAAGGGCATTTCTTCTGGGAGTTCATACCTGTAAACAATGTTAGCTATTTTAGAGGAACCTTACCTGATGTTGTTGAGCGCTGTTTTTCTAGTATACATGTGTACAGAGATTTCCATGAAGCTTTCTGGGACGCATAACTCAGTGTATAGAGCAATCCACACTGAATCTACCTATATTCGTTGCAGATTTCACCATAGCCGTGTATCAAATGCATAACTCTCTGACTTGCCCTAGACACTATGCTAGATACACTCTAGGGAGTTTCAAGAGTTTCATGGAGTTCAATGAAGTATTACCGGAATCACCTATTGTAGGCACATTCTGTAGGTGTAATGTTCCAATGAATGCTACAGATATAGCTTACAATGTGTGTTTCACGTGTCTACAAGCTACTCTAGAGTTGAAAGCTTTGTCTCTCACAGCAGTGTTACAGCATTTCTCGTATGAAGTCAGTTTCAAAACTGATTATTTGAATGCTCTGACTCCAGGTGTGAGAAACAATCGCGATTACTTTCTAGCTCAGTCATTGTTTGATGTGAAACTATCTAAAATTGTGAAGATGGAGACTGGTTGGGTGAGTACTTGGAATACTCGAGGTGTTTCTTGGAAAGGTCAGAAAGGTTTCACTACAAAACGTTCTTTCATGTGTAACATTGCTAGGAATGGTCATGACTTGTTTGTGTGTAAGAACTGTACAAAATATAAAATGTGAATAAAGAAAACAAAATAATATTTCTTGCCTTGTGTTTGTCTTTAGCATGTGACAGTATTACTCAATGTCATTGTTGACATTTATTCCAACCACGTGGTCTTCAACATGTGTCATTGTTTACATTTATTACAACCACGTGGTCTTCAACACGTGTACAAGTGAAGTAGGTCATGTTGACATTGTATTAACCAATCAGAAGCTTGTGTAATAAACGATACTTTGTCCTCTATAATATTGTTATAGTATTAAGTAAAGGAACAAAGTCAACACAGTTTGGATCAAGTGTTACAGGTTGCGAATCAATAGGTTTATTCAGGAACCTAGACAGGCAAAGCTATAGCAGTGCGAACTCCCTATAGAGTTCGGAACGTGTCAGTAGGCTTGCAGCCGATACGATCGCGGGGCCTCTGTCCTAGCGTGGATCCAGAGTGACCGACGAGTCCTATTGGATGCTGGGTATATATAGGCAGCCAGCCTGCGCGCGCACACGCAGACCGGAAGCCTATAGCGACCTCTGTCCATACCCCAAGCCCGAAGCAGATGCTGCCACCTGCCGTCGGGCTGAAGGGTTCGGACGGAGTTCGCAACACAGCATCCAACAGAACCCGTCATATAAACCCCACATAACCCTAGCCCCTACACTACCCCCTACCAGATAATAAGGTAAATGAGGTAAATAATTAAGGTTAAAGTCCGAAAACACTTTGGACTGGCATTATCTTATAAATACCACCTAAGGGGCTCTAATATAGCTACACTTTTAACAATATGACTGTTCTGATGAACACAATAAGTTATTATTTACACACAACAATATATATAGGGATTGTAATGAAAATTACACTCTACTCCCTTGGATAAATAGAGTTAACCTATATATATCGACTTTAGGTACACCTGAGAATATGAACACTTGAAAAGTATGATATCACAAAAAAAAATTTCGTCCCTTCAGGACCCCGAGCTATTTACACTCGTTGTTATAATATTACTAGAAGTGATAAACACTATCACTTTCCTTATTAATTTTATATCAAATAGGTAATAATATTAGAATAGTAAAAAGACATCATACGTATTCTTCGTTGGAGATCCGGATCCTCCTGGCATGAGATGGTGCATTCCGCCCGGCATTCGGAACCTACTTCATTCAGCTCCTACTAACCGGATCAAGAAAGTTCATTTGCTCTTACTCGGGAGCATGATGTTATATAAAAAAAACTATGTCTTGCCTCCTAGCGTTCTTCAGACATATTTAATATAGGAGCACTCGGTCCTGTAGATGGTATATATAAAAAAACGTGGTCCATCAGGTCCTGGTTGGTACGGTGCTCCTATCCCGAGTAACGGCTCTCCCCCGGATATTATCGTCCTCCTCCGTCAGTCTCCTTACACTGCTGTCCGGATCCCGGGACACCCAGCGGTTGGGTGTTTCACCATTGGGGGTAGTATTTCTTAATACTCTCCCCTTTGCATCTGGACACCTCGTAGGATAATCCTACGCGGCGTCCGTGTCCCCACCAGACCTGGCTTCAGTAGGGTCTACCGTAGCCTGATCTTCGTCTTCGGAGTCTGACTCGTTCTCAGCCAGAGTTAACTCTTGGAGCCAGGTCTCGATCATCTCCCTGGATCCATTCCATTTGTGCATCTCATGCCCGAAACACTCTCGGAACTTGGCCCGCTCGGCATCAAGTTTCTCTTGGGCGTTCTTCGCCGCCCTCTTTTGCTTCGTCCTATCGAGTCTAGCCTGCTCTTGTTCGTTCCAAGCTTTTTCCATCTCGTCCCGAACCTTATCCTCGGCAATCTCCTTTTGGATCTTGACCTCGGTCGTGTGGAGGTGATGGACACAGTTCAAAGACAGCATCATCACCTCCTGGCTCAAGTTAGTTAACAGGGAGTGGAAATTCTCCTGCCACTGATTCAATGTCTCCTGGCCAGCTTCAAATGATCTGAAGTCAGCCCGGGGGAAATGCTTCTGCTCTCGGAGTTTTAGGACCAGAGCATCCTCAGGAAGAGTCTCCATAGTGGGACTCTGGTTCTTAGACGGCTTCGGTTTCACCGTCTTCACTTTTCCGGTATGTGACAAGACTTGCGTCTCACCCCCCGGAATCAACTCCGTTGGGGGGAAAGCCTCATCAAAGCTCTCCCCCGTGCCAGCGTTCGGATCCTCCGGACCAGACTGGGTGTTAGTCGGCCCGTACTGAGGACCCGACTTCCAGTCAGTCGTCTTGGAGGTAAAGCTGGGCCCTTTGTACCCGGGTGCCACCTTATCCAGTACAGACGGCTCCTCTGAGCTATCCCTCCGGGGCCGCTTCGCAGCGGCTGTCTCCGAGGTTTGATTTCCTCGCTTCGGAGCCCGTTTGGTGCTCGTCCTTGTCCGATACGCTTCGAACGCATCGAAGAGCGGACCTTCCGGAATATGCAGAGCTGAGTGATCCGGGTTCACCTTGTAAAACACCCGGACCTTTCCCTTCTCATTGGAACCGAAGTCCAAGTCGTAATTCTCCATATGCTCTTCTTCGAAGTTGGAGTAGACCTCCTGGTGTGCGGTCTGGATTCGTTCCGCAGCAGCCTCCAGCGAAAGCTTATGCTTGCTGGCCATGTGTCTGATTATGTCTGCTCGTCGGACAGATCGGGCTCCATTGGGACATGCCTTGCTGCCCCGAGATCCTACACTCATGCAGTCATACCTGATGTAATGACGTACATGAGACTCAGTGACGTGGCGCGCGAACCTGACCTTAGTGGGCCAAGTTCGGGGAGCACCACGCGTCTCATCAATGTTCTGACAAGTTGTGAAGGGACAGGGAAGGTCCGGAGCCCATCTCCCCATCGCCCATGACAACTTTGTCTTCTGGTGGAAGGTGCAGTAAGTCCGCTTCGCGTTACGTAGCTTTTCCAGCAACTCAAAGTGGTATAACTGTACCGACTTATCTAGTGGATCTTTCTTGATCCACTCTTCATCGTCCGTATACTGGTAGGCGTCGGATCCTTCTTCTTAGTACTCGCGGTACTACCTTTCTTCGGGTCCGGTTTCTTCGGCTCAACCTTAGGTTGAGGCTTCTTGCCGGCACCGGACTGCTTGGTCACTTTAGTGCTGGTCTCTGAATCTGACGACTTGGACCAACTCCTACCAGGTTTCTGTCCGCCCCGAGTCGTCGGACCCGCGGCGTCGCTCTCCTCGCTGCTGGATTGCATCGACAGCTTGCGACTTACCACCTTCTTAATAGTCGGCGATATACTTAGGCTGACCAATCGGGAAGATCGGCCAGCGCCTCCGGAGGGTTCGGGCTCGGAGAGCACGCTCCCCTCTAACAGACTGGAGTCCTCACTGCCGTCCGGCGATGGGGAATTCCGTATCGGTGAGACAGCGGGATCCACGTCCATTTCCGCTAGTCTCTCACTGAGCTCATCACTGAGCTCGACGGCTGAAGCCGTCTCGGGGTCCTCGTGTGGTTCGGACTGGTGGAGCTGTTGCTCGGCCATCCTCCCCGTTCAGCTGGTGTCGTACGACGGTGGGTTTGACGGGAAACACGAAGTCCCCCACCGCCCTCTTGTGTCACACCGGCCACTAGACAAGAGTACTCACGATTACCGACTCTTTTTATCTCCTTTAGTCTTCCTAAAAACTGCCCAAAACACGTTTTCCGCTGCCGACTGCCGCCGCTACTGACTTCGCTGTAAACAGAAATCAATATGGCGGTTCCCTCGCTTTTGTTTTTAAAACAAAGCGCATGCGCGGCGTCTCGCGTGATTGGACGCGATCCCGTTATCCGGCGTGACCCAATTCCAGTTTAATTAGGTCATGACCTCTCCCGCCCGCAACTCGGGCTACAGGGATCAACATGCCACTCAGGCGGCTCCCCAAAAGTCGAATTTACTTCGAATAAAAGAGCTCATCGGGAGTATTTAGTGAATATATATGGGAAATCAAAGATTATCCCACCGGATTATCCGTCCACCACCCTCTGGGATCACTCTTATACATGTTCTTTTCATTGACTCTGAGCGCCCCTGTCGGTAGCACACATACAAACATATAAGGACAACACAGGACACCACACTCGTTGTGTAAACAAGCTAGGTTACGGCCCCCCTAGCCACAAGCCTAGGGCTCCGCTGAACGGGATTTCCGTTCGCATCAAGTAACCTGGCCGAAGGACATTCGTTTTTAACTAATAATCCAGCCTTGATTTTAGTTTTCCGTGCCCTTCTTCCTTCGCCTGCCGAGACTTTCTTTTTCACGGTCTTTCGGAGTTTTCTCCGTACCCGCCGCTTGGGGGTATCCATCGACACCCCTTCCAAGGGTACAAATTTAGCCTCCGAACTCTCTTCTTCCACCTCCGTTTCCGGGGTGAGCTCCCTCCCAGCCCAAGCACGCAACCGGACGACATGACTCGTCCGGATACGCCCTGCTGCAGACTGGATCAATACAGTTGTCTGACTGATACACTTGACCACTGTATGTGGTCCGTCCCAGTTATTTGCCAGCTTGACATTACAGAGTGGTTCATGTAGTCGGATCACTTTATCCCCCACTACAAACCACCGTAATTTCAATTCGGTGTCATAACCTACCTTCTGCCATTTAGCAGCTTTGAGCAAATGAGCCCTCACTGTTTCATAGGCAAACTTAAACCTCTCCCTGAGAGATTCCACGAATAGCACCGTACACGGTGCCTCCGGACTTATCCCTACCACTCCTAACACCAAGTCCGCGGGCATGATTAGATCCTCCCCGAACACTAGTAGGTTCGGGGTGCAATTCGTAGAGCTATGGACCGTATTACTATACGCATGCACCACGAATTCGCATTGGTCATCCAAATCATCCATATGGGAGTTCACTAATGGCTTCAGAACCTGGATCAAAGTCCGATTAAACCGCTCCACCTGTCCATCAGACTGGGGTCGGTACGGATTGGTCCGGGTTTTGCATATAGCCAACTGATGGCACATAGCAGCCCACAACTTTGATTCAAATTCCCTCCCTTGATCGCTATGTAACATCAAGGGAGCCCCCAAATGGAGAATCCATCCCTTCACCAATGCTTCTGCACAAGTTGCCGCAGTATGATCCTCCAATGGGTACACTCTTGTGTATTTGGTATAGTAGTCCGAGACCACCATCATACACATATTCCCTCTCGGAGTGGGTTTTACCCCACTAATAATGTCTACAGCTATTCGAGCAAACCTTACTCCGAATAGCTCTTGTTGCAATGGCAATTTTCGTAATCCCGGACCAGGCTTGCCCAAACAACAGGCCGGACATGTCTCGATCCACCTCAAGAGGTCACCAGACATTCCCGGCCAATAATAACTCTGACTCAGACGTTCCAGCGAGCGTTTCTTTCCGAAATGCCCACTTGTGGAATGGCCGTGACAATAGTACAGGATGTCTTTCCGCATAGCAGCCGGGATTACCATTTGTAATATCCTTTGCTTCCCTGGACAAGACTTCCACCTGCACAACAACGCATCCCGCATCTCCAGTTCATGGAACTGTGCCAGGAAACGTCGCATTTCTCGGTTCTCAAGTGATATTTCGGGCCTCACTGGACAGCCCCCTGTAGGGACAAGCTCCCTCAGTCGTGCTATGGTAGGATTGGCCATCTGGTACGTCCTTATAGTGTCGGTGGACCAATCCAACAGGTTCTGCAACAACCCATCATAAGGCAAACGCACACTCGCTACCACAGCATTGTGAGCACCACAATACCCACACTCCGGACGCACACAACGGCGGACCGGACGTCTACTCAGGCAGTCAGCATTGATATGCTTCGTGCCCGCTTGGTGTTGGATATGAGAGTTCTCCAACCCGAACTCACTGAGGTGATTCAACCACCGACCAATCATCCCCTCCGCGTCCTTAAAATTAAAGAGCCACCTCAAGGCTGAATGATCGGTCCGGAGTGTGAAATTCCCTCCATACAAGAAGTGCCGAAACTTCTTCGTATACACCACCTCAGCCAGTAACTCCTGCTTGGTAGTGCAATAATTTCTCTGTGCCTTGTTCATACTGTTACTAGCGAACGCCAGCGGGACCTCTACTCCGTCCTGGATTTGGGACAATGCGGCCCCGATGCTCTCATTGCTTGCATCAGTGTCAAGGATGAAATGCCCCTTCTCCGTAGGGTATCGCAGCACGGGGGTGGTTTGGAACAACGCCTTAATCTCTTTGAAAGCATCATTCTGTTCCCTCCCCCAGGGAAAAGGTTATTTCTTCCTCCCCGGAGTCCAATGACTCAACTATTGCAGAGGTTGAGACACTCTCGAGAATCCGGGGATGAAGTCCCTATAATAGGAACAGAACCCCAAGAAGGATCTCAAGTCCTGCGGTCCTTTTGGAACCTCCCAAGTCTCCACAGTCTCCAATTTCGCCGGATCAGCCTGCACCCCTTTGGTGGAGATAATCCGGCCCAAATAGACCATGGACTTCCGAAAAAGTTCACATTTCTTCGGCTTCAGTGTTAACCCATTGGACCGAATTCACTCTAACACCTCTCCGAGGTTCAACGCACACTCTTCAAACGTCTTGCCAAAAACAATGATGTCGTCCAGATATACCAGGCACTTCCGCCATAATAGATCACTCAACAGAGTTTCCATCATGGCCTCAAAAGTCGCTGGAGCGTTGCATAACCCAAAAGGCATCAGCTCGAACTGATACAGTCCAATATGGCTAATAAAAGCCGTCTTCTCTTTATCCTCCTCCTTCATTCCGATTTGCCAATATCACCTTTTGTTCCAGCATGGTTTTCATTTGTTCCTCCACAACTCTTTTCTTACCCAACGGCAAGCGTCGGTAAGGCATTTTAAATGGCTGGGCATCTCCGGTATTGATAGAATGCAGCACCTTGTCAGTTCGGCCCAAAGGCTCCCCCTCCACTTGCCACGCATCCTGATACTTCTCTACCAGCCTTCTCAAGGAATTGAGATCACCCCAATCCGTAAGATCCGTCTCGGAGATCATTTTCTCAAGTCCATCACTCAAAGTGGTGGGCGAAGGGTCCCCCTTCATGTTCACATGCCCAGCAGGCATCACTGCCTCGCTGGAAAACACCTCCCCCAACACAGTATCCTTTTTCAGATACTTAGCCTCTAACCCAGGGTTAGAAACCGGCACCACGGTCCAAGCACCATCACCCACCAGAGTGTCCATGCCCACCAGACCGATACTCCCCAACATAGCCACATCCGGCTCCACAACTGCTTCTTCCTCTCTCCTAAGCCCCTTGCTTCGGACCAGTACGTCACACGTCTGTCCGGGAGGAATTTTCACAGTTTGGACCACCTTTGCCACTGTTGACACTTGTTGGAGCACACACTGCTCCACCGCACGGTACGGGTGCTCTATCTGGAGCACCCCTGTCCCAGGATTCAGGACCGCGTCATATAACGCCGCAAAGTCCAACCCCAGTATACCGTCGTCAGCAATATCCGCGATGGTGGGAGAAGCCACATACTCTTTCCCTCCAATCCGGAGCGGTATGAACGCGCGCCCATAAGTCTGCATACTTGACCCATCGGCCGAACAGGCGCTTACCTTCGTTTTGACGTCATCGCGACTGCTCTGCATAAGAGCATAGAAGTTTGAGGAGATAAAGGAGTGGCTAGCTCCGGTATCTACTAAAAACTCGCCTGCCCTACCGGCCACAGTAACAGACATATATTACCGTTTCCCCCCCAGCGGAGACGGGTTTACAGTGAAGCGTTTAAAGTCCTTCGAAGCAGCCAAATCTAAGCCATGTTTCTTCAAATGGTCAAAACATGGGTGATCTGGGGAAAGCTGGGTACTCCCTACCCAAACGGTGTCAGTGACAGCCGCTACTTTCTCGTCTCCTTCCGTAATAGGCCTCCCTGCCTCATTGCCGGGCAATTGTTGGACTGAGATGTTAACCAGGCCGGCATCCGAACTCCCTAAGTTCGAAGCCACCCCTGGTTCCCTTTCTGTCCTTAGAACTCCACTAGGCTCTACCTCTCTGGTATGTTGGCGTACTTCATCACCAGGGCCGTTTGCTCGCCAGCTCGGACCACCCCCTCTAGTTTCCCTCCTTTCCGGGAATTTTCGGGCTCGGAGCCGTACACTCCGCAGCAAAATGACCGATCTCAAAGCATCGATAACACTTGGCGGTCCTCCGGTTGATCTTCCTCCTGTTGGGCTGAGTAGCCCCCTGAATGGAAGTCGTCATCTTCTCAAACAATGCCGTAAAGAATGCGGCATCCATCACCGGAGCCTTTTTCTCCGAAGACTCCTTCTTCGGTGGTGGGTCTCCACCCCCCTCCGGCTTCCTATTCTTCCACGGTGGTTTAGAGGATTTCCCATTCCTCTTAAACTGAGCCGCAGAAGCGGTCGCCTCCTCCTCGCTGCTCTCCCCCTCAGACTGTTCCGGAGAACATTCTTTGATGGCAGAGGCCCGGGTTGGTACCCGGTCCCCTAGCAGCGACTTTTTGAGGGTGTGTATATCGATGGCCTTAAAAAGGTCATCCAAAGACGTGTCCGCCCTCCACGTGTCATACACTGTTTGTTGTACGTCAGGATCCCTCAATCCGGAGACGAATTGAGAGAACAGTTCCTTAGAAAATAAGGCATCATGGATCCCTGAAGCAGGATGTACCTTCTTCAGGAGTCTCATCAATGCAAGACCGAAAACCCTCGGAGCCTCGTTCTTGCCCTGCACCCGCTTCTTAAGAGCGACCATCGGATCCGTCCGGGCGGATCCTCCGAACAATACCGTGCAGATTTCCACCAGCTGTTTGAAAGAACCCTGCGGTCCGCATTCCTCTTTCCACTGTTCGACTGCCATCAGACCGTCTCCAAGGCGCAATCCCTTACAGATGTAAGGAATGGCATCGTTTTGATCCCAACCACTCAGGTTGATATCTTCCACTGTGGCTCCTAGCCACTCCTCCCACGAATTCCTCTGCCAGTACGGACTAGGTTCACTAGCGATCCGCCGGGCCGCGTTGGACGATCCCCTAATCTTTGAGGTAATCGGTAAACATTTAGAAATGGCCGTCGAGGCGTCCTGCTCTACACCTACGTTGTGCAATCCTATCCCAGCTATGGCGGGGTTAGTCTCATACAGCTCTTGTAACTCCGAACTCAGAATTGACCGTCTCGGAGTCTTTCTCGGACTCTTCGTCCCTGGAGTTGCACCCGTTTTGGGTGTGACCTTCTGTCGTTCTAGATACGCTTGGTAAGTACCATAAGCAACTATGTCCTTGGTGGGACCAATACCTTGACTGAACCACCAATTCTTCTCCATATCCGTCATATACTGACATTGCTGCGACAGAGCCAACAACAGTTGATGCTCCGCTTTCTCCTTCTCCAATTGCTTGGCTTGCTTCTCAACCTCTTGCTCTTGTTCAGCTTGCTCCAGTTTGGCAGCCTTTAATCCCTCTGCCCGAGCTCTCAGTACTGCCGCCTCCTGTTCGGCCCCCGCTTCCTGAATGGACGCCTTTCTCTGGTGTTCAGCCTCCAATCGTTGCTCCTCCTTCTGCAATTTCTCCTGCTGGGTAGTTACCCACTCCGATAAAGGATTTTGCCTTTCCGAACTACCAGTCCCCGCTGCTACAGAGACTATTTCTTTTGGGATTGGACGGATGCCAGTCATACCCACCCTCGGAGAGTATACACTGGCCATCCCTCTACCCCTTGCTCGGCCTATCCTCCCGGGTCGACCCGGAGTTGAGGCTGATAGGGCTGCTTCTATCGTCACCCCACGCCCACCTTGTAGGTTCGGAGTGTCCGAAAAGCTCATGAAATGGCCAGCCGGTGGGCTCCCATTGTCTGCTGAAGCGAAAGAGGTGCTACTGTCTTGCAAACTCTGACGGGCTTCTAACAAGAATGTCTGTATCGCAGTCTTCTTTGTTCTTAACACATCGCACTCGGTGCTTAGACTTTGGCGTGTTTCCTTCAGTTTGTCCGTATCGCGAACAAGTTCGGAACGTAACCCCTCTGCCTCGGTAACCATGGTGTCCCTGGCCGAACAGATCTGATTCAACTCCGTATTCGCGGTAATGAATTTGGATCGAATCGTATCCAGTTCCGCAGTCTTGTGGTCAAATTCAGACTTGACCACGCTCAATGACTGTGTAAGTCTCTCATTTTCCTCTAACAAGGTTGATGTGTACTAACGCGCCCGGGGTGTTGGTAGTATTAGATTGGTATTAACGACTGTAGCGCCACCTGGGTCAGCATGGCCGCAGGGGGTGGTCGCGCACCTGACATTCCACTACCGACCAGCGCAGTGTGAGGGCCACAGCAGGCACCCCACACATTATAGACATTGTGGTTTAATCAGATTGTCGGTCCATTCCATAGACTTGGCTTGAATGGTCAACAGTTCCCTTTGAGCCAGCTGCAGGTGTTCCTGTACCCTGGCTTCTCGTAGATCGTCAAAGCGACGCTCGTCGGGATTCCCATACATCCGGGGTGTCGGAGCTGCCGTCCGTGATCCGCCAACGTTAAACATTGACAGATTCATCTCTTCTAATGAACGACTCATTATTTCCAGACCTCCTGGTCTTGGGGTTACATCCCCTCCTGTCAGCACGGCTGTTCCTCGTAGAACATCCACACTCCGTGTTGGGGTATCTGCCTCCTCTCCGGCAAATGACCTCTGTGCTCTGGCCAGAGCACGAGGTCTGTGCTTCGCACAGGCTAACCTGCTTTGCACTCAGAATTGGTCACAGCACCAGTGTAATAAACGATACTTTGTCCTCTATAATATTGTTATAGTATTAAGTAAAGGAACAAAGTCAAAACAGTTCGGATCAAGTGTTACAGGTTGCGAATCAATAGGTTTATTCAGAAACCTAGACAGGCAAAGCTATAGCAGTGCGAACTCCCTATAGAGTTCGGAACGGGTCAGTAGGCTTGCAGCCGATACGATCGCGGGGCCTCTGTCCTAGCGTGGATCCAGAGTGACCGACGAGTCCTATCGAATGCTGGGTATATATAGGCACCCAGCCTGCGCGCGCACACGCAGACCGGAAGCCTATAGTGACCTCTGTCCATACCCCAAGCCCAAAGCAGATGCTGCCACCTGCCGTCGGGCTGAAGGGTTCGGACGGAGTTCGCAACACAGCATCCAACAGAACCCGTCATATAAACCCCGCATAACCCTAGCCCCTACACTTGTAAAGTATGTCATGACCTCTAATGACGTCACTTCCAGTCATTTAGAAGCTTCTGATTGGTTGACAGAGGTCACTTCCGTTCTGCAAGTGTCAACTGACCTACTTGCACCCGTTTTCTACGCGCTGAATATGCTCCTATATACTACTTTGGCATTGTGGAAATCACAAGCAAACATGTTATGATTTTAATTTAGTGTCCCAATTCTCCCAGGGCTCCCCTACCTTTTGCTCATGGATTGTAATTGTATATTGCTATGAGGCATTCTATCATGTTTCTCAGGCCTAATATATATACATATATATATTATATATATAAAGTATATATATATATATATATATATTACATAGGCTTGGAATTAAGATGATATTATGAAATATACATTAATGAATCCAGAAACAATATAATCATCATTGAATAGCAGAGAATCATCGTATAATAATGATGAATCGTAATTTTTACTGGATATTTTTTACAGAATGGGTGGGAGTCTCTACTCTGTACTATGGCTGGCTGGTGGGTGGGTGGCCGTCACGGTACTTGTAGTACCTGTGCACTGGGGAGGGGACAAACAGACACATGACTTGCATATATTTTAGCTTGACCTTTGTGAAGTTGTGTCCACTTTGTAGGTGTATGGTGTCTACTATGCATCTGCATCCACCAATGGGTTCGGATCAAGTATGAATGCTGCAGCTTTTGGCGAGAAAAAAGTTCAGAATCGCAAAAAAGTGAAATTTCACTAAAAATGTCTTATTTGGCAAGAAATCTTACTTTCTGTTTATCTTATGCTGTTTGTTTTTTCATAGATGTACTTCTGATATGAAATATGCACATATCTGGGAAAATGGCAGATTTGGCGAGAAAAAAGAGTCAGAATTGAAAAGAAAATCCACAATTCCGGGAAAATGGCAGATTTGGCGAGAAAAGGGGTCAGAATTTTTTTTAATGTACATTTCCGGAAAAAAAGCAATTACTGGAACCGCAGTCTGCGAATGAAGGTAAACGACGCTGGCAAGTGGCGTTAACCGTGTGTCATAAACCCGGCCTATTTATTAGAATATATCAAAAAGAAAAAAAACACCAAGTTGCTGTCGCTTCAGATCAGCCTCCCTGGTCTTCTCCTGCACGGTAAGTGCTTCAATCCTGCTCAATTGTTGTTGTAAAACCACCTCAGGGTCTGCGGTCTCCCGCTCGAGGTTCCCGCTCTCCCGCCCGGCCTCTCCTAGATGTTGGCGGGGTGCATCGCCCAGTGTTCCTGGTGGAGCCATACCCCCGTGTACGGCCTCCTGGGAGCCGTGGGAGCCGCCATTCTCCTCCGGTGCCGGCTCTTTCTTGCCCCCCTCCTTCTTGGGAGTCCCCTTGTCCGGCTTGGGAGTGTTTCATTGCGGACAGTTATTGCGATTGGAGTGGTACTCCTGTCCGCAAAAACAGACAGTAGGCATGGCTAAATATTAAGAATTTGCATTGAATTGAATTGGAAAAAAAGCAAAAAAACAAGTCGCTGTTGCTCTGTCTGCTCTGCTTGCTGCTTGCTAATAGTAGAGTTCCTCCCCTCCAGCGGTGGAGAGTTTCCCAGAGCCTCCAAAGCAGAACACCAGGGGGCACTGTTTGTACTGTTTGCACTGTTTGTTCCACTAATATGAGGATAACTATAAATACTTATGCCCGGACATTACTGGAACCACAGTCTGCGGATGAAGGTAAACGACGATGGCAAGTGGCGTTAACCGTGTGTCATAAAATGACCCGGCACACCCAGACTGAAGTATATATGTTTGAGTATGTCCGTGTAACTAAGTGCGCTTGCTGCTTGCCGCACGGAGCGCATCCGTGATCTTTCTGTCCGTAGTGATTCTCGCTGACATTGGTTTGGCGAGATAAATAAGGGCGGTTAGGCTCGCCCAGTCCCCCACCTGTCTGATATTTTCCAGCTCTCCGCATACTGTGCACCCCTGCCCGTTCTGGGTTCCAACCCAAGCTTTTAACCAGTTTCTTCAAGAACTTAAGCAACGGGGGTAAGTAAGCGGGACCAACCGATAGCCCTTCCTCACCAAGAACAGAGGCGAGTCCGGGTCTGCCGGGGCGTCTGCGAAGTGCCGGTTCAACATAGAGGCAGCACATAAAGGCGAATCGGCAGTGTAGGTGATTGGAACTAAGTGTTCTCGCTGGCCGAACTGGATAGTCTTTGAGCTGCTGATGCGAAGAAGTAGGCCCCACGGGTAGAACTTGACTGCACCTCTTCTGAGGAAGTACCCTGACTTGTCGCCCACTTTGGAAGCAACCAGGTTACTCTTCTGTAACAGCAAGCGGAAGCTCGTGATTAGGCCACATAACACATTCATTGTAATCAGATAAATCAACCTTCCCTGTCATATCCAGCTGATCCTCCACTGTGGCCGTGACCTACAGGGTCACCTAGCATCCTGCGGAGGCCTCGTAAGGCTGCCCCGAAGGCGAAGTCCTGCCTGATGTGCCGTACGTCATTACACTGATTACGCCGCTCACGTAATTGTCTATCATGCTATATCTCAGACAGTCTGATAAAAACATTATGTAGCGGGACATTGTTAAGCTATCCGTGGGTAGAACTCGGACCCCTAGCCAGCAGCAAAAGTTAATGTAGCGCTTCCATTGTGAAGCCTTAGTACGCCAGGTGGCCGAAGACCACACATGAGCTCGCGCCTCCGCGACCATTCTATCTAACCGAATAAACCTCTGGGGTACCTCTGCAACATAGGAATTTAGGAAACCTTGTACCAGAAATCAATAATCTTGAAAGTGCATCTGCAATACTATTCAAATGGCCCGGGATATGAGCTGCTGTAACATGGCAATTGTACAATACTGAGAGCCAAAATACTCTCCTAAGGATAGCCATAGATATCTCGTTGTCGCTTCTGCCTGTACTAATGGCGGCTACTACCTGTGTATTGTCAGACAACACCACTATCTTGCTGTTACTCATAGATGGGCCCCACCTCCACATAGCTTTTATTAGAGGATAGAACTCTTGTATGTTGATATTACTAGGGATTTCCATATCTGGCTCGGGGCGGAAATGGTCATGAATATGCGTCCGACTTCTCAGCGAGCCCTCCCAGGCACCCGCTAGCCAGTCTCCCTTGAATAATGCCCCGTATCATTTGCTCGAAGCATCCATAGCTATGATGTGTGCTTCACCGTTAAACCATCTGGAGAAGCCCTGCCACCAGTCCAAGTCTTTCTTGAAACCCTTACTCAAAGTTACATATCTTTTACTAGTAGGGAACCCTTTGAGCATACTGATCACCCGCTGAGAGAAGGTCCCACCTCCCCTGACCACCGATGAACAATGGGACAAAATACCACATAGTTTTTGCAATTGCTTTTGTCTTGCCTGCCGGCGACCGTGAAAAAAAGATAGCTCCTGATCCAACTTCCGTCAGTCACCGCCATGTAAGATGACTGGCGGAGGACCTCACATACGTCGTCTTTTTTAGAAAACTTGAAGTGTTGAAAAGTGGAAAACATATGGGAATTAACGGACAGTCCATTGGGTCTGCTTGCGTCGGTGATGGGCCTGAAACCCCTGGTAGCTTTGGGAACAGCACCCAAGGCATGCACACAGGTGGGTTTCTCTCACGAGACGCTGAGCTTTCCGCAGCTCAACTCCTCTTTCAAGAGTTTATCAATAAAGTCAAAATTATCTACCGAAGCTGAGGCCACGCTTAAAAAAAAGTTTGTTTCCGGTGGAGCGGGTGGCATAAAAAAGAGTCACCCGCTCGGCCGCAAATTCTTTTTTTTTTTTTTTTTTTTTTTTTTTGAAATGTTTAAGATGTCTTTCCCACCCGGTACATGGTCATTGCAGATCTCTATATAGGCATATTTGGTATCAAATGAAAGCTAAGTGTTAGGCCGTTTTATCCTAATAATTTTGATTACAGAACCGCCGCCGAGAAAAGAAAAAAGGGGCAAAAAAAGTAATAAATTGGCCATCCTGACCAAAAAAAAAAAAAAAAAAAAAAATGCGGGCGGGTGGCATTGGGAAAAAATGTCACCCGCCCGCTCCACCGGAAACAGACTTTTTTTTAAGTGTGGCCTGATGAATAATTTTTTACCTCATAACTGTCTACCAGTGCATGAGGGTCAACCATCTTAAACCCATGTAGGACACCATCTAATATAAAGTGACAGTCTTCATCTATGACACCGTACCCCAGCAACATGTCCCTCCAGCCTGCCGGCTTCAACTGCGACACGACACCATGAACCTTGTGTCTACAGTTGATGTCCCATAGAGGGATATAACCTTTATAAATGTCTAGTAGGGCCCCTATACTACTTGTGCATACCAGCTCTTGACATGTATGAGAGTGAATGTCCTCCATACATGAGGTGCCGACATCCGCTTTGCTGCTCGCGGAGTCGTGCTCGTCCTTGCCTCACGCGGTACGCTGCTGGCCCCCCTGCTGGCCGTAGCTCTGGGTTTGTTGGCCGTAGTAGGGGTGCTGCTGACTCTGGTAGCCGCCCTGGCTCTGAGGCTGACCCCCCTGGTTGTAGGGGTTCTGTGCACCCCGCACAGGAGTGCCGTTTCCTGCATACAGCCCAATCATACACTGTAAAGTTGAACCGCTTGCATAGGTGATCGGGGCAGTCAATCCTGAATTTGCCCTGACCTGACGGCCTCGATTGTGGTTTGCCAGGGGCCTTGCTTAGAAGAGACATTTGCTTTGCCATCTCTTGTTGCATCTTCATGTAGGCTAGCATTTTGTCCATGCCCATGTTGTTGGCCATCGCGCCGTGGTCTGCCGCGGCAAACCCAGGAATCTGTTTCATCAACACTTTATCAGTCACTTCCCGATCGTACAGGCATATGGCCTTCAAACAGTAAGTGGGCTTGATCTCCTTCAGAGCAATGAACTTCATATGATCCAGGTATGCAAGGGGTTTCAAATCAGGGTGATCAGCTATGATCAGGGCTTGTGTGACATTTATCATACCATAGATCAATTCCCTGTATGACATCTCGCTGTACTCTTTATCAGTCGGGAGGTGATAATCTGGCCTTATCCATAGCTTGGACCTATTCCTCTTACTGGCCTCATTAGCCGCATGCGGAGAGGCCAGAATATCACCCTCCACAGCTGACTTACCTGTCGCGACGTTATTGAAGAGGCCCTCCACGTCACCTGACGGTAGGCCTATGTTGCTGAAGCCTATACCTGGCGTAGATAGGCCCATCTGAAGAGTGTGTGCTGCTCCAATGTTCAGGCCTACACCCCCTTGCCCGGGGGGGGGAGGTGCAGTAGAAAGTGGCTGGCCTGAGGTGTAGGACTGATGCTGTTGATGCTGGCTGGAGCTGTGTTGGCCCAGCTGTTGCTGTAGAGTCTGTTGATTTTGTAGAGTAGACTGAGCAGAAGGGGTCACATCCCCTGCCAACCCAGCCCACTGTTGCTGCTGTCTCCCCTGCAGAAAACCTGCATGGGAGGGGTCTGAAGGTTGCTGCTGTTGCTGCTGCTGTTGCTGCTGTTGCTGCTTCTGTTGCTGCCCCACCCAGAGTAGGTAGGACTGGTATGATGTGTCAGCGGTCCCTCCAGACTGACCAAAATGCACACCACCAACCTGCCCTCGCTCATCACGGGTGTCCAATCGCTCTGCGCGGCCCACCTCTCGCTCTGCGTGGTCGTCGGCGGCAGAAGGAGTTATCCCAGACAATTTGGTATCATATTCACACTCATTGCGGACTTTTTCGGCCAGAAAACGATGAAACTCTGCTTGCAAATTCCCCTCGACCGCGAAACCGGAAGGGAAAGAGTGGGCGCCGCCATCTTTGTTTACCTCTGCGGCCGCGTTCGAGGAGGTGCCGTGGTGAAGAGAAGTCATTGCTGGTCCCCGGTTGTCCGCGTACTGCCCGCCGGGGACATGCCACGCGTCTGCGCTATGGTAAGTCACTGAGGAACTTTTATCACCCTCGAACGCTCCCGCAGCGCCTGTTATGGCCCCGCAGAAGGCGGCCACAGCCTGCTTAGTTTCCTTCTCAATCAAGTTGTTACCTGCCCGCAGGCTTGCCAGCTCCATCTCAGCCTCTTTCAGCCTCTGCTGCCGCTTCAGATCAGCCTCCCTGGTCTTCTCCTGCACGGTAAGTGCTTCAATCCTGCTCAATTGTTGTTGTAAAACCACCTCTGGGTCTGCGGTCTCCCGCCCGAGGTGCCCGCTCTCCCGCCCGGCCTCTTCTAGATGTTGGCGGGGTGCATCGCCCAGTGTTCCCGGTGGAGCCATACCCCCGTGTACGGCCTCCTGGGAGCCGTGGGAGCCGCCATTCTCCTCCGGTGCCGGCTCTTTCTTGCCCCCCTCCTTCTTGGGAATCCCCTTGTCCGGGTTGGGAGTGTTGCATTGCGGACAGTTATTGCGATTGGAGTGGTACTCCTGTCCGCAAAAATGTAGATTTCCGGGAAAATGGCAGATTTGGCGAGAAAAAAGGTCAGAATAAAAAAATGCAGGGTTGGCGAGAGGTCAGAAGTTTTTAAATGCACATTTCCTGGAAAACGTCAGATTTGCTGAGAAAAGGGGTCAAAATAAAAACAAATGCACATTTCCGGGTAAATGGCAGATTTGGCGAGAAAATGGTTCGGATCAAGTATGAATGCTGCACATTTCCGACAAAATGGCAGATTTGGCAAGAAAAAGGGGTAGAATATAAAAAAGGATTGTAGCCATTAGGAATCTATGGGGTGCCTACTGTTCATGAAAGAAAATTAAGTAGACATTTAAAAAAAATTTGTATCAATCAATGCAACTCCAAAAAAATCCACTTTTCCCGTAATCTTAATATCGATGGTGTTGATATGGGGGGCTCTGCCCCCCAACCCCTGCTCTTCTTTTCCTTTCTTGCACATATGTATTACAAATACACATTCAACCCGTAATCTTATAAGGCAGGGGTGTATCAAATAAGGAATAAGATTACGCCAAGAGTGGTGATTTAAGATTACGCACAGAATGGGTGGCGTCTAGTGACTCCGCAAGTTCGTCCCTTGTTGCATCTTTGATCGGGTGCCATCTTTGATCGGGTGCCATCTTTGACCGGCCACCATAAAATATAAGTTAAAAAAAGTTCATCTTTGATATGTTAGGGATGATATAAAGAAAATGGTGGTGGTTATATCTCCATATATAATAATCTTCACCTGCCCTAAATAAACATTTTTCTGTCAGGAGCTGAAAGATGGCGCCCAGTCAAACACGTTCACATTGGCCCAAAGTGGTGAGACACGGCCTTTAGTGCAAGTCTCCCGTCCTGCCGTAACCTGACCGGTCCCGTAGGACGGAAAAGATTTCATAAAGACTGACAATTCATTATTTGACCTCTGGATTGTCGAAACTTTCTAGGAAGATGTTAATGATGTTACATATTACAGCTCCTCAATTTTCTCAAGTATAATATATATATATATATATATTTTAGTTTCCCCAAAAGCTGGAAAAAGGGCACTGTTACACCTCTTAATAAAGAGCCCAAAGCCAACACCCAAGTCACACCCACATCGTTCTTATACCGAAAAATATACTGGAGAGTTTTCAGGAGAATGTTTGTTTAAAAACGTTTAACGTTGTTTAAAAACGTAAAAATCTAAACGATTCTCTACAACATTGCTATATCTAGAACGCTACTTTACCTTTCTAAAAAGTTGAAAGGGAAATAATTTTGTATCCATAACATTTTTGGATGTTTATTCAATTTTCCGAAAAATGATGCAATTCGTCACGTGTGGCTGGACACCAGAACTGTGCGTCAGATTTTGGCCAAGCCTGGCTCACAGAGCAGATTAGGTCTTCACCTGCGTGTCCATACTACCACACGCAGGTAGCCAGCACAACATATTCTCATACATTTCAATATTAAAAGCCAAGGTTTCGAGCCTCTATATTTTATTTCACATATCTATAATGCCTATTATGGACTTATATCGAATATTCATTATACACTGTTTTGGGTTTTAATATTGCTGTACAATTTATTTAAATGTTACACATCAATTCAGCACTCAGTTTCTTGTGAATTGCTACATGGACTATCAACTACAGCACAAGGCACACAATCTCCAATATGTTCTGATGTGTGCTCCATCCTCTGATGGATGCAAACTAAAACAATAAAACCATAACACATATCCTGCTCTTTCACCATCGGACTCGTATTATATTTGTAACCGGCATTGTCCTGAACAACCATGGTGTATCTAAATGTATTGCCCATCATCAAGGAAGTCCACACACTCATTCCTACAAATCAAAGTATATAGTACAACTTGACTGCCTTTATACATAGTCACCTTCATGGGCGTGAGGCCTTACTGTACTGTATAATAAGCTATCCCTAAGGACCGATTATCCAGAAAGTATGGCATATCTAAGGAAACATCTGTAGATAATAGACACTCAAACAAAAGATGTGTATTATGGGAGCCATCGGTATCTTTGTGGCAGTTTATGGTTGAGGAAGGTGTCCCAGCTGTTGACCTCACCTGTCCCCACCTGACATTCAGTGACGTGACCTTACTGCCACTGGAACCCCGGGTGTCACACAGGAAATATTTAACTATTAAATGCACATTATGTCTGTTGCCTGACATTTTATTTTATCAGTATATCTTACAGTAGGATTTAACTTGTATCCTCTTATCCTCAGCAACTTAGGCTACGGCTATGCATGTACAATACAATATACCCATACACCTAGGTTCTCATGGTGATATGTTTAAAGCATATCGAATGGCGTACACTTTACTAGAAGGCTTTGCTGACAGATATCCCAGTGGGCACAAAACATTGAATCAACATTGATAACTGGTTGCCAACGTTCATTCAATGTTGATTCATCGTTGATTCAACGTTGAACTGAACTGCCCACTGGGATCATCCGATATTACAAATATAGCATTCATTATATTATTATAGGAAGATTATGGAGTATAATGTAACCATGTTAAATGTTAGATGCACTTGTAAATGAACATGGTTATCATATTATGGAAAACATGCCACTTAGATGTACATCTTAAATAATTACCGTTATGCGCATATAAATGCCTCCAAAAACCTTTATCAAATGCAGCTAAAATACGATACAAATGGCTTGACAATGAAAATAACGTGGCAGTATGAGCAGTTACCTGTGATTACCACTTATGCAGTTATTCAACAGAAATATAACAGCATTACTCGACTATGTATATATATAATGTACATATAACTACCGATGCATGTTAAATACATTATCCTATAATCAGCAGTATAGATATATGGCAAGTATTCATTCACCAGGTCCAGAATCATAGTGTATACTTCAACAGGTTTGTCATGTTAATACTACATTAATGGCGTTCCAAATTACTAGATAACTAGGGTATGACTAGGCTTGGGGTTATCAACAATCCTAAATGAAAAGAGGACATACACACCTGGTTTATCACTCAGCATTGTTAGAAAGTCACTACTAAAGTCGCTTAGCTTTATGCCTATCAGTTTGCCAAACAGTCCCAACAATCAGCAGTTATTGTGTTACTAGTTGATAATGAGTTCGTAGGAATATAGACAATTTATATTCCTATGATTGCTGTATCTTTGAATAAGATGAGAAAATTTATGTGTTCCTACCCTTCCCTTACAATGGGTAGACTTAATGGTAATTAAATTAGGCGTATGTGTTTCATGGCGGGGAGTAGGATATGATGTCAAGACCAAAGCCACCCGCATGCCCACCCATTAAAAAGAAAGAGATTAAACCGGGTAGTCTCCGAATGCGTACAAGGCCGAATCCCACAACGCGATAAATGGGTCATAAACTGTTGCTTATTGTTACTGTGGGATTGTTTGAATGTCTGTAATATTGGAAATCGCAACACTTCTTTCTCTTAACTGGTATCCTCCAAATCCCACACCAGCCGATTTGGACAGGGAGAGTGTTGCGATCAGAGCCTTGTTGGACATGGTGTAGGGTTTAAATTCGCTACAGAAGGGACTTTGATATTAAAATTATAAGGAAAGCTTACATTTATGTATGTATATACAATTTATATATACACTGAAAATTCCGGGGGTTAGTCAATGCTAATATATCTTAGTCCAAACTACTAACTTATCAGCATCATTAAATCGAACTAAGATTTTGCTAAACTATGACTAACTTTTTACTAACCAGCTACCCACAGGAGCTCCACACCAGGTGACAGCACAAGCAAATCATGCGATATTTATCTATATGATAAGATTGTAATTGCACTTGTTATCATGCTTAGAGATAACCTTTTCAAATTTTGAATATGATATGGGGTGTAACATAATGTATGTATGTATCTACTTAGCCAGATTTAAAAAAAAACTCATCAACCCATGCCAATGAGGTTTTCTGAATGGGACACCCTTTTTGTGTTTTTGAAAAATGTATAGGGGGGGAGCCTATATCAAAGACAGATTCAAGTCTCTATATGGCCACTTCTACAGGACAATAATTGTTATGTAGACAAACTGGCTTCAATGGATGGAGTTACCATTGCACAGGTAACTCATGCTGTGGTTGTTGCATATTAACCAGGGCCATGCCACTGACTGGTAATAGATGTACTAATCACTAATGAATGACTACCGTAAATTCCTGTGTGTAACCTGTGGGTTATACTAGAACCAAACCTCTACAGTCCAGCCACAAAGCTAACCAAACCGAGTCACCCTGACGCTATTGTAATCTTACCCTGTGGTGTGGGGCTCTACACTAGGGGAAGGATTGACAGCACATATTTGGTAATAACAGCTGGTACTAATATGGGTGAAGGTGGACACAACTGGGTCAGAGGATAGATTAGTGAGAAAAATGTGTAAGGGGTAGATATAGAGAGCCTCACCCCGGGCTTATCTAAATATCAAAACAGTGGACGCTGGCCGAGGGTCTCCGGTCCTTGGACAATTTGTCGCTGGACCGTCTAGTGCAGGTTATGCAATATTCTCAGGTCTAGGGGCTGGTAATACAAGGGTTTTTGAAAGTACAGTACTAAAATCACAATTTTCAAGCCCTAGGTAGAGGTTATAGGATTCCCTCAAAGTCAGTATGCAGGTTATATGTGAGATGCGGGTGTACACAGGATTTTATGGTAGCCTCATAAGTTCAGGTGACCTGAGCAATGCTAACTTTTATCTAAGGGTTAGCAGGAAAACGCTAAGATAGGATAAGAAGTTTGGGCACGTGTTTTTCGCTAATGATTGTACAAAAGTTAGTAAAACCTTAGTACAACCTACTAACTTTGGACTAACATTTGAGATTCATTATTTTCAGTGTAGCTTCTGCCAGCACTATAAATTGCAGAGCAAAACTCCTTATGTATGGAGCATGTGGGATTTGGGTAAAGATTAATCAGCGACACAACCATTGCGATTTAGCAAGAAACCTTGACATATTCTAATACACAATATTTTCTAGGCTTTTTGGGGAAAAAAGCTAATATTTTTGATCCTTGCGATTTCCGAAATCACAAGATATAGGCAACACTTTCTTGCCGATTTGGACCTGTCTTAGCCAATATAGGCCCCAAAATCGTCTATAATACCAATTGGCAACATTTTCCGACCCCCCCCCCCCCTTCGCGTTGTGGGATTTGATTTACATGGTGCAGCAGGGATGAATCTTTGTGAAGGAGTATAATTATGTGCAATTAACGGGTGGCCCCTTATTCCGATTTCCCTGTTATACCTTGCTCAACAACTGCCTGATCTATACCTCATACATTCTACCCCTTGTTCAATGTGGCTTTTAGGCCAAAGAACTTCCTGGTACTCTCAACGTAAATAACAACATCACAATCCGACCTTCCTACCCTACTATTTGGGACCATGTTGCCTGAAACACACCTTTTTTTAAACCTTATGTTCCCATTTATATTGTATCGTGCATTCCTTGTTTATACATATACTGAGCCACATCTGCACCAAGTTATTGGTAGGTCTTAGAACCAATCCAGTCAGGTCTATGTTCCAACAATGATTCAGTGAATATTGGGAGAATAGATTTTAAGTCAAGTCTCTCTACCGGACTGAATCAAATAAATAAATTATTCAGATTGCAATGAAAACGATACAAGGGACACCATCGATATAGATTTAGTTATACACTAATTGATGTCAATCTGGGCCAACAGGCTTGTCGGCACATCATCATGGCGGAATGGGGACATTATTCTGTGCATCAACTTAAAAGTATAATCTTCGATCTTAGAATTAAGATAACCCAATTATTCTGTGCATTATCTTACTACAAATAGTGTTGCTATAATTGGGGGTTTGTCGGGACATGTGCACACTGGGTGCCCCTCATATCCTAACCATTATGCTGTTCAGTTAGTAATACAAAAGTAGTATTGTATATACCCGAGGCCATGCCCCCGAACCCCCTTTCCTTTCTTTCTTTCTTTCACTATTTTGAAACTGATACATTGTATAACAAACCCATGAATTTACCTATAATGAGCTATCATTACAGGGATATATTATGTTCCGGCCTAGAGATGCACATACGAGATATAAATCCTGCTATAGCCAAACTCCACGATAGGTAAGGGAACTCTGTGTTGATGGAATTGAAGAGATTTTGCCATATGTATGGGCCTACTGTTCCATTGCAAGGCATTATCGGCTAAGGCCCCTTGCATAAGAGCCAAATATCTAAATATTTTGATATTTCCTGCTGAAACCCCTCGAAACCTCTGCGATTTATAATATTGCAAAGGCATGGTTCACAATGGGTGCTGCAGATAGCTTTAAGCTATTTTATAGGGGATAGTCAACCAGAATTATCATTATGAAGTAACTTCTCCAAGCTACAATCTATTAGCTTCATTTATAAACTGCAGTGGCTCAGCCTAGAATATTAGCCAAACTCCATAATACGATTTATGGGCCTGAAACCCTTGCGTTTTGGTAAGATAGCAAGGTCAGTATAGCAAACAGCAAGGATTCCCAATACTCCCTTGCATTTTTCAAGCTCCACTGTTAGGATTTATTGGCAGGAAACCTCTGCGATTTGGACTGGACTATTGCAATTTTGGACTGGACTGTTGCATGTTAAATCACTTTCATACTAAATTGACTTCAAATGTCTTGCAATTTAAGAAAAACTATGCTACAAGTAAACCGCAGGTATTTCAGGGCATTGCAGGGAAAAATATCGAATTATTTTGATATTGAGCACTAACCAAATTGCAACACTTAGGCAGATGCCCTTAGCCGATAATGCCTTGCAATAGAGTAGTAGGCCCTTGCATATTGCCAATATCTCTTCAATTCCTATAGGGCACTAGCAGGATGCAGTAATTCTACCTTGTGCGACCTTTAGCTGAAGCTGGTTCCTGTCATGTCCAAAATCGGAGTTTCAGGGGTCATAAACCTTTCAGTTATAGCCCTCTATTGTGGGTCCTTAGGTCATCTGTTCAGATTGGGGGAGTGGTTAGGACTCTGGCCTACCAATCAATGGGTCATGAGTTCAAATCCATGTCTAGGCTTTTTTGTTCACAGATAATTTTAAGAAGTATTATTGGTAGGTCAAAAATTGTGACAGTATACAATTCGGTTTTAAAGATCTTTTACACTAGATCAATATTTATAGTGTAATCTAATTTTGAATCAGTTGTATTTGAATATTTCTCAAGCCACCTGGTTGCATTGGGGGAGTGGTTAGGACACTGGCCAATCAATCCAGGGGTAATAAGTTCAAATCCATGCCAAGGCAACATAGCTTTTTTTATAATTGGTAAGAAATAGTAATATTATTTACAGAGAAAACCCAATGCAACAATACAAAACCATTTTAGATCTTAGATTTTAGGTGTTAAGGATCTTTACAACCGAGTTGTATACTATCACAATTTTTGACCTACCAAAATACATCTTAAAATTGTGTGTGAACAAAATAGCCTTGACATGGACTTGAACCCATGATGCATGGATTGGTAGGTCAGAGTCCTAACCACTCCCCCAATCTGAACAGGTGACCTAAGGACCCACAATGGAGGCCTATACTTGAAAGGTTTATGACCCCTAAAACACCAAATTTCGGTCATGACAGGAACCAGCTTCAGCTAATCAGCAGGCTTCTATAGTTAGCAGAGGAAAGAGCACTGGTACCAGACAAGATGGCGCTGTACAGTGATCATCTAGCTAATGCGGAATAAACGCAGAGTTTTTCCTACCTAAATCGTACTGTGGAGTTTGGCCCATATTGTAGCTTGAACTAGGCAAAGGTGGCCTTGCATTTTGGAATATCCGCAGCAGGACAAGTTTGCTATTTCACCAAAACGTAAGGGCTTCAGGTCCATAAACCATACTGTGGAGTTTAGCTTTTCCCAACCTTCAACAGCTATAGCAACTCACGTAGTGGTTAATCCTTGCCACAAGCCCCTCATCACAGATTATTCATTCATTAGGAGGAAATTATGATGAAGCGAATTTTATATGATGTAACGAGAACCAAGAAATGCAACGCGGCAAATATGATTAGGTTCACATCATCTCTCATGCATGCACTATCTACCTCGCAGGGATTGGTAGGCTATCTGAGTCATGTGTACGATGTGTCGACGGGTGCCTATGCGATTTGTTGAAGTCGGCACACCAATGGTCACCGACATAGTGATCCCTACAGGGATACTCTTCTGACTATAGATGTATGTCCATCTGCCTGAAACCATACACAAGTAAAAGGTCGACCATGTCTCCATGCCTCATTTTATCTGCAGCTCTACTGCTCCTAGAATTGGGTGTGCACAATGGTTGATACGGTTGTCAAAGATATCAACCACAGCAGGGGACCAGCACTTCTGATACCGTCTGAAAATAAGGTACGAGATAATTATAATAACAAGTTAACCGTATGTCACGGGGTAAATAATCGATGCTGGGTAATTCATCCAAATACTGGGTCATTCGCTGATAAGTAATTCAATGATCACTTGGCTCCTTGATTTTTTTGCAGCCACGTATAGAAAAGATTATTCAATATGCGGAGCTCCATTGCTTGGAGTCGCTCACATTATGAATGCATGAGAGTAACAATGAACTCTAGAGGAGTATTTTTGTAGTTTCATTTAGAATGCAGGGGACGTGCTATTAAAATAACACACCACTTCAAAGAGGGACAGGAATGAAAAGTACTTACGGGAAAAGAAGACTACGCCTACAGGTACCGAAGGATCGTAGGTAAAGGGGAACCTGAGTCTAATTCCACAGACGTGGATATTCAGAGGTAGTGCGGCGGTCGGACTTCCGGTAATCACCTCTGTAAGCATGTCCTCAGCTTGTCCCAGACGGTTTCTGAGGAAGTCACATGCCTCGATGATATCAGAGACGCACCTTACATACTCCCAAATCTGGCTGAAAACAAATGCACAAATTAGGTCTGCAATGCGCCATGTGTACTCCATTATTGGTCCACTATTAATATTTTAGTGACATAGTCCGGTGATTAAGGCTCAAAAATCAATTTCGTTAAAAATGAACCAGAATGTTTCCTATAGTCATACTTCATGTGCTACCTACTCTCATTCCATAGAATTCAGCTTAGAATTCAATTTTCTACTTTTGGAGTGCACGCTATTTATAATTTCCCCATTGGCAATAGACTGTAAAATATTATACCTGGGACACATCGGACCCTCTTATCCTGCACTTATTGCCCATAGATGAGATTGTGTTGTGACCCATCCTTCAAATATGACATTGTACTAACATAGGAAAAACATTTAAGTAGGGTCTAAAATATGGGGAAAATCAGACATTAGAATATGACGGCGGTATGATGTACCGGTATAGATGACGTTGTACCCAGTGTTAATCTAGCTAGGAGGGGGTGTCGGGATTAATCATGTGTTCCGGGGGGACGGGTTAGATTTCAGGCACATAAACTATAATATCAAATACTTTATTTCAAAAACAGTTCTGTACTTAAATGTTTGATAACAAAGCATGAAGGGCATGGGGATTCTTCTTACGTGCACAGTGGGCTTCTGGCTCCTAAGTTAGTACCAGGGACGCTTGGCGCCTGACTAATGAAGAGTTGCAGTGGGAGATCTTCAATGGGAATTGTGAATTCGGCATTAGGACATTCCGTCTGGAAGTTGATAAACTTTTCTGCCAACCCGGTACAGCCTGAAAGCACACAAGGCAGCATAAGTGATCACTTATGAGTATGGAATTAAAAACGCAAATTACAATCGCAAATAATTGTGAGGGGTCTGTGTCTATAAACCAATCGAGGCCTGTTTAATCCCACCTGTATTGCCCAGTCCATTATAGCCAAACTCCACAGTGCGATTTATGGCCTTGAAACCTCTGCATTTTGGACATATATATTGTTATTTATACATTGTGGCCTTTTTGAATTGTAAACGTATATTCATTCATCAAATGATTTTCCAAATAACGTCAGCATTTAATGTACAGATGTAACATGACAAGTGGTATAATAATCATGAGTGATACGGCATGTACGATTGTCCCTAGTAGTTAGGGCATTGCATTTTTAGAGAAATACAATCAGTAGGATGCATGTGCATCATGTGTGCTTTAGGCAGTTACAAAATTGCATAGTAACTTAACTAACATTTTAATTTGACACCAAGTATGTAGTTGATAATGGCACTGTACCAAGAGGCAGTTTTCATTGAGTATATATTGACTCCACACAAGGGGAGCATGTTTTATCACATTGTGCTACGGTATTTAGTTTTAGGCAATTTGACTGCACGGTATAGTGATGAGCATACATTGTTTGGTCACACAAGTGATGGGAGTGTAGTCTGGCATTGCGATCAAATGGTACACGGGTAGTATAATTAGACTTGATGGTATTTACGGCGCTTGGCCTCACATAGTGATATTACAGTAATTTTTACAGTGCGTTTAAAGCTCTGTCAGCTCTTATCGAGGCCACAGGCTGGTGCCAACTTGTTCCACAGGTCTATCCCTCGGTATAGAGGGCTTTTACGATAGCTGATCTTATTATCACGTGGGTAGACAAATTCTGCAGTATCTGCTGATCTGGTTCTTATACCTCCCGCTAAGGTTCTCCTAAATGTGAAACCCTTTTCCTTATGCAAATGCTCCCCTGAGTATAGGAGTTGATGTATTAAGGCTAGCAGGTGCATGTCAAATCTGACATCCAGATAATCGACATGGCAATCCTTATGAAGAACCGCAACCGGGTGCCTCATGTTGGTTAGTAGACATGTGCGTAAGCACCTGTTTTGGACATGCTGTAATCTCTTAATGTTAGAGGTTGTGAGGCCAGCATAAATGAATGAACAATAATCAATCACCGGCAGAATGGTTTGTTTATAAATCAGACAGGCTGTTGAAACTGGAAGTGATTTCCTGATTTTACAAAGGAGGTAAAGGCGTAAGCATGCAGTACTTACCGTACTGCTTACAGACTTGTTGAAATTTAGTTTATTATCAATGACACCACCTAGATATTCATAATCATTGACTACCTTTAATGTGTGGCCTCCCATTCTTATATTAGGGACAGGGCTTTTATCAGGCCCATTAAAAATGACTATTTGTGTTTTATCAGTATTAATGCATAGACCACTGGCATTAAACCAGTTGTACACTCAAGTGGCTTCAGATTGTAATAGGTTTTCAGCAATGCAAGCAGATTTGTGTTTCACATAGAATACTACATCATCTGCATACATGGATATTGAGCAATGTTGTAGAATGTTGGGTAGTGAATTAATGTAGCAAATGAATAGTAGGGGGCCCAGAATGGAACCCTGAGGGACGCCAAAAGGGACTGGCAGTGTTGATGAGAGGGTGTCATTACATATTACCTTCTGTTTGCGTCTGCCTAAATAAGCTGTTAGCCAGTTGGTGTACATAACTGGGAGTCCTAGATGCTCCATACGCTTAACCAGTTCAATGTGATGTATTGAATCGAAAGGCTTCCGTACGTCCAGGAAACAGGCGGCCACCACCTCCCCGTGGTCCCTAGCCTCATAAAGGTCATTGACCACAGAGAAGACAGCATCCGCTGTTCCCCTGGACGCCTGGAAGCCATATTGATGAGGTGACAATTTATTGTTATTTTCCAGCCATTTATATATTCTATTATAAATGACACGTTCCATTATTTTACTGGGTGTGGGTAACAGTGAAATGGGTCGCCAATTACCGATGTGGCGGAGGTTACCCTTCTTAGGTAGTGGCACCACTTTTGCAGTAGACCAGGACTGTGGGAAAGAGACATATTCTAAACAGGTATTTATTAAATCAGTCAATTTAGGAGCTATAATAAGTAGAGCGTCTTTTAGTACCCTCGTTGAGATGTGATCCAGGCCGCTGGATTTATGGGTTGTGATGTCTCTTACAATAGACATTACCTCACAATAAGTTACTCTGTCATTATCTAGAGAGGACTTTGGGACTTGCTGGTGCATGGGGGCTTGTTTTTTTAGTCTTAGTCTCCACTGTAACCTTGTCCCCCAGTTCACTGAACAAGTTAGTGCCTATGGAGGAAAAGAACTCATTGATGTACTCAGGTACCTTCTCTGAGCCACTGTTTGATAATGCATGACATTTCAAGCCTGCTATCTACAAATTGCAACAGTTCAGTCCAAAACACAAAGGTTTCCTGCCACCAAATTGTAACAGTCTAGCTTGAAAAAAGGCAAAGGTGAGTTGGGAACCATTGCTGTTTGATATATTGCTAACAGTCTAGTAACAAAACGCAAGGCTTCCAGTCTCATAAATCGTACTGTGGAGTTTGGCTATAATGAGGGATGCAATTACTGTAGCCACATGATAACCACTATACAAGCCATAATGATGTAGAAGAGAAAGTTGAAAAGTTACCATCGGAACAAGCCTCCTTATACCATAATACTGTAGTCTGGACAATCTGCATTTGTTCCATTGTAGCACTGTTGGCTCCACAGCTGTTGAACAGGTTATCTATACAGTCGGCAATGGGATTCTTACCAGCTGTTCTCTGATCAGGTCTCCTGCAAAGTGACAAGATACAGTACGGATTGGCCTCACAGTGTGATATTTCTGTTTTACCCCACAGTAATTTTTCAATGTAATGGGACAGCGGAAGATGAGCAATGACAAATACGGTTAGAGTATCCAGCCAATATGTGACTTTTCATTTTATAAAGCTGACCTAACTGAACGATGATGATAAACAACAACAATAGATAATTGATTGACCAATTTGGGTAGATTTAACCACCCCTTATTTATTAATGTAAAAAAAAAAATTTAAAAAAAATACACAGGTGTGGATCCCTGTTAGATGGTCATGGTCCAGTGAAGAAGGACAACCTTGACCCTGACCTGGGGCATACAGAGCCAGCAGGCCAGGTAGGCTTAGTATAAACCTAAGTAAACATATATAACCAACTATGACCAATCATACCGGTAGCATTATACTTATATAATTATGGGGTAATTATATACACAATAAAGCTGACCTAACTGAACGATGATGATAAACAACAACAATAGATAATTGATTGACCAATTTGGGTAGATTTAACCACCCAACACCCAAACACAAATAGGGTAAGGAATTATCTAGAAACTGCTAGAAAGTCGACGACAGTTTTATCTTTGGAGACCTTCCTCTCCAGAGTGTCTGTCAGATACAATAACACAGCGAGGGACCTCCAGTCTCCCCTGGACTTGATCTCCACCAGGGTGAAACCGATAGAGAATAGGAAGGAGGCCCCGCCTCTCCGCAGAGAATGACTGGAGACATCCTTGAGGCCCACACGACTGCTGAGACTTTTCAGTCGTGCGGAAAAGACACCGTAGGTCTGCGGTGTGCGACTACTGCCGGTCCCATACTGGAACAAATAGTCAGACGAATGAAGATGAAGACTTACTATGAGATGCTTCACGTAGGTAGCTACACAAAATATCGAGTCTTGGGCATAGCTGAAGGGGATTTCCAATGATCTCTCCCCGTACTGTATAGTCTTGGTTTTGCTCAACCTCAGCAGGACGCCCCAGGGTTTGAAGGTAACGTCAGACACCCGGATGGCCTGGTCACTCACCGTCACATGGGCCTTCCTCAACAGTCCTCTGAAGGCCATAATGGCCGCAGTCCACCAGCACAGATCGCGAGACGAGGACATGTCAAGCAACTTATACATCCTAGACAAATCCCTCGGAGACAAAGGCACAGCTTGTTTGACTGTATCACCCAACGATCTCTGCGCCCCCGCCATGGTGCGAGACACGGAAAAGTCCTTGGTCGATACCGGGGCAAGGCCATGCAGCTTCTGCAGATATACTACCGCACTGATATACTGCGTGATGGAAGAATATTTGAACTTCCGGCACATATGCGCGATATAGAGGCACAAAGTTTTTGAGTCACATGGTATAGGTGACAGGTCGTAGCGCGCGCAGAACTCATAGAAGTGTTTCCACTGTGACTTCCTGGTGAGTTTCGTGGCGGATGCCAGTGCCATGTCCTGGAGGCGCACCAACTCTGCTTCTAGCCGGTGTCGGTCTGTAACAACAGAGGGAGAACGGGGGATCAATTTGGGCTACACCTGGGTAGGACAACCTCGAAATGAAGTCGGCCACCACATTCTCCTTGGAGCGAAGGTAGAAACACACAATTCTAATATTAAACACAAAACACATCCAGAACAGTTCACGCAGCAGAGACATTGCGATGACGTTCTTGCTCCTGCCCGTTGCTAGCATACGGCAAACTTGAGTGTTGTCAGACCAGATCAAGATGGTATTGTTATTGAGCGCGCGACCCCACCTAGCCAAGGCCATCACCACTGGCTACACCTCCTGGACATTGATGTTCTCCAGAAGATTGTCAAATGTAGGTGGGGGGAAGTAGTGGTCCGGGAAGAAGGGGAGATCCTTAGCGCACTTGTCTAGCCAGACCCCATACAACCAGTCCGAACCGAGACTAGAGCCAAAGCCCCGTGACGATGAGTCGCAGAATATCTCGGCCACTGGATTAGAGGGCTGGAGTATCCGGGCCTTGCCATTGAACACACTAGCGAATGACCTCCACCATTCCAGATCTGCCTTGAACGTGGGCGACAGCCTTGCTCGGTCGGTGGGTTCTGACAGGGAATTGGTCAGATTAATCACTCTCCTGGAGAAGGTCCTGCCCCCGTGCACCACTGTGGCACAATGTGCCAAGATGCCCGATAGCTGTTGGAGTTCCAACTTCGAAGCACTGGTCTTTGTCAGAAAGTCACTTATCGTTGAATACAAGTTGTCTAGCTTTTCCGCAGGGAGGCTCAACTCCATGTCTACACTGTTCACCTCTATTCCAAGACAAGTCAGGATCTGGGAAGGGCCTAGTACCTTCTCCCACTTGATGTCAAACCCGAGGCGCCTAAGCACCAGAATGAGCATGTTCATGTTGACCTCACAGTCTTGCTGGGACGAACCCAATACCGTAAAGTCATCAATGTAATTGGATATCCTGTCTACACCACGGCGGTTGAGACACCGCACCACAAAGTCACCTAGCTGAGTGAAGAGCCAAGGGGCTGAGGCTAAGCCGAATGACAGGCACCTGTCCACTAAGACCTCCGGGCCCTCACCGAAATCCCAACGCAGACCCTGATATGTCACATGGTCAGGCAATATATTCACAGATCGGTATGCCTTGGCTAAATCCACGACCGCTAAATAGTCATTGGGCTGTAGCATGTCTATGATGTAGTCCAACCCTTTGTACGAGAACTTTTGACGAGTGGTGGACATAAAGTTGTTGATGCTAGCGTGAAGTGGGCGTTTGCAGTCTGTAATAGGCCTAACGCCTCCATCTTTTTTCTTGATGGCTCCCATGCTAGGGATGCACTGAGGTGCACCAACGGCCTTAGTTATCTTGCCTGCCTTCACCTCAGAAACCAGGAGTTCACTCATCATGACATTGAACTCACTACTGACAGTACTTCTATAATTGGATCGATCATAACCAGGGATATAGACATCATCCACAATATGGAAACCAGTATTTATACCCCTCAGTACAAAATCATCCTCAGAGCACATGGCATTGGGGAACAAGACATACTCAGCTGCTACTCTACAAGGCTTGAGTTGGGAAACTACAGGGCCTATCATGTGAACACAACTGCAGGTGCCCAATACACAATCACTGAATACTTCCACTACACAGTCCTCAATACACACACATGCTACCAGAGTTCTCACCCCTAAGGGCAATGTACCATTTGGCTTGACATTTACAGTAACAGCCCTAGAGCTGTTTTGAACTTGCCCTAGGGCATCACAACTAGTCCTCCCAGTAGGGGTAACAAAGTCTGGACCTAAGTCCTGTTCATCACCACTGTCATCAAAATCTAGGCCTAGGCCACTAGCACATACATCACTAGATGACACTAAGTCACCTGAAGGGTTTGACTTGCTTAACAATGTTCTGTCCCTAGGGACCTCACTGAGTGCACACTTAGCTTGTGAACTGGCAACACATTCATGTTCGCCGGGCGAACACTTATGTTCGTCGGGTGAACTTACAGTACTGTAATTTTGAGCAGAGCTCTGTAAATCAACAGAATCATAACCAAGGTTGATTTCATCGCCATTCTGAGCCTCTACCACCCCAGAAGCGACACATGCGACATAGTTATCGTCAACTGGCGACATTTCGTCTCCGGCCGCGTTGTTTACAGCCAGAGCAGCAGAAGACAAAGTACAATTGGAACGATTGCGGACCAACCCGGCTACTGAGCTGTCCGCAACCTCACCCGCAGACATAACAGGACCAGGGGAAGCCATTTCACTAGTTATTGCGGACATACCGGGTACATATTCGCCATAATCGATGAATTTACAATCCAGCGAAGCGCCTTGTTGATCCTCTCCACCACCGCGCGGCCATTTTGAACAAAGCACGCTGGGAGGTGAAGACGACCGGCTCGCTACATCTTTTTCGCTATAAGGCGCTAAACAGACAGAATTGGACGCGAACGACTCTAAAACACCCCTAGAAGTATTAATTGCGGACATATTGTCCGGTTTTCGGTCTAATTCCGACAATAATTCAATCGAATCGAGCGAAAGTTGCGACAGTGGCGCCCCCGCCTCCCCCGCGGTCAACGTAGGAAGCTTTTGCTCCCGCAGCCGCGGAACTCTTCGTGACGAAAAATGTGTGGAATGTGGAGGGCTACACTGGGGCTCTGGGCCCTGCTGGTGCTCTGTGTTTCCATGCTCCTCTCTTTGTACAGTCTGTTTACACTCACCAGCTGATGTACTCTGGGCTGCTGCTGGAGGTGCTGGGGCTGACTCTGGGAGTCAGGCTGTAGGCTTCTGAGCCTGCTTCTTGATGTTGGGGCAGTTGGGGGCCTTGTGGTCACCAAATCCGCAGGAGTAGCAGACATGGGGTTTCTTGCAGTTGGCCCCATCACAGGACTTGAAGTTGTAGTACCAGCATGGATAACCATCACCTCCTCCATCCCCTCCCCCTGACCCGGCAGCCTTCTTCTTGGCCCCCTTGGACTTCCCCGAGGTAGGCGGGGCCCCACCGCCCCCACCCCCGGTCTTGAGGGAACGCAGTCCGAGGTGCCGATTTATCAGGGTTTGGATGCCATAAGTAAGCACTTGCATCCCATCAGTGGATGCCAGACTCCGGACCGCTGCATCATATTCTAGGAGATACTTGAGCTCGTAGATGACTTCCGCCGACCGGTCCGACAAGTACCGCATGTGGGACAGCAGCTTAAGGGCATCATCGGTGCCCTTCTCCACATGCCGCTCCAGGAGACTGCACAGGCAGGAGTTGAGCTGTGCGAAGCTCTTGGGCCTATCCTGGCCATCTGGGAGATATCTGGTGATATCCATGTTGATTACGCGTTTGGCCCTCCTCCTTCGTCTGCGGTGACGCCTGGTACCGCTCGACTCAGACGACAGGGAGCTGTCCGACATAGGGAGGCCAGGCACCGGGAGGCCAGGCACTGGGCGGCCAGGCACAGGACCTGGGCTCGGGTGTGGCTGTCGGTTCTTGAATACTCCCAGCCGTTTAAAACCCGTACTCACGGCGGAGTTCAGCCCCTGGACAGAGGCTGACAACTGGGCGATGTCCTGTCTCACATTGGCTAACTCCTGTTGCTGGTCCTCCACCAAGTCTCTTAGCCCAGACACTGAGATGTCGTCCTCCTCAGACTCCTGGTAGTCCTCGTCGTCGTATTTGTTAAGGCCGAATAGAGAGCCATACTGGTCTCTGCCTGGGGCACCTGCAGACTGTGACCCCTTCACTGTGTGCCTGGTGACTCTCCCTGTGGGTGTAGTATAGGCCTCCTCCTGGCTACCACCTGGCTGCTGGCCACCTGGTACAGGCTCCACTTTCTCCAGGCCTAGAGCTGCCAATTCCTCCTCAGTCATTGCTGACATAGCACAGGCCTTGCCAGTAGGTGGCTTGTGTCTATGCAGGCATGTCTTACAGGCCCTCAGACCCAACATAGTGGCTGCACAAGGTAAAACTCCAAGAAAAATACACAGGTGTGGATCCCTGTTAGATGGTCATGGTCCGGTGAAGAAGGACAACCTTGACCCTGACCTGGGGCATACAGAGCCAGCAGGCCAGGTAGGCCTAGTATAAACCTAAGTAAACATATATAACCAACTATGACCAATCATACCGGTAGCATTATACTTATATAATTATGGGGTAATTATATACACACAAAATCAGAGTTTCTTATCGTGATAAACTATAGTCAAGGTGAGAAACCCATACGTCAATACACCCACAACAAAAGCACCCAGGAATAAACATTATCCGAGGGTTTGTGAACGTTTGTTTATTTAACAGGTTTTATTCATGTTAAGAGTTCGTATAATTAACATTTTGAAACGTTTTAATTCAAAGAACGTGGTTAAGACCCTGGCAAAATCCGATCAAGATGATCAATACTGCTGCTTTCTGGTAGAAGTTATTGGAATCACAGAAACTTCATTAATGTCAAAATAACGTTTTGAAACTAACTTCTTTCTTATTCCCTGTTCGACTGATATCATGACTTTAACCAAACTCATTTAAGTTCAGGACTATGCACCTTGTTAGTCCATTGGGAAATATTGTGGCGCCATCTAGAGGGATAGAGCCCAGATAGAGCAGTGAGACTGGGGGGATGTGCTTTGAGACTATGGCCGTAGAGGGGTGTCGCAGTGAGCCAGGGTCATTGGGCGCAGTGGGACACTTGAATAAATCTTTTTAACATTATATTCCACAAATTCCATAATGGCTACAGATTCAATTCTACTCCATATTTGTGACATGTATTAACAACCATTTTTTCATGACATAGATTGTTGGTTTCTGTTTAATACCAGTCAGCAGAAGCAAAAATGTAAATCAGTGTCCCACTCTGCCCCGGTCTCCCCTATCTACTGTGGGGCTGCTGATTTAGTGGTAGAATGTTTGAGGTCAGTGGTTCAACCCCCGTCATAGGCCTCATTAGAAGATGTGAGATAATGTAGGAAAACGTAGAGTCAACCCTTCGAATTGGATCAACTGGAAAAAGGTACCAGGCGGCCATTGGATCCTTGTACTGGTGAACCATCTTCCAACAACAACACTACAGCTCCTCTACAAAATGTATGGATCAACTTGGATAGGGCTTGCTCGCCCTTGGGGAATGACCGGCAATCACCTACTTCATGGAGTGCAGCTGAGGTGGAACAGGATGATTCAGATTATACTAAGGGACAGAATCTGCCAAATACAAGGGTCAACACTTTGAATGGTGTTAGGCATAAATATGGCGAACTACAATCATCTACTTCCAACCCAATACCAACCCAGCTAACAAAAAGTGCTATCTTACGTCAAAATAACCTTTTAAATTTTACATAACGTTATGTCATACTAAAGAGCCTTAGAAAAATGTTGACATATAACGTTATATAACGTTATAAAATGGTGTATAACATTATTTGTTTACTGGGAACTGATGCTGAGATTGTAACTCTGCTTGATCGCCTAAAAGAATTGACAAAACGAATTCCCCCCACCATGACAAATTATAACACACAGCTGCTTGCTAACCCACCTCCTGAAGCGCAGGTACCACAACAGAACCAACCCCTTCTTCAGAGGCTTAGAGTTATGGCCCAGCAGAGCATGCTCTTTTCAGATACTGAGAACACACTCCCCCCTACCACTTCCTCCACCACTAACCCCCAACCAAACCCATTGAGCTCTTTCTCCACACCACAAACCAAGACCACCACCCAGGCACAGTCCCAAGAACATTTCCCTTCACACAGCACAAAGCAAGTCCTATCTAGCCCACTGGGGGATCCTCCCAGGTAACATAAGTACATTGGGCCATGATTGGGCCAATATACCACTTAAAAATGGGCCAATATTGGCATTTTGATATTGGCCCACCGCTGGTTTGACCGCTGGCCCAGTAATGGCCCATGCTCGGAAAAAGGGATATTGATTTCATGTTGGCCCAATGGTGGGCCAACATTGCAATGTTTTTACATTATTCCAAGGTTAGAAATTAAACATTGGGGCAACCTTGAAATACATATGTCGCCCCAACATATGATTTTCAATATAGGACCACTGCAACAATTACTAATATTGAACAATACTATTTTTATGTGTATAATTGAATGTGCAAGCATACTAAAGACATGACTGTCAAGTATCATCAGTTTAGAAAAAGCCATTTCTGTCTTTTTAATCCATCTTGATCTCTATCCCAAATTGGTTAGACACCATACAAACTGTATTACTATCATTTAGGACTTATCTAACTCCATTACCCACACATGAGGTGTCTTCAAGTTACTTTTGACAAATTTCCACTGATGTCATGCAGTAAATGGCACTTTTAGGTATCAAATTTCATCCATGAACTTTCTCTGACCTTTAAACATGTAGAGCACACTGGGGATCACATTTATAACCCAATATGATGGCAAAGTAGGAGCCATCCTGTAAGAACTTCTTCAGGCAACATTGAATCCCCCTGGTGTAGATCACAGATAATATTGGACAAGTGTATTAAGAATTTATGTTGGTCCAACATCAGAAATAATATGATGGCCCTGAGATGTTCCAACGCTGGGCCAACACTGGGTCAATATCAGCCATATCAAGCATGGACCAGCTCTGGCCCAGCGGTCAACCCAGCAATGGCCCATTGTCGGAATTGCCAGGATGGGCCATCATTGTAATTTGTATATTGAACCAGTGTGTGCATTACCTACGATGGGCCATGGTTGGTATAACGATTGCGATGGAGTCGATCATTGCCGACATTGGCCCAATATACCCTTGCTACCTGGGCTGCAATGACTACGTTAACACAGTCAATTATAATGGCAACCATATCTCCAGCTTTTGCTCCAGAAGGACCTATTATACAGGCTCTCAAGGCGGCTGGTACAGGAACAGCCTGTTAGATATCTATTACAGTGTTAGGACTCCAGTACATTACTCTCACAATGGAAGACAAGTCAAGAAATCTAGGCCATATAAAGGTCCTCTCATGGAATCGTGCCAGCTTCCGTACACAGAGAAACGTTCTACAGAAATATGCTGAGGAAAATGAAATTGACATCATATGCTTACAAGAAACTAAGCAAAGAGGGGATTTCGATTTTTCTGGATTTGATGTCCACTATACTCCCTACAAAGACACTCCTTATTTGGGTCTTGCTGTCTTGGTCAAACGGCACATTTTGTCCACTAAAGTACCATCTTACAGCCCCAAGACACAGACCGATGCACTGACAGTGGCTGTTTAACTGAAGAATAAAACAGTCTACATCTCAAACCTATACCACAAGTCTCATGCAGACCCAAGGAAACCTCCAGTCCTGTCCTCATTACACAAAAAGTACCCAAACAACCACCTTGTTGTAGGTGATCTAAATGTACACCACTCTGTTTGGGGGGTCAACAATGATGATACTCCTGCAGGAAAGCGGCTACTAGCGAATATTGAAGAAACCAATAGCCTAGTCATTCTCAACACTAGGGAGCCTACACATAAGCTGGGGACCTATATAGATGTTGCACTGGTCTCTGCAGACTTATCGACTGGAGCTTCCTGGGAATTGGAGCATGGCATCATTTCTGATCACTTTGCATACATCGTTACACTAGGGGTAGAGCAAATTGCCCTTCCACCCCCAATACCTAGATTCAACCTCAAGAAAACAAACTGGCCAAAGTTCAATAAAAAATTAGCTTCTCTCTTGGGCAACAATGGCAACACCACTTATGGACAGCTGAGGGCAGCCATATTGGATGCACTTTCCTTTTCTACACCCGAGCTCAAACCTTTTCCAAGATCTAGACGGTGGTGGTTTAACTCTCCAGCCTGTAAAGCAGCTTCTCACCAGGTTAATCGTGTGAAAAAAGACTTTCGACGGTTTAGAACTGACGAAGAACTGGACCGCTTAAGGCTCAATCAAAAAATAGCTAGAAGGGTATATGCCATAGAAAGACAAAAAGCATGGCAAGCTTGGCAGGAGGAAATCAACCATCATACAGGCCTAAATGAGCTATGGAGAAAAACCCGCATCCTACGGGGATGCCCTCGCTCATCACCATTTCTTCCTGATCCACAATCAGAGGCTAACAGTCTAGTGGAAACTTTTGCCCAAAGGACCAGCACTGACAATCTTCCACTTGCACATCTCAGAGCTATGGAAGCAGAAAAGGAAGACAGGCTGCTCCGGATTTCCAAAGCCATTGATACCCCCAGTGGGGCAAATCTCGATGGTCCCATCACCCTGGGGGAGATACAATATCATATAAGAAAAACACCCAACAAGGCACCAGGATCTGACAGAATACCAGTCCAAGCCCTAAAAAACCTAGACACAAACAACCTTCAGATTCTCACTTCTGTAATGAACAACATATACCAGACATCCTCCCCTCCCCCTGAGTGGAGACAGGGATATGTTGTCCCAATCCCTAAACCAGGCCAGCCTACGGCTAAGAGACCAATAACACTATTGCAAATCACCTCCAAACTCCTGTAGAGGGTTGTTAGGGAAAGATTGGTTTTTGCCTCTGAGGCTAGTAAACTGGACACAGCCATCCCTCCTGATCCTGAGCAATTCGGTTTCAGACGGTTTAGATCAGCTCAACAGTGCTTTGCCACTAAAATGAACTTGATCTACAAAGCTGAGGATACAGGGAGTTCGGCCATTGTCATCTATCTGGACCTGTAGAAGGCATTTGAGATGGTCAATCACACTCTCCTTCTCAGTGCCCTTGCCAGCAGGGGGGTCCAGGACAAGGTCCTTGCCTATGTTAAATCTTATCTCCAGGACCGATCAATACGTGTTGGCTTCCAGGGATGTCTCTCAGACTATGTGGCGTTGGAAGGTGGGGTACCTCAGGGCGGTGTTCTCTCACCCACCATATTCAATATGGTCATAGCTGAGTTGCACACTTTAACACTGGAGAAAGCTACCCTACTTTCATATGCGGATGACCTGGCTATTGTGGTAGTGACCAGAAGAGACCTGCTCACAACAGCACAGCGTGCCCTGGATATGGTATTTAAAAAATGCCAGTCATTGGGGCTTAAGATCTCAACCAAAAAAACTCGAGCCATGGTGTACCATCGTGTCACACCTTCAGTGCTCTTGCATCTTGGCACCCAACCGATCCAGTGGGCCTCAGTTTGGAGGTACCTAGGAATTAGGTTTGATATCCGCCTAAACTTCAGAAAGGAAGTCTCTGATTTGGTTGAAAGAATGAGAGCCCGAGTCAACATAATGTGCTCCATCTCATGCCTTATGTGGGGAGCAAATAGGGAGAACCTCAAGCTCTTTTATCTGCAGGCCATAAGGTAGCTGTTGGACTACGCAGCCCCTGCTCTGTATGCGGCATTCCCAAATCACCTCTCATCAAGAGCCCAAACAAAAGCTCATAGGAGCCTCAGGGAGCAACTAGACAAAATACAGATGACAGCCTCAAAGATATTGGTTGGAGCTGTCAGAAGGGCCAAAAATGCAGTGGTTCACAGGGAGGTAAACTTACCTACCATAACAGACAGAGTGGCTCACATAGGCATGGCTTTCCTGATGGCTATGGCTTCTTCGGCCACTTCATCTCTGAGTCAGGCCCTGGAAGATGAGTTTCATTTGTTTGAGGCCACAGGAAATGGCTGCCAGGCCATCGGCTCCCTCTCCCAACAGTTTGAATGTATGGTATCAGCCACACACGGGGCAGGGGGGGGGGGGGGTTATGATCATCCTTGTGGCTCCCTCCCACATCCTACTAGAGGAATGCCAGTACATACCTGGATGTACTGTGGTCAAAAGAAAGCAGAAACCTCTCCACTAGTCCTGAGAGCTGTAGCGGCTGAAGAAACTGCAGAAATAAGTGCTAAGTTCCCAGAGGCCATACTTTTGTATACAGATGGCAGTGTCATGCCAGAAACTGGCCACTGTGGCAGTGACGTATACCATCCAGACAGTAGGCAAGAAGTGGCAGCACGGGTATCAGACCACTCTACCACTCTTGCTACTGAACTCTATGCCATATACATTGCAATACGCAATGTGCCAGGCTATGACATGGTAATCCATACAGACTCCATGAGCTCGATCCAAACAATCCAGGATCACCACTCTCCACACTTCATGGCACGCACCATACAGGAGGAGATAGTAAGAAGGCACAAACGCAAACTCGCTACAGTGCTCCATTGGATCCCATCACACATGGGTATATACGAAAATGACGCAGCTGATGCAGAAGCAAAAAGTGCTGCACTTTCTGATGAGGCTGTGTTACGCTACAATCTTCCCTCCAATAGACAATGTAAAGCTTCTCTCCTGAAGTTTCGTAAGTCTCAAATGGAAACCACCCAAACCAAACTGGACTTGGATGATAAGAACAAAAACCCTATCTCCCAGTCCAGGGACTGGCATCAACGAGTCATGGCAGACTTAGAACCAGTTCCACCTAACATCAAGAGGAGTGCACAAACTAGCATGACACGCTTCCGGATTGACTTCAGGCGATGGGTAGACATTCCCAACAGAACTAAGTGCTTCTGCACTACAGAACAGTTCTCTGCAGTGCATATTCTTACTTCTTGTCCTGATGCAGACTACAAGGCCTTAGAAGGGCTTGCATCTCAGATGGGTCCTGATGCCACTCTGGAGGACATAGCTATTAAGGTCCTCCAGGAGGTGGCTGTAAGGGACTACAAGCCAATTGTTGATTTCTGCAAGGACAACAAGTGGCTATTATGGTAGAGCTCAGGTTCCATCAAACCATCCCACATCCTATCCACTCCCCTTGGAATGGGCTTCATGACATTTAGCCACTCCTGTACATAGCTGGCCACCCTGGCCTTTTTGCTTCAATGCTCCACTGTGGACTGTGAATACTGCCTGCATATTCGACACCTTTCTCTTTTGGCATTACTCGACAATATTGGCCTACTTTCAGTCTCCTCCCTTTCTTTATGGGAGGAAACCCACAAGGGGCCTCCAACATTCAAAAGTTTCTCTCCAAGCCCCAAAGACATAGCCCATTTCCCTTGGAAGCATTACTGCTTATAACAACATCATTATTTACTTTCTACAACCACATGTTATAATCTCTCCATTTAATCTTACCTATAATACAACCAGAATTTATTTGTTTCTTATGATTTAGTAAACAAAACAAAAAGACTTCTATACATGCCAAAAAAACTACAACAACAAAAAACAACAACAAAAACAACAACATATATCCCAACCCCCTCCGCTATTGTAAGCTATACCCTAGTGTTTTGTTCCCATCTCATCATTTGTCCAATGTTGTCCTAGTGTTGTGTTCATGCGTCCTGTGTCATCCCCGGATCGGCTCTTTATAGCAAAAGGGTCCTGTCCTGTTACACATCCTTGGCGGGTCAGCCCTGTAAACACACTACCTAATTTCAACGTAGGTCAGAGGTTTGTACAGGTTTTCTTCCAACCAAAGGTTTGAATTAGGAGTTTTTGCAAGGTTTATGAACGTCAAAACGTGAAGGTTTATAAACGTTCTACCAACGTTTAAACATGATTTACGTTTTTCTACCTCATTCAAACGTAAATAAATGTAATAAACTTACGTAGATCAACGTTGAAATGCATATTTTCTCAACTTAAATTGTGTATGTAACTCCTCAGTGTCCCACTAGATGGAAGCACCATTAAGTATGGAGAGAATTATACTGCCCCTTAGGAGATTTACTACATACACACATACACAACTCATGATGGTTATGAATATAACGTCATGGAAATTAAACACAAATCATTGTATATTCATGTTTATGAAAGTAAATGAAAATGGTGAATGTAAAATATATGTACTTAGGCATGGTAATGATAAACACCACAATGCTGGTAATAAAATGAACACAAAGCCTCGGTGCAGCCAAAAACCTAAAATGTATATCCTATGCTAGGGATACTATGTTTACATGTATCAGACTGTTCAAAGAATTTAACAAACAGCTCGAAATACAAATCTAATTTAGAATAAAATAGGGGTTATGAAATAAAATAGGGGTTAAAAAATAATAGTACCCCGGTACTCATACATAAGAAACGTTCTTGTGAGTATCAATGGCACATATGTATGACTGTGTAAGGGTTTTTACCTGGAATTTATATGTCAGTTTATGCTTTATTTTGATGTTTATTTACGTCTAAATGACGTAGAAAAACGTAAATCACACATAGACGTCTGTTGAACGTAAGTAAACCTTCACGTTTTGACGTTTATAGACCTTGTAAAATTACGTAGTTTACACTCCAAATCAACGTAGATCTACGTCTGAATTACGTATCTGTGTTTACAGGGAGGGCGTTAAAAGTTTATCATCATCATCATCATCATCATCATCATCATCATCATTATAGGTACGGACAATTTGAGAAAAGTAAAGTCATCTGAATACAAATTGCACGTACCCACAAAGGCCTGCATAGTTGCCTTGCATTAGCTCTTGTCCGATGGTGTTTATTCTGTTCTCAACCTGGTCAATTGTATAACCTCCGTAAGGTCCAGCGAGCTCCCCCACGCCAACAGCGTAACTCAGTTCCTGTGCACACGTGATGCCAGCAGTTACACAGGGTGGGATGTTAACTGAGAAAAGAAGGGGGGATATTATATTGACATGTTCTATAGAAACGTTATATCTTTTTTTTTTGAGATACAAGATCTACTATGCTTAAACTCTGGAAGGGCCATATTCAATGCCGCAGGCTGTGTGGGAAGTGCCCCAGCCCCACGCACTCGTGAAATATGTTAGGAACGGTAGCCATTTGATTTGATTTGAAGCCATTTAATGAAAACAACTTTTTATTAGCCCATTCAATACGGCAACGTTGTACTCAATGGGAGGGGGGGGGGGCATTGAATACAGCTCTCCCTGTACTAAAGCATAGGAAACCTTGAATAAACTGATAATCTAAATGCCCCAGCACTAATTTGTATTGGCTATCCCAGGTTAGTCATAGGGACATTAGTCAGAATGATGAAATGATATTCAAAAGTGACTGGGGCAAAGAAGAATATGACTAATGCCTTACCAAAAAGAACTTTACCTAGCACTCACACAAATGGAAAGAATAGGGTGAGTTGGTCAGGGCTGACTAACCTGACAGTATTAACTATTAAACCTAGGTTGGCCACATTAGCCAGTACTGACTAGGGTCAGAATATCAGTGTAGTGCACTGCTTTACTTGGATACTTACTTTCCCAGTCGGGGTTAAAGACGAAATCAGGTATTCGAGGCAAGAAAGAATTGCAGCCACCAACGAAGAACGCTTTATCTAGAGCACTAAGAGCTCTCTCAAAATATTCCCTGGGAAGGATTGGGCATCCTTTCCACAGCTTCCATGCACAGGTCACTGCACGAGTTGCATATCTGTAAATTACATAATGTGTTAACTATATATATATATATATATATATATATATATATATATATATATATATATATATATATATATATATATATATATATATATATATGTTTCATCTACAATCACGTTCGTGAATAATCTATGGTGAGGAAACTTAATATATTGCCATGATATATTTCTTTGGCTTGGTTATGTAGCAAACACACGGTATAGAAAAAAAACACGTTGGAAAATGAGGAGGATTTAGGAGAAGGGTGGACGTGGTGTTGTGCCTCCGCTACTACACGCAGATCTGAACAGGTACCCAGCTAACAAAAAATCGTTATTTTACGTCAAAATAACGTTATAAAATTTGGTATAACGTTATGCCATAGTAAGGAGCCTTAGAGAAACGTTATATAACGTTGTAAAATGTTATATAACGTTTTTTGTTTACTGGGTAAGCTTTTTTGGTTGCTCCCTGACATGCATTTGGTGACATGTGACCACATTTTTTGTAATGCTGTTCACTGATTGCTGGAGCTGTGAGATGTAGGTCAACTTCACTTATTCCTGTCCCAATGGGGACACTCAAAAACAAAGTGCAGTTTAAATAGACCCAGTATAAAACCAGGAATAAGAAACTTTAGTTGTTTGAAGGGAAAATATCAACCGAGGAGGATGTTTTTATGTTGGGTATTTAATAGGCTTTTAAAATACTTACTAGGCTTTTAAAATACTAACTTAATTTCATGGGCACTATTCTCACCAAGCATTTTCTTCTTGAGACAATCAAACATGTCAAACTGTCTATAGTGGAAACTCTTCCTGTAATTGACAGACCCTCATGCAAACTGTCAATAATAGTATTTCTCTGCCTTATTGACCCTGCTATGCCATTCAATGACATGGTGACATCGCGAGTAACGTGATTATGTTGCCAAGTGACGTCATTAAGGGCCAATCATAAATCGCAAAATCCCTTGGAAACATCATGACATTGTAAATTATGTCGTGACATCTTTAATGACATTCTGACGATGCCAGGTGAGGGGCCGTCCATAAATTGTGTCACACAAATAAGCAATAATTAAACACCCACCCACCGCCTTGTCACGCCTTTCCCCATGCCTTATCATTGTATGCCACACTTTGACCAAGACCCCACCCCCTCCGGCCCGACATAATTAATGGGCAGCCCCTGACATCATTGCAAAGTGACGTCATCCCAGTTATGACATTGCCAAGTGACATCCCATTGCTTACTGACCTTGCCCACTGACCTTGCCCACTGACAACCAATGACAGCCACCAAGTGTGAGGTTGCACTATACTGTGATATTATTGGCTCATCAAAAGTATCATTACAAAAAGTTCCCTGCATTTGGTTTGAATAAAGGTGTATAAGAAACTGGTAACTACAGACATCAAACTGCCACTATTAGCATTTGTTGAGAAGCTGTCAATAAGAGAAAATACTATCATACCGTCGCGTTTAAAGCGCTGGGTTTTGAATAAGCGCCGGTCTTTGACACGTACCGGGGGTATAGGGGTCTTGAAATAACGCGTAAGCACTAAAATGGATCTTGAATAAGGGTAATCAGCCCTCCAAACCTGTAAGCGTCGGGGTGCTCATAAACGACGGTACTACAGTTGATAGTTTGGGTGAGGAACTATCAATAACACGAACAAATACCACGATGCCAGTATGAACTGTCAATAGGAAAATACTATTCCACAATTGACAGTTTGTAGATGACACATTTCTACTATTGATAGGTTGGTCTGTCAACAGCAAGATAATAGTGGTCCAGCAATGGATAGTTTAAGCTATCACTGTCACTGTCACCATGAGAGAATTCCTTTCTCTTATTGACACCTTGAATTTCCAAAAAGAGCGTTACCCTGATTACATGCTGGTGTTGACAGTTCGAACTATCAATGAGCGAATATCATGATAAGATTACTCAAATTGTCCATCTTTACATACTCGCAGTATCCAGCCAAGTGTGCGTCTGGGAATAGCCTTGGGAGGTTCCACGAGCATTCGTCATGCGTGTCTAGTAGAAATTTTGAGAGGTTCAGACAACCTGTAAAGATAAAGATCAATAGTGGAATAATAAATTATATTAATATATCATTATATACCCAGCCAACAAAAATACGTAATTTTGACACACTGTAAACGTTTCCTGAATGATTGCAAACCTTTGTTTTTAACTTTTGTTATCCATAAAAACGTTGACTCCAAATAATGTATATAAACCTATTAGACAAACGTTCGGAAGTGCAAGCTTGTTCCTATGTTACCTGGTCTCACGACTTTGTAACAACTGGATAGTCTTTGACCGGGTGACGTCCTTGACCGGCAAGATTAAAACAGTTGAAAAGGGGCCTATTTAGAAAGAAATGCGGGGGGGGAAAGTTGATATATATTATAACACTATATATTAAAAAATTCCTGGCATTTCCGTCTACATAGCCCCCCATTTCAAATGTTTTAATCTTGCCAGTCAAAGACGTCACCCGGTCAAAGATGTCCCTGGTCAAAGACGTCACCCGGTCAAAGACGTCACCCGGTCAAAGACGCCACCCGGTCAAAGAGTATCCAATTGTTACAAAGTCATGAGACTGAGCCTGTAGCCGAAAGTGCTGAAATTGCTAAAGATGCTTACTGCTGCAGTCTGTTGCAATCCTGTCAGCAATCTTGGTGAAGTTATTGCGTACAGCGGCATAGCCGTCCTGCTGCTGCGGTGTACAAGCACCCGTAGACAGCCCTATACATGTTGACACTCCTCTTAAAATCTCCTCTGTTGCCCTGAATATGGAGCAGAAATAATAGATAGTGATTTAAACATGAGTTATCTATATTTTATATGGTGTCATATGTGCTGTAGATAGGCCTACCCGGGTAGGCCTAACTGCAATAACGACGTAAAGGTACAGTATACTACTAAGTATCTTATCTTATACTTTTTTAATGGATTTGAATATATGAAGGTGCAATGTATTATGTAGATCTATGTAAAACCTTATGTGTAGATCTGATATTCAAAAATGACTAATTGTCTAGCCCCAAACAATGTGTAAGAAGGCTTTTCTAGAGGTGTACACTTTAAAATGCTATTTATCTATGTTACTTTATACAGTTTTTATTTCATGGTGAATATGTCAGTTAGACTTAACCAAGGAAGGCCGTATTTCACAGCCCCTGTTAAATAACCCTCTCCCGTGTTTCACAACCTTTCAAAATGTTGATGAGTTTATCACTATAAAATAACGTTTTCATATCAAAAAGTGGAATTTTGATGAATATTGCTACTAATGATATGAAATAAACACGAAGGAGCACTTTTATAGTTCCCCTCTGGGGGCTATTTCACTTGGCTCGTCTCTTGAAATAACCCCCAGTTGGGAACTATACAGTTTGACCTTTTCTATGTATTTGAGGGGGCAGGGTGGTTGTACATATGAGGAGGGGGGGGGGGGGGGCAGGGTATTTGAGAATGTTTCAGGCGGAGTTGGTCAGTCAGTCTATACCTGAGGGGATGTAGACATTTCTATTTGAAGGGTGTGTGTATCTGAAGGGTGGGGTGCAGAGTCCATTTGTATTTGAGCGGGAGGGCAACGTGTGTGTGTGTGTGTGTAGGTGGAGGCGGTGTGTTTAAATAAGTGATAAACTTTTATAGACTACTGGGCATTACGAATTAAAATACCATTGACTTTGATGATATAATATGTGCGTATATCACAAGTAAAAATGTTTGTATTCAAATATGACAATAAAAGATACTTTCATACACTATTGGGTAAATATTACGAATCGAAATATGACAGACTTTAATGATATTCTATACTGGAAACTGTAAAATTAAGTTTGTCCCGTATCCACTCATGCATAACCTGAAATTATATGTAGTCTAGACTTAGTGAATCTTAATTACATGCAAAGCTCATCGTTGCTCAGGGATGCTTGTGCGAAGGTAGTCAAAAGATCAAAGGAGGTGAGTCCACAGATGGCAACTGATTCTGGGATGCACAATGGCGTGTTTGGTTCTTGTTTCCCTGAAAAAAAGAAGAAAACTTTACAGATTTTAATTTGGTGTTTCTATGTTTATCAAATCATCTCGAAGTTTTGCTCATCACTGTAAATGAGTAACTTGCAAATCATTAAACATTTTCTGATTTGTACACCTTAACAAGATATCCATAATATTCAAGATATGGTAGGAGAAAGGTTTTATACACTTTTAGATCTATAACTTGTGTCGATGATTTGCATATCCCCCCAAGCAAGAGACGGGTTGTAGCATGTGACGGATGTAGGTATCGCATTTCAAGTGGGGGTCTAGCGTAAGCACTAAATATCTTAATGACGTTACTACTTACAATCTAACCTCATTTATTGACAAGATAACATCTAAGGAATTTAATTTCTGCTTAGAGGCTATGAAATACCACTTTTGTTCTTTTAAGAATTTGCTGGAAGCATCCTGTGGAGACTCAGTGTGTCATCAGCATAAAATTGTATGGCTGACTGAGGCTAAGTCAGAAACACATTTTGGTATGGCATTGACGCACAACAGGAACACTAGCAGGCCCAATATGGATCCCTGGGGGGACACAGCGGACCACCCTCACACTCAGAAAAGTTAGCGTCATTGTCGCTAAAACCACTCTCACATGAAAGTCAGGCAGAAGAATGAATGATATCACACTACATTTTAATGATGCTATGATACCCTCCAACTTACCAACTGCTGCACAAATGCCTTTAGCATTTTGAATATTGTTTAGATCTCTGTAGAACGTTGTGTTGAAACCTGGGTTGAAACCACTAAATGGGCCTATGAGGGAAATTGCACAGCCGGTTATACTATCAATCGCCGTTGTGTAAATTCTGTTGCAATAGATAATTGATATGAATTTATTTCAGTATTGCCAGTGAAATGATATATAATATGTACATATAACACTGAATGTACTGTGTTGTTTATGGCCACCGTCCACAGAGCATAAATCGGCCGTATATAGATAAAATTGCCATACATTTCCTATGTAAATTGCGCATAAAATGGTATATACGGCCGATTTATGCTCTGTGGACGTTGGCACTCAGTCAGAGTTCATAAAACCCGTGATCTGTGCATCATTTAAGACCAACACCCACAATGTGTCCTGTGCCTTGGAAGACTTTGCCTTCTATCCCTATTGCGATCTGGTAGCCTTGCATATACTCCAATTTGCAAGGGATTTATTGCAAGGGTGCTTACTTCAAATCCCACTGTTGTATTTAAATAACCTTGAATCTCTGCACTTTGAATCAAATTGACGTAGTTTATACAGTTTAAGTTTTGTATTTTTGGGAGGTACTTCAGAACACCTTTGGCTATTATATTCCATTGATTGGAGAGAGGTTCCTAATTGCAACAGATTGCCAAATCACAGAGATATTATATTATACATCGCAGGGAAAAATATTAATTATATAGATCTTAGTTTGTGGCCAATTCGCACCAGATTTATTGCAGGTATACCTCTCTCTTTTTTTTGTGGTTACATCTGTTGAGAATTGGGGGGATATCCCCAATTCACAACAGGTCCCCAATTCACAAAGAGTTTCCAGCATAGATCGCGCTGTGAGGTTTGACCTTAACGGAGTATCACTAATTTTTGGAACAATGTCTGGGATTATTTCATTATGTCCTATGACCATCCATTTGGTCTTGTCTCTATTTATTAGTTAGTGCTGGAATATCTCTGCGAATTGGCAATCTGTTGCGAATTGGGAAGCCTGCTCCAATTCGCAACAGATGTGACTACAACAGGCAGATAAAACTACAAGGGATCTGTTGCAAATTACAAAATAGATCTAAATAATTAGATAATATTTTTTCTTAACAGGGAAATCTCTGCGAATTCATTATGCACATAATACACATCATTCATCTGATGGATCAGGGGGCCACTCCTATTTCTGATGATACACAGACACCCGTTTTTCTTGAATGAGATTTGAAACTTGCAATCAGATGTAGGAACCCTTCCATTTTGGAGTATTTTATATAAGCAAGGCTCCTAGAACGCCATAGGCCTAGAATGCAGAGAGTTACTAGTTTGTAGTTAGTTGTAGTTTAATATTTTAATTTTACCATATATCACAATCGAGGGGCGCTTTTCAATACAGCCAAAAGTATGACAAAAATCGAGCGAGTTATGCCATAGAGTCCTTTGTCAGAGATCGCCTAGTGGGTGTTGGCCTTATCCCAGTGGGCACAGAACATTGAATCAACATTGATAAATGGTTGTCAATGTTGATTCAGTGTTGATTTAACGTTTATTCAACATTGAACTCAATTTTGTGCCCACTGGGATATGTTTTTGTACCTCTGCTACTGATCTATGAAATCCCAGTAATTCATATGATTTTACATTTGTTACTGTAATATTACATGCATAGTGTATCATTTATTTTTCACTTGAAATCCCGAGAACATTGCATTATCGTCCACCTGTAAGTGGAATATCATTTGGTTGATCAAGTGATTTTTTTCTCAAAAGAACTGTTCTTCAAAAAGAGAGTACAATTATATATGGCTATATCATGAGGGAGTTCTGGTAAATAACTTAATAGGAGTACGTACCCACAGTAGGTAGTGATGCTGAATATATCGGACTTCTGTAGGACACTTTGGAAGTCCTGTGGGGCTGTAACAAGGTCAGCCCACTTACCGAATAGGGCACCAACATCCCCAAACAGCTCAAACAGTCTACACCCTGAGTTGGTCAATGGTCGTCTTGTCACCTCTGTCAGATACACATAAGGCTGCATTAGATAATGGGTGGGGTACGGCCTCATTACAGGACACTCTTAAATCTAAGATGACAATGAAGGTTCTACTACACAGCTGTACCATGGAACATTGGTCTCCATGAAAAATCATTATTAAAGTCAACAATAATGCAAGACATATGTTTCACAATATGCTAAGAGAGACATCAACTTAAACAGCTTACGGCCTTGCGGGTAAAAGCAGAACGGGGCACCAGCTGAACTATCAAAGCAGCAGCTTGGATTCTGGCAGCGTGCTTGGGCGATGCCTATGTAGCCACAGTCGATGCGCTCCTCCGTTGGCACACTACATTGCAGTGGATCTGAAACATCGCCGATAACAATCGATCAGTTGAAAAACGAGACCGAATAATAATTAAAAAAATAGAAAGAAAAGGGACAGAAAATGCAGTGCTGCCACTGTCAGAAGTGAGTGTAGCTGCACAGCGAGATATACTGTAGCTGCACAGTATAAAAGGAGGTATTTTTGGTTTCCAGTATGACATACTGTACAGCTACACTCACCTACTGTAGAACACCACGAAGTCGTATAGCCTTGGACCATCAATAGGAAGCTCCTGATTTAAGTTCTCTTTTAGGATACATGTAACAACGATGGTCATCCAAACCCTCTAGCTGCTAGGTTGATGTTTTGAGTCCCTAAGGAGCTCACATAAGGATGAGGGATGTAGCTCAATTAAACATAGACGTAGCCTTTGCCATTTGCACTGCATTCAATGTATGTATTGAATGAGCTACAAGGGACCTTTAGCTACAACATAAAGCTCGTTTAACGAAGACGTAGCGGTATCGTCTGGGTTAAATGAGCTACATCGGGGTTGCTAAAGGTCCCTATTGTGGCTACATACTATGGACGGGCCTTCTCACCGGCAGGGCAATGTATATCAAATACTAAGTTTATGAGATGATGATTGTTTGATTGTCAACATATGAAGGTACGAATCTTTTGTAAAATGTATGGTGAAATAAACAAGTTAATAAAACCTAAAAAATATGTGTAAGGTTTTGGGTCTTCAAACTGATATGGTTAGAATATGGCTTTGTGGGATACATTTAAGTTCCTCTGTAAGGCCAAAAAAAGAGAAAGTGTGTTTCGGGTAACATGGCAAGAAAATGTAGAGTCGGTAGGTCGGATTTTTTTTTTAACCTTTTTTTTTTTAACATGAAAGTACTAGCCAGCCTCTCTGAAGACCCTAAAATTGACCAAAAAAGGGTAAAAATACGAAAATTTCTTCAAATTGCATAAAGAAACGTATGGTCGGCCCTTTTTTGATAGGGTCGGTCGGGTGACCTGAAACAAACCTCCTTTTTTTGGCCTAATCAGCTACTACAGATTCCATAGCTCATTTCACCCTTTTATTTTTCTCCATCATCCTAACTCATGTTTTATGCCCCATCGGCGTCAGGGGCCAAGGTCATCCCTCACCTCTTTATCCTACCACTACTCACCACTATTATAGTAATATGTATAAATGTACAACATTTATTGGGTCTCTACGCAAACCTTAATTTGGAGTTTCCAGCCGATGGATTGTAGTTCTGTTTTGGTGCTGATAAAGTTTCAGCAGTCACGTAAAGTCATGAAAATGATGTGACCAAATTGAAACAAAAAAGATTAGCGTAATGGGGAAGGCATTTGTCTTGTAATACATGTACTAAGATCTTGGGTTCGAATCTCATGGCGACCATGACTGTTATAATCATTTACAATAATTCGCTGTATTTGGTCAGATTTTATGCTATATTTGCTACTTATTCATACCTACAGTTATGGTTATATTTTATGGGAAAGGCGTGAAACAAACGTTCATATCACGTTACAGACAAACGTTTGGCTATAGCATTATAAAAACGTTATTTTGTGTCAATGTTTTTTCACATAAAAAAAACGTTCTATTTACGTTTTTGCAAACGTTTGCAAACCTTCTACAAACGTTAAATCCTGGTAGTGTAAACGTAATTTTGTTAGCTGGGCCCTTTGATGTGTACAGAAATCCGACTGGAAACCGCAGTGCAAACTTTAAGATGTATAGTAGTATATAAGGACAGCAATGTAGGGGAATGTACCAATGTTGACTACTAATGCCATTGAAGTCATGATTACTTCAGCCTGTCAGTTTGGAATGGCTGAGAGTATATGTTTTTATAATTTATCTCTCACTAATGTCAGTGATGTGGTCAGCATTAATCGGCGCTATGATGGTATATGTATGATGTACTTTTACGTAATGCCAAACCTTATCTATAGCACGGGGTGCAGGGGTGATCTTTCATCGGTCACATTTAGTAATTTGCCAATGTCTTTCAGGTACTGATCCGGCCAATTCTAACGGTTTATCTATGAAAGACGATAGAAGATGTACGTGTACTTACGTGGGGTATAACAATGTATGACATTACTCGTGGAGTCATCAAAGCAGCAGCTATTCAATGCACACTCCTGTCCAGATATCCCATCATATCCACACTCCCTGCGCAATTCTGCAGCAATGGGCACGCACTCTGCGGGCATGCCAGCTGTGTAGAAATAACACATCAAACGTTATCATAGATAACGTCTAACCACATTGTGCGACAGTCGCATACATTAACAGCACTGTCCAGTATTCGGCCTAGGTCATATGTATATATACCATAAAAATGTAATAATGTTGTCAGTGTATCAATTAGAACATGACAAATATACTACATCTATTGTACGGAAATAATTCATGAATTATTATGCCCCAAACCAAAACTAATTTAGATTATACAACAACTAAGGTTTATTAGGGAGTGCTAAATTTCTAATAACAGGGGGGGGAGGTAAACATTTTCGACTCCTTGACCGTAGGGAACAAATTTTGACCCCATGGAGGGTGGGGAGGGGGTGTTTAATGCTTAAAGTAGGCTATGTAAAATGTATGCATAAAGTCCAATAATTACTTCTATGATAACAGTCTACCCCGTCGTGGCAGCATCCTCGGTCTGTGCATTCTGATACAGTTAATGGTCCGCATGAAATGCGTAGATTTGCGGGAATCGGATTTTCACAGGCCTGTGGAACGGTTGGAGCTAGAAACAAACCAAAATGAAAGTGCATGAAACAGGAGTATATTGTTGTATTTTTGAATATATAATTATGTTCATCTGCTTCTCGCCACTATCCACCGGACTCTAATGGACTGTTTTTAAGCACATTTCACGTAGGAAATGTATGGCTTAATCGGCCGTAGGGTAGATTCACTACTTTCGGACACTCGTTGCCACTGCCAATGCAGCCTTTTCCCCATTGAGTATAGGCAATGCCCTATTGCACCTACAATTGATAATGACCTAGACCCTATGTATAATATAAAGTGTTTAAAGTATTTCCACCTAAATATTGTCACTCAAAGACCGCAAATTAGAAAGTTTAATTTTACCTGAAGTCGGACACTTAATTCTTATTTGTTTTTGTAAGGAAATAAAAGGTAGAGCAATCGGACAGGGATGATCCAATACAATAGTCTCAGGGAACAATTCTCATTAAAGATAAACTATATGTGACCAGGCTAGGGAAAAGACCCATCCGGGGAGGAATTAGTATTCAAAGTTGGTGCCATACCCTTTAAAACGAGATATCATGAGCTAGGAAATTCCTGGTAGTTATGTGGGAATAGATTTTCAAAGATTGGTACATATCAATAACTGAAAAAAGTAGATAAGCTCTAAAAGCATTGCATCCCATAATAAATAGCGATAATTATGAAAAATCAGTTTTATTGATAAATAACGTGTAACGGGTTGACTATAAGTCTAACGTTATCGTTGTATATCTATTGTATGTTATAAGATGTAACACGGTTCTATTGTGTTTAATAACTGTTTTATTCATATAACTAGTGTCGTCGGTTCGTTACATACACCGACTCCTCTAGTTCGGTTATCTATACGGTAGTGTACCGGTACCACCTTCGGTTACCGTCGGTAGTTGTTACATAATCATTTTACATAACTAAACCTAACAGGTGGCGCTGCTAGTACGGTCACGTGGCTACGCAGCGCTGTATATAAGACGGCTACTTCCCCATTGGAAGTCAGTCAGGTTTGGGACTGTCGTGACATGACCACCCTGTGCTCACGGGCTTAACTCTATGCTATAGGGTTGCCTACTGTATTATATATCTGTTACTGATCTTGTATAGCTGATGGTTATACCTGTACTATAATACACCAAGAGTTTCCTATAATAAAGTCGCCGTATATTACAGTCTAATTTACCTTGTCTGGTTTTTGTACTCAAGTGTTACAACCGTAGTAAGAGACCAACTACATTGGTGCCGTGACCACTTGATCGAACCGAACTTGATAAGGTATTAAATAGACTTACAGTATATGGACTACCTATACGATTTTGTCAGCTCGTTCAGCGGCAGGACTAAAACCCCTGCTGAGGAACGTGAGGAAGCCGTACAAAATGTACGCTTCTTCACAGGCAAAACGAATAGGGGGGAGAGCCGGGCAGCCTTGGAGGTGCCCGGTGACAACCTCTCCCAAGAAGCAATAGGTGATCCTATTGTGGAGGCTTTTGCTCCCTTTCCACGAATCTTTTCTGTCCTGAGGGTCAGAAAATACCGGGTAGAGAGGCTAAAACTCTCAGCCCTGCTCCCGTCGGTTCCACACCGACGGTAGCGGATCCTTCATTGGATCCAGACACTTCGGTCTTCACTGATGGTGCCACTCCCCTAGTAGCAAGCCCGCACGGGGCCAATTTGGTTTTAGCTCGGATTGGCTGTTTGAAGTCGGGCAAAACTGAGCTGGGTTTCATGTTGGGCAGATGGCTGGGCTGAAGTGTGGCCCCGATTGGGCTGCCCATTTTGGGCTCAGATCAGTTTCAAAGCGGGCTGCCCGATTTGGGCTCAGATCAGTTTCAAAGAGGGCTACCCGCTTTGGGTTCATGTTGGCCAGATGACAGGAAACCCGTCCAAAACCCGTTCTGAGCCCAATTCGGGCAGCCCACTTGGGGCCACACCAAAACCCGGTGCCCTAAACCAATGGGCGCCCGTCGGTTAGCCCACTCCGGGCCGATGAGGGCTGAGGTTGGGTTTGGACAGGGCAACTGGTCTAATAGTTCTGATGATTGACACCAGATGTCACTACTATACAATATCTAGAGTTTTCCAACAAAGCCAGATGAAATTGACATTAAATAATAGTACAATAAAATGTTAAAGTGATGTAGAATAGGAAACAATAAATAGATATTCTCACAGTTTGGAAATAAGATAGAATATATATTTGAATGATGAAAAGGAGGTTCTCTAAGCAGCTATCCAGTGTAAACACTATTTCTGTGGCATTACAATCTTAATACAAGACTCATGTGCCCCATGTAGCTATAAACTATGGCTTTGAAGGCCAATGTGCACCATAGACACTTGTCTATGCTGTATGTGGCTCAAACCTGATGATAATAGGCCTGCTTGATACTTCCATTATTGGGTAGGAAGAGTATGATTATGCCTTGGGTTGATTAGCAGGACCTAGGATATCTGGTTCAACAAATACAAGAAATCATTGGAGAATGATTGAATAGATTCTAAAAACCCATAATTATCCGATCTTAGCCCGCTTTCAACCCATCCAAAAACCGATCTAAGCCCGCTTTCAACCCGTCCAAAAACCGATCTGAACCCACTTTCAGCCCGTCCAAAAACCAATCTGAGCCCAAAGTGGGAAGCCCGTCCAAAAACTGATCTGAGCCCAAAGTGGGCTTCCCGTCCAAAACCCGATCTGCGCCCAACATGGGAAGCCTGCACGGGGCCAGAGCAAAGCCCAGTGCCCTAAACCGACGGGAGCCCGTCGGTTAGCCCACTCCGGGCCAGACTTGTAAACACAGTCTGGCCCCGTCCGGGGCCACAGTGTGTTTGCTACTAGGGTCCTACACCCGGCGGTATGGGGAGTGGAGGACTATCAAAGAAGACTGAGGTGGCATCAAAAGCTCCTGGTAAAGTGAACCTGCCAGCAGTAGATGAGCCTTCCAGTTTACCGCTGGATGGGGACCTACTGGCTGACATGCGTATCAACACCAGGAAAACTGAGTTGCACCAGCTCGTGGAAGCCCGGAAGGAACTTGCTTCCATCAACCAAACTAGGAAGCTATTCCTAAAGGAGGTTGATGAGAAGAAAAGGTTCCTGCTGGAACTCCAAAACGAGATGGCTTCACATAAGGTGGAGGTTGACAAACTTTTGCACCAGAGGGTGTCTGGCGAATGTGAGGTTGCAAGCTTAAATACCTTGGGAAAGGATTTGAGCGCGCAGCTCCACTTAGCCAGGCAAGACCTCGCAAGCTTAAGGCAAGTCAATCAGGACCTGAAGACGAAGTCAGCGCAGGTACCTACCACGGTGGTACCTCCAGTCATACCCGTACCCAATGTGTACACGACAGTGACACCTTCAGGTGTCCCGCCGCTAGTACACACCACGGTAACAGGTATGACACCTCAGATGGGGGCTAGCTATCTACAGACTCCGGTCTGTGGTGGCGCCTTTGGAGGCACGACAACACCTCCAGGGTACACCCACCCATCTACTGGTTCAACGATGTTGAACCAGCAGCAGACCATGGTCTCGGTTCCAGTACCGAAGCCCAGAGCTAGACAGGGCTTAACTCCTGTCCAGCTGGCTAAGTACGACAGGAACCCGGCGATTGAGAAGCTGGGGACAGACATCGTCCCGCGGGACATCGATGAACTGGATGAACGGTATGCTCCTTTCAACTTTGGGGAGACCAAACATCCAGATGCAGCCCGTCAAAAGGCCATCGATATTCCGCCTTTCACAGGGTCGCCACCCTGGAGAAAGTACAAAGTTCGGTTCAAGGCTATTGTGGAGAGCAATCGCTGGAACAATCAGCAAGCGCTGGTTGCTCTGAAGCAGGCACTCTGCAACGGGCCAGGTGAACCAGCCCTTTTGGCATTCGAGAGAGTGAAGATCAAGACATTGAGCTCACTTGAAGAAACGGCTGAATGGGTGATTGGGAAGATTGGTGAGCATGACCCAAGGACTCAATTGCTCAAACGTGTCCAACGCAAGGACGAGCATCTGAGATCCTACGGATTTGCTCTACAGGAACTGATATCCGAGTGTTATCAGGGATGTAGACCTGACACCCCCACTGTCATCCAGGAGTTACCCTCCAGGTTTGTCAATGGAGTCAGGGACACCAATCTCCAAGCATATCTGCGGGAAAAATGGCAGCCGGACTTGTCTCTGGCTGACCTTTTTGACCATGCAGATGTGTATGACACCAAACAGGCTGTTTTTCCTAGTGGAGGAGTGTCGGCAGCTCCATCTGTAGCCCCGAAAGGAGCTCAGGTGGTAGAGGCCGCCACGAAACCATCGAAGAAAAAACAGCCCGCCTCTGAGGAGGTGGCGGCAGTAATGCCTGACAGGGACATGGAAAAGATGATTGAGGGATTGTTGCGGAAGCACTTGGAAAAGAGCTCTGCGTCCACTTCTAATTCTGGATCTGGAAAGAGAAAGAAGAAGAAAAAGGACACGAAACCTCAGCCATGTAGACGCTGTCAGAAGATGGGTCATTGGGCTAGCGAATGCAAAGCCCCTGCACCCGTCGCTGCTAAAACCGAAAAGGAGACGGAAAACTGAATGGGGCCCATCCTCTTGGCAAGGATGGCACCCCCACAGTTAGCCATGCCTGTAAGGGATTAGTAGACGGTGTTAACTCTTCCATGAACCAAGGCCGCGCAGAGGCAGAAGGGTCTGTACAACCTGTAAGCGTCTGGCAAGGCGGGGCTGGCAAGGACGAACGGAATCCGGAGGATTCTGTAGTCGCTGGCTTAGAGGAGTCTTGGTTAGAATCAAGAGCAGTGTGATTCAAGACTCCCCGAGCGACCCATGTTGGGATTATCTCCTGACAAAAGGGGTTGCTATGGATGGAGGGGGAAGCCCGATGCTGACCTCTGAGTGTGTCCCTTTACGGGGACAGCGTTGGTACCTGAGTCTGGTTATTTCCGGGACGCGTGGTGAATTTTTGGTCGACACGGGTGCATCACACACCTTGGTCGATCGTAGATTCATGGCCCGTCTTTGCAACCAGCCCGAAGCTCCGCTACTGAGAGTAAAGGCTCGGACTGCTACGGGAGATAGTATGCAGACTTATGGCAGAACTGTAAAACCTATGTTGGTCGATGGCAAGACATACTGGATATGTCCAACCATCACCGACATCACTGATGATGGCATACTGGGAATGGACTTTGCTGCTCTTTACGGGGTAACAATGAACACCGCAACAGGCCGACTTCAGATTAAACATCCTTATAAACAATCTGTACAGTGCGTTTTAAGGAATGGTTCTTCTGTGGCGTCAGTGGCACAAGACACAAAGTTGGCAGCAGGACATGTATCAGATGTCCTAGTCAGCTGCGTGGGAGTGCAGGCCAAACGGCCGGGATTGTTTGAACCAGAAGATCAAAAGCTCTCTGAGTTAGGTCTTGCTGGCTATCATACTTACCTGGCCAACGCTCGTTGGGGGGTGATACTGATTTGTAACTCCAGTAGTAGAGAAATCACTCTACGAAAAGGGACGCCTATTGGTAACACTACGCGAGCATATGGGGTAGACTCACTAACTACGGACTTTGTGGAAGTAGGTGTGGTAGCGGGAGACTCTTCCCACGAAGAGGCTCTAGCTAAATCCAACCTACCGAAACATTTAAGGTCCCTGTTGTGTGAGTCACACCTCACAACCCTAGAGAGCGAAATGGTGGCACATGAGCTGTCGGAGTTATCTGACGCCTTTGCGCAACCAGGAGATCCTCTAGGGCGTACCAATACGGTACAACACCGGGTTGACACTGGGGACGCGCTTCCCAGTAGAATCCCCTACCGTCGGTTACCCATGGCTAAAAAAAGTGCTATGGAGGCTGAGGTAGAAAAGATGTTGGATGAAGATGTGATTCAACCTAGCGAGAGTCCATGGTCAAGTCCTGTGGTGATGGTCACCAAGAAGGATGGTTCCTGTCGATTTTGCATCGACTATAGGAAGTTGAACGGACTCACTAGGAAGAATGCATATCCTCTACCTCGGATAGATGAATGTGTGGAATCTCTGGGTGGAGCGAAATGGTTCTGTACGCTAGATTTACAATCTGGTTATTGGCAGATCGGCATGGACCCCCGGGACCGAGAAAAAACCGCATTTTCTACCAATATGGGACTATTTGAGTTCAACGTCATGCCATTTGGGCTATGCAATGCCCGGGCAACCTTCGAGGCAATGATGGAAACCATGTTACGGGGTTTACTTTGGAAAAAGTGCCTAGTATACTTGGACGACATCATCGTCTTCGGTGGTTCTGTGGAGGAAACTCTACAGAACCTCCAAGCTGTGCTGAAACGCATCTTATCATATGGTCTGAAATTGAAACCTTCAAAGTGCAAGCTTTTTAGGAAATCAGTTGAATACCTAGGTAGAATTGTTTCTGAACATGGCATCATGGCTGATCCTCATAAGATCGAACTGGTACAGAACTGGCCTCGTCCGATGGACACGAAGGAGATACGCTCTTTCATCGGGTTTTGTTCATACTACAGAGATTTTATACCTGGATTCTCGAGAGTCGCAGCTCCCTTACAAGAGCTGATGATTGGAGAGAAGAAGGCTAAGGCTAAAATAGTCTGGTCTCCAGCCGCAGAACAGTCTTTCAGTGAGTTAAAGAGACTCTTCTTAGAAACACCTGTTTTTGCACTACCCTGCACCTGTTGGTAAGTTCATCTTGGACACTGATGCTTCTAATACAATTGGTGCTGCCTTGTCGTGGATCCAGGATGGGCGAGAAGTGCCGCTGGCATTTTCGTCCAACAGTCTAAGCAAAACACAACGTAACTACTGCACAACCAAGCGTGAACTCTTGGCAGTGGTGGTTTACACAAAAAAGTACAGACATTTCCTATATGGTGGGAATTATCTCGTACGGACGGATCATTCATCTCTGCAGTGGCTCCTTAACTTCAAGGACGCTGAGGGGATGATGGGTAGATGGTTGAACCACCTCTCTGAGTTTGGCATGACGAATGAGCATATCATACACAGGAGTGGAGTAGATCATGTGAATGCGGACAGCTTGTCCCGCTATCCTATCCGGAACTGTCACCGTGTAGACTGCCGAGACTGTGGGTCTCACAATGCAGTGATTGCGTCTGTGGGTGCGAAAGTTCCTAACTGGACGTTAAATCACTTGAAGGATGAGCAGCTTGCAGATCCGGCTATTTCGAGGGTGTACTCCTTGAAGTTGTTGGGCCTGTCCAAGCCTGTTCGCCCCGCACTTTCGCTGGAATGTAAAGAAGTTAGAAAACTGTTAGCTCAGTGGGATAATCTTTTTATACGGAACAATGTATTGTGCCGCTGGAGGGTGCAACCTGGCAGGAAGAGAACAGCTCAGTCTGTAGTGCCTTTGTCACTCAGACTACAGTTGCTCAATTACTGTCACGGCCACCGAACTTCAGCACACTTTGGCAGACAACGAACTGAGGCAAAGATTAAGAGTAGATATTACTGGCCTGGTATGACTTTGGACATACGGCGTTGGGTGAAGCAATGTCCCCAATGCTGTTTATCAAAGCCTGGACCTGGTATCGGTAAACTACCTCTAAGTCAAGAGCTATTCGGTGTTCGATTTTCCCGGATCGCTGTTGATATCATTAGTGGTTTCAACACGACCCCCCGTGGGAATACCTGTATGATGGTGGTACAGGACTACTATACCAAGTATGTCCAAGTATATCCGTTGGTAAATCATACAGCTGTTACCTGCGCAGAAGCACTTTTCGAGAATTGGATCCTCACGTGGGGAGGTCCTTTAATGCTTCACTCCGACCAGGGTCGCGAGTTTGAATCTCGACTGTGGGCAGAACTGTGTAGTAAAATACACATCTGCAAGACGCATACGAACCCCTATCGACCACAATCGGACGGTATGGTGGAACGTTTCAATCGGACGTTGATCCAATGTCTCACGACAATGGTTAATGAGCACCGGGATGATTGGGATGAGCACGCTCGCTATATCTCCCATGCTTACAATGCTACCGAACATGCGTCGACGGGCTGTACGCCTAATATGCTCGTAATGGGTGAAGACATAGTCATGCCAAGTGACATGGTCTATGGCGTGCAGGGACACCAGCTCGAGCAACCCTGCACAGTGATGTTTGTTGAATCACTTCGACAATCATTACGCGAGTCCTATGGAGTAGTGAGGGACAACTTGGAAAAATCTGCTAGTTTGCAGAAGGTGGGCTATGACACGGGCCTTAAACTCCGTCAATTCAAGGTGGGGGATAAGGTCGCGAGATTTAGCACACCTAATTCCAAAGTCAAGACCCTGTACTCCTGGGATGGTCCGCATACGGTTACTATGGTGGTGAGTGAAACTACTGTAGTAATACGTTTGCAAAAAGGGACTCTCACTAAATCACATGTGGCTAGACTCCGACCTTGGTGTGGAGTTCCATATATAGATGACGGTGAAGATTCCCTCGGTGCTGGTCGAGTACCAGCACCAACCGACCCTAAGCTACCGAAGATACCGAAGGCAGGACCAACGGTCATACCGTCGGTACCGACGGTAGCACGGAGAAGGGGTCGTCCTAGGAAATTACCGATTGAACCGCAGTCGTGTGTTACCAAGCCCAAGCGCGGTAGGCCTCGTAAAAAAGGGTCAGCTGTGCGTAAAGGACTAACCGTGGACACCGGTAAACAAAGCAAAGTGATACCTCCGGTTTCATCATTGCTGGACATACCGGTACAAGGTCTACGGAGGAGTACACGTGTCAGAGAGCGAGATAAAATTGTGTAAACATTTTTTTCTTACCTTGTTGACGACATTTAGCTGCTGGCTTCATTAAATTTCCATGGACAGTTCCGTACTGGGCCGGTGGTCATTGGCCCGGTACTCGATCACCAAAACACAACGAGAAGAGAAGGGTTATCCAGTGTGGTTATCCGTTGGAGGTAGAAAAGCACGTGTTCAGGGCGGGTGGCTGGCTTTGCCGCTTAATTCTAAGTATGGGATTAGTTTTGACCACATATTGCTTAGTAACACGCTGCTGTGTATGTCCTCTAACGCCGGTACATCATTCCCGGGTTCTCCTGTGGCTTGGCCACGAAAATGTAAACAACAAGTGAGTGTTCCCACCGTCGGATATGCCAGGCGTGGGAAGGGCGCTGCCCGCGTCACCTGATCGATTTCTCCCGCCAAATGAGCCGTGAGAAATTGGGTCACCTCGGCGCGTCTTGGAGACGCGACCCCTGATTGGCTGAGAAGCCGGTCAAGGGGCGGGGTCACGGGGGACGGGTGGGGTATATAAGCCCCACACGCAGCCAGGCTTCTTCAGATCAGCACGTTTGCCCGTAGGGTAACGTGTTGATCAGTGGTGCCTAGGTCTGCCCGGCAGTACCTACACTATTGTTTACTTGCTGTCCTACTAAAGGCTCGGGTGAGTGAACCGTGAGGTTCACCTACGCCTGAGCTAGCGGTATGGCAGCCCGTGTAGATGGCAAATGCACGGCCCCGGAGAAGGCTGCAGTCTCCGACGGGGAAGACCGGGTACTCGAGTCTGACACGGAAATGGACACCACCAGTGCTCCAACCGTCGGTACAGACTCGGCTTCGGTACCAGCAGAGCCTAACCCTGAGGGGTCGGGTAATGTTGTTCCGAAAACAGAACCTGGTCTGGGTGGTAGTAATACCAACCAGGAGGAGAACCCTGCTGGGGGATCTTCTCCAAAGCCCGACGGTGTAGTGGCAACTGAACCGACGGTCCCTGATGGTGATTCATCAGACGGGTCCACGGTTCGTGTCAAGACCAAACGGAAGCGGAGGCGTAAGAGGAGGATTGTATCTTCCCCTGAAACTCCTGCTACCGAAGAGGTCGCACCTACAGAGGCAGATAGGCTCAAAGCTGTTGCTGATAGAGTGTCCAAGGCGGAAGCTGAAGGATGGTCTGTCGCAGAGAGCAGGGCCAATCGCCGCCTCCGCGCCAAGGCAGCGCACGTTCGTTTGAACCTGAGTCTCGGTGACGATGACCGGAAGAACCTGAGCCTTACTGACCTTGTTCAGGAAAATGGCAAAATGGCTCTTCCGCCGCCTCACACGACAGAAGGTTCGGATGACGAAGACTGGTTGTCCGGTGACTCCCACCCCATTGAGCAGTGTTGGAAGGGAATAAACCGAACATCAACAAGTCATGCCGCTCCAAGCTGAGATATGCTTGGAGGAACTACGTGCCAGGGGATCCCTGCCCGTATGTTCGCTGTCAGCGCCTGAAAGGGACTGCTACAGCAGCAAAGCGGTGGCCAGACTTGCTCAAGTTTGCCCGTCATTTAGTAGAAAAGCACATGAATGTGCGTCCCTACTTGTACTGTGTGAGTGGGAGTTCTTCGACCTCCTGCCCTGAGTACAGTGACAGCGAGCTATTCCGTTGCCAACGGAGGGCAGATTTGGTAAGGCATCTTTGCGACAATAAAGGCGTTCACAAGCCCACTATTAGTCGTGGAGTTGAGGCAGCACTGAAGGTCTGGGGGTGCCACAAACGTGTAGGTAATCTACACTATAAGTGGCGTACCAACAGACTTAAACAGTGGAATTACCTCACGGAAGCTGACTAGGAGAGATTGTGTAAGGGCGCCAAGTGCGAACAAACCGATCTCGGGCCAGATACAGAAATTCCGATGCCCACTGTGAGAAAGGATACCCCTCCTAAGAAGAAAGATCTGAAAAGGGGCCGCCAGTCATCCAAGGATGATACCAAAGGTGGGCGTGACCGTTCCCGCAGTGAACCTGCAAAGAAACGGGCCGCCACAGCCACGGTAACATCCGAGGTCGACAGAAGCCAAACCGTCGGTACCGTCACGGTGTCTTCGGTTGCATTACCCCCTGTTGCTGACCAACTGCCCCGGCAGGAGAGACAGAAACTGGGTGATGCACTGGCTATTGTTCAGAACTCATTGGGTGACGAGCAGGCGGGTCAGGTTGCTGCTGACTATGTCAGACAGTACAAGTGGAGCCAGAAGCAAAAGAAAGCTTTGGCTGCACAGGAGGGTGTCTCACCTGTCAGTGATGCTGACCAGGTAGAGGTACAACAGCCGGATGGGACGTCAGCCCAGCTGACTGCTCCACCCCAGCACGGAGCAACCTCTGACCCCGTAAGGGATGACGAGGTGACTCCAGAGCCTGAGCACAGGGCTGTTGACGATGGGCTAGCAGGGTTACCTGTGTTGCCCGGAGACAGACCTGCCTATGACGCTGGATTCTCTGACACTCTAGTCCCGGGATTTGAGTGCTACAGAGCGAAAATGGCTGAAAACGCAAGTAAGCTACTCCAGTTTCAGGTTTCTTTCTTGGAGAAGTCCTACTTTGAGCAGTACAAGCTGCTCAGAGAACAGGCTATCCGGGAGGGAAAAGCTTGGGTCGCTGAAAGAACCAGAATCCTTGCCGAGCGTGAGGCGAATCTGGAGCAAGATCATGCCCTCTGGAGGGCTACGATCGAGCAGCTCGAATCAAGGTTGACAACTTGTGACGCCAAGTTCTTCCGACAATTCGGGCTAAAACTGACCGAGTGGGAGAGAACTGGTTTTCCAGATCTCCAGTCTAGGTTGGGGCTTGCCGCAAGGCCTGCTCCTCCTGTGACCCCAGTACTGTCAGTACACTCACCCAGGTATGAGATGCCATTCTCGTTCATGGCACACTCTACCCTGGTGGTCAGCGGCGGGGAACCTACTGTGGCGCCGAGTACCCACTCGGATGCTACAGGTGGAGCCCTTCCTCTCCAGGTGGAGGCTACTGTGGTTTGCGCCACGGAGGCCCCTCCTGGAGGAAGTCCTGATGGGGAAGAAAAGCCATCCGGTGGTGTCCCTATGGACACCTAAGGATGGTCCCCTGTCAGGCCCTCTGGGGTGCACTGTTCCGCCCCTCGGAGGTAAAACTAAACCCTCGACGCAGCTACACGCCCCTGGACAACCGAAGCAGACCGACGGTGCTGTCGTGACTTAACCTAGTCTCTACTGCCACCACACTGGAAGCAGCCTGATGTCTTCAACCGTGGTTTACAACTTAGCCACAACCGTCGGTTCTCTACTACTGTCCAGGGCTCCTGATCCTGTGGTCACTATCTACTATTGTGACCTATAAACTATTATATGGATCATCCTCCTGTGATAATTATTTATAGGGAGGCACGGACCTACCTTTTTATATTTATATTTCACAAGAGATGGAAGCACTATACCGGTGCTGGACTCTATCCATCTCTACCACCATAAACTGCTAGGTACTGGAGTACCAACCCTAATAAGGATGACGACCTATCCCACCTTATTTAGGATACGCTATTATGGATTTTCATATATAAACTTTTCTACGCCAAAGGAAGTGGGAACTACTATAGTTCCATCTATAAACTTTTCTTCGCCAAAGGAAGTGAGAACTATTATAGTTCTATTATTTATATATAAGGACACTAACTCCACACGGATTCACACCATTGCTGAACATAGTAGGTGATGTGTTGGGTTTCCAAGGTGATTATTGGTGCCTTTTCTATTAACTGATACTAGTCTAGGACTATCAGTTGGACAGTTTTTATATCATGTGCCTACTGGACTGTGGTTTGATACCAAAGACAATACTGTTGATATAAACTGTTATGTACATGTTAACTTGTATGTTCATGTATGTATGCCTGTTTTTACTATGAGTAGAAATGTTACTTGTTGATAAATAGATATACGTGGTGTATAATGTATCCAAGAGGTATTATTATTATAAAACCAGCCCTTCCTACATTCTTAAGAAGGGTAGTGTAACGGGTTGACTATAAGTCTAACGTTATCGTTGTATATCTATTGTATGTTATAAGATGTAACACGGTTCTATTGTGTTTAATAACTGTTTTATTCATATAACTAGTGTCGTCGGTTCGTTACATACACCGACTCCTCTAGTTCGGTTATCTATACGGTAGTGTACCGGTACCACCTTCAGTTACCGTCGGTAGTTGTTACATAATCATTTTACATAACTAAACCTAACAGGTGGCGCTGCTAGTACGGTCACGTGGCTACGCAGCGCTGTATATAAGACGGCTACTTCCCCATTGGAAGTCAGTCAGGTTTGGGACTGTCGTGACATGACCACCCTGTGCTCACGGGCTTAACTCTATGCTATAGGGTTGCCTACTGTATTATATATCTGTTACTGATCTTGTATAGCTGATGGTTATACCTGTACTATAATACACCAAGAGTTTCCTATAATAAAGTCGCCGTATATTACAGTCTAATTTACCTTGTCTGGTTTTTGTACTCAAGTGTTACAACCGTAGTAAGAGACCAACTACAAACCCAATTAAATGGTATTTTTTAGTCTAATTTTGGTTCTAGAAGGAATTCTTACAGTCTGTTTTCAGTTTTGAGTAACTGATGTGATACTTAAGAAACCGGGACAATTATCAGCCATTTTGTGTAATGGAATGGTTTCCATGGCAACCAAAAAATGTCTTATATGCTAATTTTCCATAGAAAACGTTCTTTTTGCATTCCAAATATGGAATGTTTTCAGTAAAGATAGAACAATTATAATAAGTCTATTGTATTCTACACGAAAAATTAGCCTAGAGCATTTTTACTTGAATTATGCACTCTCTAACCCTTCTGGCTCAGTCTCATGAGTTTGTAACAGTTGAAACGTCTTTGACCGGCGTCATCTTTGACCGGCGTCATCTTTGACCGGCGTCGTCTTTGACCGGGTATATAAAAAAGTTCTTTTTTCCATTTTTTTAAAATATTTTATATGTATATGATGTAATGTACTTGGTGGCACTTCTTATTGCATAATACTTTGGACAGTGCAGCTGTTTAAAGTATTATGCAATAATAATAATAAGCTGTTTAAGTTTAAGTAAAATACCAAGTGACGTCTTTGACCGGCTGAAGAAAAAAAGCCCAAAAGGGACCCTTAATATGTGCATTAAAATTTTTTTTTTTAATTGGGTAAAACAACCATAGACTGTTTATTACATGAAGAAGTTGAAGCTTAAATTTCTTTACTATATACTACTTTTTTCTTCATTTTAATCCCTACCCGGTCAAAGACTACACCGGTCAAAGACGACGCCGGTCAAAGATGACGCCGGTCAAAGACGTTTCAACTGTTACAAACTCATGAGACTGAGCCTTCTGGTGCCCCCTGGTGGCCAAAGCCAGTACTAAAAATCCCCCGGGGATGGGTCTTTTAGCTTGTTGGGTCACATATTCTCATAATGGATCAGGACATTCTCATATTTCCGTAGTAGAACGACAGATAAGATTATTAATATTTGATATATATCATATTAAAGTAATAAATCTGATTACTCCATTATCTGTAGGATGAAGAAACCTAATTGAAAATTGGTGTCCTGCCTTAAAGGTCAAATCCCACAAGGCGAGAGAGGGTCAGAAAATGTTGTGAATTGGTCTAATTGCTGATTTTGGGCCCTATATTGGCTAAGACAGGCCGAAATCGGTGAGAAAGTGTTGCCTTTGTCTTGTGATTTGGGAAATCGCAAGGATCAAAAGAGTTAGATATTTTCCTCAAGAAGGCCTAGAAAATGTTGCTTATTGAAATATGTCAATGATTTGGTTTATATAGGGGGGACACTCCAAATATCTTTAGTCTAATTGAGAGGGAATATAGTGAAGATAAATCATACTGTGAAGTAACTCCCCTCTAACAGATCCTTTAACCAGTCCTGTCCTTGCCTATTATTGACCACTGTGGGATTTGGAGAGGCATAAGATCATTGGACAAGTGTTGCGATTCACAATACTCGACACAGTTGCCCCTTGTTTTTATTTCAATAATCAGCACTTTCTGGCCCATTTTTTGCGTTGTGGGATTCGACCTTTAGGTGAAATTGGAGCACCTCTTATAAAGGGTCCCACATAGTTTCATCCCTGCGTTTTATACAATTGTCATGTTTTCTCTGAAAATATCTATATATATAACAGCCAACTTTCTACAAATTGCAATAAATAGGTCTTAAACGCAGGGGTTTCCTGCCAATCAATCGTAACAGTGGAGCTTGGGATAGGCAAATGTGTGCTGAGGGCCCTTAAGCTGGGGCTCCACTAACCGATTTTATTCACAAATCGGCGCAATTCTCACGAATCTGGCTCAGTTATATACACCATATATATACGGTGGACTCTGCCATAGGTTCATGTTTGTAAATAATGTTTATGTTTACAAACAAGTGGAAAATAGAGTTGCCAAGGGTATACAACACGATTTAGGTCCCAATTTAAGCCCTGATTTTGTCTTTCAGGCCGATCTGACCTCCCGATCTCAGATCAAATAGGTTGGATTTTCATTTATTTGATGTCCCCCCCCTTCACAGGGCTCTAATCGGCCGATTTATTACAATAACAAATAGGAAATATGTTTTTGTTTTGACCGCATTAGACTCTTAAGACCTATATGATCGGTTCGTGAGAATTACCCAAAAAATCGGGTAGTGGAGCCCCAGCTAGGCCTAGGTACAGTTTGGAATATCGGCAACAGGGCGGCCTTGCTACTGTACCAAAACGCAAAGGTTTCAGGCACATAAATTGCACTATGGAGTTTGGCTAATAGTGGAATTTGAGAAATGCAAGGGTGTGTTGGGAACCCATGCAGTTTGGAATATCCACAATAATTCTGCCTTGCTTTCCTGTCAAACCGCAGAGGTTTCAAGCCCATAAATCGTAGGCTACTGTGGAGTTTTGCTAATAGAAAGCATCCTGGGATATGAGTTTAAGCTTAGTCTAAACACACATATCGGTGAAATGTATAGGCTGAGCTCACAGCACGGCTAGAACAAGGTACATATAGACAAAGGTTCACGAGTTTTAGTCTGTTGACAGAGTTATTTCACGAGTTTTGAAAAATTAAGAGAGGGGAAAGCCTACCCAGCTAACAAAAAAACGTTATTTTACGTCAAAATAACGTTTTAAACTTTACATAACGTTATGCCATAATAACGTGCCTTAGAAAAACGTTGACATATAACGTTATAAAATGGTGTATAACGTTATTTGTTCACTGGGTAAGATGACATTTTCTACGCCGTTCAAATGTAAACAAACCGCCATTTTTGATGACGTCATAGGCCGTAAAATACGGCCGTGGGTTATTTAAGAGAGTGTTCATTTATTTATTACAGAGGGCGGTGGTGAGATTTCGCAAGGAGGCGCAAACATTTGACGCGAAAGCGCGTAGAACGGTCACGCCCCCCCCCCCTCGCTGAAGGCACCAACTCTTTTCGCCCCCCCCCCTTGAACTATAGTAACGTGAGGGCTTTTTAGCTTAAAAGGGGCAGATTTTTTTACGCCCCCCCCCCCTCAGGAAGGGTCGTAATTTTTTACGCACCACCCTGTAACTAGTAGGCCTACTAGTAAATGAACACTCCCTAACGGCTCGGAAAAATTGGCTCCCCTTTGTTAAATCAATGAGACAGCCGTATTCCATAAAAAAATAAGGGGTAATACTTACGTCTCGGGTTGTAGCAGAATATAGTACCGGCACCGAAGTCGTTGTCCCAACAGCATCCCATATTGATGCAGTCAATAAAAGAAATGCCAGGAAAAGCACAGTCTGTTCGATCAGCGGGTGCCACTATGTTAGAACACTGAGAAACCTGGAAAGCTGGACATATATACATAGCATAAGTTACTTCAGGTTATGCCACTACCTCTATAATAGAAAATTTTCAATAGATTTTAGACATTTTGGGCATGTGGTTCTTAATGTTTAACTTTGAATTAGATGCAGGACTATTACACCTTTACTAAGTTCCAACCTTTCCTGCATACATCATGCACTGTTAACATAGAAAGATCCCACTGGATGTCAGCTGAATACTTAGGTCTCGGCATTAACTTTTTGTTCAAAAACTTACATGATCTATAACAAAATGGAACGCCTGAAGTACCAGCGTCAAAACAACATCCTAAGGCTGTACATGCCCCTGATGTTATACCATCAGATGCGCCTGGACAGTTTATGCGAGATTCCCCTGGGACTGGCGAAGTCGTGCAACCGGCTATCATAGCTGCAATTGACAAATATATATTATTCGTACCAATCAACACTGCAGCCTTTCGAGATGTTGCCAAGACGATACGATACGATACGATAACTTTTAAAGCCACCGAAGGTGGTGACAGACATTCAAGACCCGGTAATAGCCACGACAATTGCCAAGACGATCATTATTGTGGTTATATAATGTGGAGGGTGTGTGTGGGCACGTGCAGTTAAGGGCCCAGGCCTGTTACACTGGCAGCACTTGCTGCGCGGCATCTGCCGCACAGCTTGCCGCAGGAAAAGCTAACATTGTCAGCTTTTGCTGTAGCAAGTAGTTGCGGCAAGCTGCAGCAAGTTTTGACCCTGTTACACTAGCTGCATCTGCTGCACAGCAAGTTCTGCGGTAGATGCAGTGCGGCATATGTCGCTAGTGTATGGGTGTGGACCACCAAATTCGACATGGCGACATGGGCATTTCTTAAAATCGACATTTGACATGGCTGTTTCTTAAAATCGACATGTGACATGGCAACCTAAGCGACATATGACATGGCCAAACCTTAAAATCGACATGTGACATGAAGCCTAGTGACATGACATCAAGCTTAGCGACAAGAAAATAATTTTAATTGAAATCTGGGAGTGTTACTATGTGCATTACGATTCCTATTCATATAATTTGCTCATTTTTTCTTCATCAAAAAGTAGGGTGTCTAAAATGTAAGTGGGTTTAGGTGTCTCTATCTATATGGAATATCCAATGATTGAATTAAGTTAGTGACATAAGTGACACAGGTTTTTGCTTAGTGACATGGGACATGGGTATTTCTTATAATCGACAGGGGACACGGGACCCCCCCATCCAGAGCCCCTAGTGTAACAGGCTCTTAAAATCGGGTATATAGGGAGACGGACAACGCCGGTCATATGTCAGGCGCAATATCGAAACTTGTGCAGTACATGTATCAGGACTTCTTGATGGCAATAATTATTTGTAATAACACTTCCGGAATTGTGCCACACTTTTCTTGTACAGAAACGGAAGTTACGCATTTTAGGAATGACATTTAGGTACTAGTATAGGGAAGTGGGGGGGGGATGCAGAGGGGTCCCCCTGCTGAAGTCAGAAAGTCGCCGAAATTAAGTGCCCCATGTCACAAAGTCGCTTTTTGCAGCCTTTATCCTATTGACAATAATGTCCAAAAGTTGCCAGGTTGCATAAATTATTGTACCAGGTCGCCAGGTCGCTTTTGACCCCTCTGGAGCCACATATGGGTGTGTGTGAGTGTGTATGGCCGGGGAGGGGGGAGGGATCGTGTTCTGGTCACGATCTGGTCATTCAATGGTGATCCTATCCCTTTCCCTTTCTCTACCAAGCACTTGCCCTCTGCCTGCCTCTCCTATGTCTTTAATGTCCATATCATATCCATATTCCCCCGCCATCATTAAAAAATGAACATTGACAAAACTCGTTACAACAAACGTAATACGTGTAGTACATGTAGTATAGAGGAACAAACGTGGCGCTATGATTTAGCTACTACCCCAAAGTTGACATACTTACCAAACGGATGTGACGTCATTTGACCTACTTACAAGACGCTCAACCAATCAGAGAGCAGTATTTACAGGTAGTGACGTCACATGACCTAATTGTGAAATGTCAATGACCTCCTAACCTACTCTAGATTGGTATTGCACAATATTGCACAATGTCATGACCTACATTAGTATTACACAATATTGTGCAGTCACATGACCTACTTACCTACTCTACATTAGTATTACACAATATTGTGTAATATCATGACTCAGATTTGTATCACATAATATTGTATAATACTATCACACACTAGAATTGAATTGGAGGGGTGTGTGTGTAAGGTGTAAAGGGTTACGTGAGTGCTCGGAGTGAGCAGAGTGACCAAAAAAAAACCTTCATACATCACCCGCCGTCAAGTCTATAATTGTTATTATAATGATTCCAATGAAGAACTTAGAGGGTGGACATCCTATACAATGAGGAGGATTTAGCTTGTGAACGGAGTGAACTGCATGGTTAAGCAAACGAGGGAGTAGATGTCTACCGCCTAAGTTCATCATTCTAATGTCCATATTGACACTCATTATGTACATGTATATTAATATATATCAACTTAGTTGGTGGAGAATACAATGAGGAGAGTTAAGTGAGTGAGCGGAGTGAGCTCACTTAATCAAACGAAGGAGTACATTGTCCACCATCCAAGCTTTATTTTTCATTGTTATTTTTCATCTTTATTCACAGCTTTATACAAATCATTTATTTCAATCTATTCAACTTCTTTACTATAGCTCAAAGGGGGCTGGGCGAAAAAATTTCTGCGAAACATTCCACACGCTCTCGAGGGGGGGCGTAAAAGATTTTTGCCCCTCCGCGCGAAATCTCACCACCCCTCCCTCTGTAATTAATAAATGAACACTCCCTTAATCCAAGTTATCAAAAAAAGGTGGCCTAAAGAAAGAGTTAATGGACCTTTGGTCCCAGATAGATCATTAGCCCCAAAAAGTCCAATTGGGGCCAAATGCCCAAGTGGAGTGAAATGTCGTCTGAGGGCCATGTGGGGTGAAATATGGTCGATGTGTGATTTGGCTCATTTGGGCTGATCAAAAGTCTATTTGGATGAGAGTGAAAGGAGAGAGTGGGAGTCCTTTACTCCCCTAGTCGCCTACTCCCCAAGCCCCATGTCCCCAGTCTATTGGCGGGGGGGGGGGGGCAAAGGTTCAAGAGTCTATTTGGGTCCAAGAGTCTATTTGGGTCCAAGAGTCTATTTTGGGGCCAAGAGTCTACTTTGGGACTAGATGTCTACTTGGGACCAAGAGTCTATTTGGGGCCAAGAGTCTGTTTGGGGCTGAATGTCTACTTGGGGCCAAGAGTCTATTTGCGGCCATGGGTCCATTTGGGGCTGAATGTATGTTTGGGGCCAAAAGACCAATGGGCAAAGAGCCTACTTGGGGCCAAGAGTCTGTTTAGGGCTAGATGTCTACTTGGGGCCAAGAGTCCATTTGGGGCATAATGTATATTTGGAGCCAAAAGACCAATGTGCAAAGAGCCGACTTGGGGCCAAGAGTCTGTTTAGGACTAGATGTCTACTGGGGGCCAAGAGTCTATTTGGTGCCAAGAGTCCGTTTTGGGCTAGATGTCTATTTGTGAGCAGCCAGACAGAAAAGAATATACGCACTCATGGCTAGAATACAAGCAGAACAGGTTGTATTGTAGAGATGTAGGTGCAAGTGTCCTGCTGAGTGTTATCTCTAGCTGATAAGCACTAATGAGGCCAACCGTGGGCGTTCCATTGGTGTTCTGTGGGCGTTCCTTGGGCATTCCGTCCCAGTGGAAGTAGATATTTACATCCGTGCGCGTTTTGGGGGGCCGTACCACGATCCGTACCCGTTTCCGTCACAGTGGAAGAACCCCTTAAGCTACCAAACTGTATATTTATTTTTATCAGCAAATACAACAGAAAATTCTGGAATGGATTTTGCTGAGTCCCTATCAGAGTATTTCATGAATATATCATGTTCAATGCATGATATCTTGATAAATATAAATGATTGTACTGTGCAGATCAGGTATTGTGTAAATGTTTGGAAACAAGAGTGTGTTGTTTTATGTATTGGTACGTAGGAGCTGCGGCCATTATACTAGTACGCCCTAGATGGTGAGTACAAGTGCAGCTCACTTAGGCCGTACTAGAACAGTGGGCATGTCCTCAACCTGGCCATAATGAGGCTGACTCTCAAAAGGTATGTAATCATTGGATGTGGCTCAGCATAACTGTTGTTTGATGGAAGTGAATATCAAGCAGACTCTCTCACCTGACCCTGGAAGTGTCCAGCTGACGCTCGCTTTTTTGTTTGTGTAGTTGGTAATGTTAAATTGTATGCATGGGGGGAGGGACGGGGCGTCCGAACCCCCCTTTCCTTCTCTTCTTTTCCTTTTTAAACTGATGACGGAAGTATAACCACAGTATATCTGAACTGATTTATATTTAAAAAGGGTCACTTAACCCCCGCCACCGTAAAGCAAATACAATCATGGTTGTAAATTTCATTGTTTCTGAAAAAGAACAAAGTTCACTTACTTGGGTTATAGCACCAAATTTGGTTTTGAGGTTCGTCTTGATCAAAGCAGCAGTTTAAGGCTCTGCACTGTTCTCTTGTAATGCCATCAAACCCACAGTTTGTACGTGCCCCAAATGATATTTCAATGGCACATTGCGGAAGTGGCTGAGGTGTCTGTGCATCTGTTGATAGAGGAGAGTTACATAATTATTAATAGACAACATCATGGTGTGATCAATTTAAAAATTAGGGGAAGGTAGGGAAATATGGAACACATAAGGCAAACATGGTGAAGACGAGATGAGATGATTACCGTAAAAGCACTATTAGAGACCCTGTAAACAAACCATCCAATTCGACGTAGGTCAGAGGTTTGTCTAGGTTTCATTTCAACCAAAGGTCTGAAATACGTTTTTCTGCAAGGTTTGTGAATGTCAAAATGTGAAGGTCTATTTACGTCCTACAAACGTTCAAATATGATACATTGTACTCCTGCTACAACCGTTTAACTGAGTATTTAATCTTTTTTCTTTTTAAATTAATCATGTACCTTCATTAAGGTGATATCATCCAAGAAAGATACAAGCATTGTTTATGATTTACAAGGGGCAAATTATTGTATCACCCCAGTACAGATATATAAGGGCTAAGGCTTCTCAAACCAAACCAAACCAACCAAGAAATAGGATGCTGGTTGTTCCCTTCCAGCAATTCACTGCTCTACATAAGCTGCACTAGTGTGACCAGCAGTTAGACTATGCCAGTGGTAGTATACAATACTATTAATACCCACCAGTGTACTGACTGTCTAGACTACCATGCCACTTGTGTGGCCACAGAAAATGGTATACTACCCCTTGAATAGACCACATCCCATGGATTCAGTTAAAAATAAACACTTAAATACACAAGGATTCCTTTCTGCATTGTATATCCCTAGAAGCCTAGTTCAATGATTAATTTAAGGAGGTTATGATAGCTTTATCCTGGTTTTATAGCATGTTTCATACCAAGTCAAGCTTGATTCATGGTCCCCCTACCAATTTCACCTGACCAGGCCAGGTCAACTGGTTCAAGGTAATAGAGTTGTCCAGTTGTGCTATTTATGGCTGATTGGGGATCAAACAAACGCAGTGCCCTGTGCTGGGTGCAGTCAGTAGGGTCAGTCCAGTTAAAACCAACCATTGGCTGCTAGTGGCACAGTTAGGAACTACATGATTCACATGATTCCGAAGAATCCGGACTACAGTGTATGTTTTAAAAGGAAAAGGCTGCCGCCCTCGAATTAGCATAACTGCTAAAAGGCAGCCCTTCTTAAAGATGTCTTACAAGGGTATTCTAAATAGTTCAGTTAATAATAATGACCATTGTTAGTGTATTACAACAAACCAGTGTTTTTTGTCTAGGAAGATAAAAACTACCTTATTACGTAATGTAAACTACACGTTGCTGATCATATCTGATATACGCAAAGTTTTTGTACACGAATTCGAACTGACTTTTCATGAAGGATAAGTTATTTATCGACATAATAAAGATAAATCTACTCAAAGAAAGTATGATTTATGTTTTCTACCTCATTCCAACATAATTAAACGTAATAAACCTACGTAGATCAACGTTGAAATGCATATTTTCTCAACCTAAATTGTTATGTAACTCCTCAGTGACCCACTAGGTGATAGCACTATCCAGTATGGAGAGCATTATACTGCACCTTGGGAGATCTACTACATTCAAAGCAGTAAACCTTTTAATGTTTATGAATTAAATGTCATGGAAATTAGACACAAATCATTGTATATTCATATATGCAAGAGTTGAAGTTTGAAGTTTTGTAAAGTTTTGTAAAGTTTTGTAAAGTTATTGATCATAATTCATTCCAAAAAAGGTGATGCTCTTCATAATACAGTCATACGGTACACAAAAGAAGTAAATACAATGATTGATTGCAAGCATCTATACAGCATAGAGTCACTCACATTGAGCTAGGATATTATGATGAACATGGTTTCCACAAGTATTACGTAAATGTATAACAATCTGCACCATGGATAAGTTATCTGAACAACTCTCAATAGGGATCGGCAATACAAGTCACAACCAGTTAGACACCAACAAGAACGTCAAGAACGATTCAGATTCATTTTAATTAGAATAGAATGACATTATAATTACGGTTTAACCTTAGCTTTAAACACTGCATGTGAGGTAGAGTGCTGAGTCTCTGAATCTAAAGCATTCCAACTCAGCATACCCCTGTACAGAGGACTACCCCTAAAAGACTCCAGAATTGGTCTGTTTACTTTAAATTTAATCTTATTACTATTACGCAGCAGCCTGACTGGCTGGATAATATTCTCCACATTCTTAGATAGTCGATACATCAGAAGTAATAAATGGCAATTACGGCACACAGTCAACAATTCAAGATTGCACCTCGTATGTAAATCATTTGTTCTAATGTCGCTTGGGTCACGAGAGGAAAATTGTCAATGTAAAATATTATGTACTTAGGCACATTTCTGATAAAACACTGCATCGTTGGTAATCAAATGATTACAAAGCCTCAGTGCAGCCAAAACCCATATGTATATGTCGGGCAAGGCATACTGTTTATATCAGGCTGCTCAAAGAGGGTAATAAACAGTTTAAAGTAAAAATCTGATACGAAATAAAATAGGGACTTATAGCACTCATCTATAAGAACCATATACAACCATGCTTATAAGTATAAACATAAATCAATGACACAGCTATATGGCGGAGTACACTGGTTTACCTGGAATTATATGTCAGTTTGTGTTATATTTTAATGTTTATTTACGTCTGAATGAGGTAGAAAAACGTAAATCAGACATAAACGTAAATAAACGTTTTTTCTCATCAATGTGAACAGTTGATGAAAATGTTTTTCATCTTTATAGGGAAATATGCTTTATACATTTAGTTTATATTGAGAATGAAATAACAAAAATACATGCATGATTTCATCAAGGTGGCTGTCTAGAATGGATCAAAAGTTTTTGAATTTCTACCAAAATATTTCTCCAGGTTCTTTGCATAATTTGCAACTCAATAGGAAAAAGAAATAGGGGTGATCCCGGGCTACTTTTTTTAATATAGAATTTTGAAAATTAAAAGTATTTCCCTAAGATCAAAGAGGGAAAATAGTTTTAATCAATGAGGAATAGTAGTGAAAGTTTTTGAATTATGCTTAACCCTTTAAGGCCGACCAAAAATGTCTTTTTTCTGGTGATGGGGGCGAGACATTTTCACAGGAACTTCCCCTAGGGCCGAGCCTTTGCTGATTCCCATAGAGTTGTGTCGACTATAGTCGATGCTCGGCCAGCCATGGCGTCGACTATAGTCGATGCTTGGCCAACCATGGTGTCGACTATAGTCGATGCTCGGCCCTAAAGGGTTAAACTCCCACAAAACATCCATACCATCATATCCAAATTAATCAAAGTAATTTCAACATAGGGTCCCATGCATTATTTTAGTTTTTTATCATTTTGCCATGAGGCCTATACTTAAAGTGCTCTAGTGAAAGAGCCCTATGCTGGGAGAGTGCATTTCTAATCACTGGCTCACTACTGCCCCCTTGTGTATTGACAGAGAAATGCCTGTATAAGTACATGAGGCTATGCACATAATGTTATCCGGCTAGAGGAACATATGCTGCCCTGCCCTCTGGTATGTGCAATGAGATGCGCAGTAGGTCCGTTTTTTATCCTAGACAGCTACCTTAAGACATACTTTCTGCTGCTAAGAATATAAGTTAAAACCTCAGTCAGTTTGAAGTGAATGTGTTTGCCTCTTGGTTTGATCATAACCGGTCATTCATATATAAGTACCCAGAACCTGGGTACTGTCACAGAAATATGGTGGGTCATTAGAATGAAGATGTATAGATTCAAGGAACATTTTCACAGGAGAATTCTTCAACTTCATCAATATCAACCAAATTGCCAACCTATATCACATTGAATCCACGTTCATATTTACCACCGCTTATTAATAAAATAGCATTTATTGTCATATACGATTATCAATGGTGAAATAAATTAGGGTTTTGTTGGTATTACGGAAATGGGTGAGGGTATTTTTTCAAAGTGATTTTTAATCAGGAGAAAACAGGTTAGGCTCCTTATATAATATGGCTCCTGAGGGCTGTTTCATAATATAATGCAGTTTACAGGCTGTTGGCGTAAACAACGATACCTCCATATTCCATGTAAGTAGTATAGTATGTATCGGAACGGGACTATAGTTAAGTACTGTTTATTACTCAATCGACCTGCAGCCAATCAGAGGCCTCCCTTTTGGCGGGAAATTCAAAAGCAGCCAATGAGAGGCCTCCCTTTTGGCGGGAAATTCAAATAGGTCACGTGACCGGAAGTGACCTACTTCCGGTCACGTGACCTTTGGGCGGGAAATTCAAATAGGTCACGTGACCGGAAGTGACCTACTTAAGAGGGTCACGTGACCACCATGTTGGCGGGAAATTCAAATAGGTCACGTGACGGGAAGTGACCTACTTAAGGGGGTCACGTGACTACTAGGTTGGCTTTCAAAATAAGTCACTTGAGATTTTGATGGATAAATAAATTTAAAAAAAGAAAAAAAAAGCAAGCTGAAAAAAGCTTGCTAAAAAATAATTTAAAAATGTGGCTCTTTTTTTCTAGGGGGAGAGGGGCACTCTGGGGGGCACTCTTTAAGATGCATGGGGGGGGGGAGGGGGGGAGGGGGGGAGGGAGGGGGGGGGGGGTTTTTAAGAGTGAGACTCGCTTCTCTGCCCTCTCTAAAAGAGAGGGCAGAGAGGCGAGTCTACTTACTATGAAAGGTATCATGATCGCGTTTATGATGATGTGCATCATGATGTGACTATCTTACAACCCTATGAGAAATAAGCAAGACATGGGCGTACTTACACGGGCTATTTGTAAACTAATTTCTCTTGAATCTATTAACAGCTCACATTTTTTTTCTTAGATGACATCTGACAGCTGCTTGCTAGGCTAAGATATTGTTAAATAAACAACTTGGAAAGCTAATTACAGTTTTCTGGCTTGAAATATAGTCTTTCAACAGACTTTTTTTCTCATCTTACACAGAGGCAAATATCAGAGACACCCAATGGCGCTTAAACTGCTCTCAGCCAAGGGTCGGGCACTGCTGGACTATAATAGACGGGTCAAGGACCGTTCTACTGTGGGTCAGGCTAGGTCGGACATTCAATAACGCAACTTTAGCAAAACTTGCTTGAAAGTCTGACCATGCGAGATCCTTATGCCCCAGTCTGTCAATGCTGTCCAGACTTTCAAGCAAGGTTGTCAAAGACCTACCTGTCATTGAATGTCCGACTTAGCCTGCCTGACCCTCAGTAGAACGGTCCTTGACTCATCTATTATAGTCCAGCAGCGCCCGACCCTTGTATGAGAGGGGTATTGACACCATTGGCTGACTCTGATAATTCGCCTGTGTGCACGAGGGGAGGAGAGGGTTTACAGCTTGTGCTTATAGAGCACTACTAGTGGAGGTTTGGATGAGGAGGCTATGACATATGATGTTTGTCTTAAAAAATAGCCATGGCGCATGTCGATGTCGCTTAATTATGCTCATATCTCATGTCGATTTTAAGAATTGCTCATGTCACCTGTCACTGTGTTTTTCAAGCTTCATGTCAAATGTCACTAGGCTTCATCTCGACTTTAGTGGTCCACACTGCTGCTGCTGCTGCTGCTGCTGTCGGTGCTGCTGCTTGTGCTGCTTGTGCTGCTCATGCAGCAGCTGCTGGCTGCTTGTGCTGCTGCTGCTGCTGCTGACAGATGCTACTGCTTGTGCTACTGCTCGTGCAGCAGCTGCCAGCAGCTGCTGAAGCAGCTGTCAGCAGCTGCTGGCTGCTTGTGCTGCTGACAAGGTCATGGGGGCTGCTGCTGACGATGTCACGGATGCTGCTGACAAATGCTACGGCTTGTGCTGCTCGTGCTGCTTGTGCTGCTGAAGTCGCTGCCAGCTGCTTGTGCTGCACGTGCAGCTGCTGCTGAAGCCGCTGCTAGATGCTGCTGCTTGTGCTGCACGAGACTGAGTAGCCGCTATTCGGCGTTTCACTCCTTATGTACCCTGTCCTAGTTAATCCTCTTAAACAGCTGAAAAAGCTCTCTCAGCACAGAGACTCTACTCAATGTAAGAGATCAGTTAAGTAAGTTTTCACATGCCACCTGACTACTGCGGGAGGGTTTAGACTTAAGCAGCTTAGTGCACACACGTGTCTGTTAGAAAAGCTACCTGCACACCTGCCTTCCTTTTTCACTAGTATTTACCCCCTGCCGACTTATAAGACACCTATACACGCCTTCTTGCTTCTAGAGCTAAGCTGACTGGCAGCTATTTTAAAAGAGAATACTCGTTACCTGTATAACGGATAAGAGGGTTATGAGATTAGCGTGTGTATACAAAAAAAAACAAAAAAAAGCTACAGGGGGCGCGTGTCTGTCTGTGAGGTAGAAACCATGTGGTAAGCGACTCAAGTGTAAAACAACAGCACCTCCTCTTGTCGCAGTGAGTGGTGTGGACGGCGGCTGGCTAGTTGAATTTAAGCGTCAGCTTGAAAGATAAGGCCAAATAAAAAAAAAAAGGTTTGTTTCAGGTCACCCGACCAACCCTAGCAAAACAGGGTCGACCCTACGTGTTTTTTTTTAAGCAAGTTTGAAGAAAATTTCATATTTTTATACTTTTTGGGTCATTTTTAGAATTTCCACGGAGGATGGCTAGTACTTTCATGTTAAAAAAATAAAATAAAATAAAATAAAAATCCGACCTACCGACTCCAGTCTTTCTGCCCATGTTACCTGAAACATACCTTTTTATTTTTTTTTGGCTTAATCCGTTCACGGGCTGGCGCGTCACACCTGTCGTTAATCACCCCCTGTAGTCTTTGTATACACAGGTGACTCGGCTTTATCTCTTCACCAGCTATAATCCCATATACATGTAGCGCACGTTACACTCGTTAATTCTCTTTTCATGCTGATGGATTAGGGGTGGAAGGGTTCAGGTGAAAAGCGATTTGATTCTCTCTGGAAGAGGGTTGGAGCTCTAGGTGAAAACAAGCTTAGAACATCCAGATTAGCTGCTCTCTCGGCTATATAAAGAGCTTCATTTTTTCTAATCTCTGCCCACTTCGTCTTGTTGTACACTATCAGTCACGAGGCAGACGCTGGAAGTAGCAGATGTTTGCAGTATGGTTTACACAGAGGTTACCTGCTAATAGGATTTTGTCAGAATAGGGTGAGTTGCTATTAAAATGAACATTTTAAATGGGTTGTTAATATGGTATCTGATGTTAATGAGCTAACACCTAACATTGAGGATTATGACCTCCCAGAGGGGCGTCTCGCCAAATTCTCCAGTCTTGACTATAGTCTTAACTGTCTAAAGACTGTGGAGCACGTTAATGGGTGGTCTCCTTACTAATTTCACTTGACCAGGCCGGCAGGGTCAACTAGGCTAGGTAATTACAACCACAAGGGCGGCTACTCAACATGCAAGTAGACCTACTACTACGAGATTGTCTTTTGACCACTCTGCCGCCGCCTGCTAGTCTGGCGATTACATGCTCTAGTATAGTTCTCCGCTCTTTTCGTCAGATGACGCCACAATAGGGTTTTTGTACATTTCCACGATACTCGCGAACATTTTAAACGCATAATGACCTATAATAAGCAACAAAGCACACTTCTAATATATTGAATATAAGAAACATGTCAACGTTGTGTATTTCTGATAGAATGAGGCAGATTCTTTGAAATATCAACTAAACTATAGTGAGATTGAAAATACTACACCATATCTAAAGCGATATAAAAGCTATATAAAGTCAGAACCTCTGACGGATCGGTAGGATCACTCAACCATTCGTCCTCGAAAGCAACACACGGTTCCCGTCCAACAGGACTTTGAGCCTTGACGCTTTTGAGGAGGATTGATCTCATGCTGCTTAACATGTGGTGTAATTAATCAACACCGCGGCCCCTCTTTAGGGGCCACACAATAAACAAAGAATAAAAAAGGGTAGGACTTAGGTTTAAAGTGAATCTCCCAGGATTTTGGCGAGGTCGACAAAGGAGGAGATAACAGATTAAACTGCAGGAGACTATACGCAAACCTTGATACTCTCAGAGGGGGAGCTCCATATTGCGGACCTGTGGTCAAGGTAATTACAACCACAAGGGTGGCTACTCAACATGCAAGTAGACCTACTACTACGAGATTGTCTTTTGACCACTCTGCTGCCGCCTGCTGGTCTGGCCATTACATGCTCTAGTGTAGTTCTCCGCTCTTTTCGTCAGATGACGCCACAATAGGGTTTTTGTACATTTCCACGATACTCGCGAACATTTTAAACGCATAATGACCTATAATAAGCAACAAAGCACACTTCTAATATATTGAATATAAGAAACATGTCAACGCTGTGTATTTCTGATAGAATGAGGCAGATTCTTTGAAATATCAACTAAACTATAGTGAGATTGAAAATACTACACCATATCTAAAGCGATATAAAAGCTATATAAAGTCAGAACTTCTCACGGAACGGCATCTGCAACAGATCACTCAACCAGGTGTCTTGAAATGCCACACAGGGTTCCCGTCCAACAGGACTCTGAGCCTTGTCGCTTTTGAGGAAGGTTTGATCTCATGTTGCTTAACATGTGGTGTAATTAATCAACACCGCGGCCCCTCTTTAGGGGCCACACAATAAACAAAGAATAAAAAGGGTAGACCTTAGGTTTAAAGTGAATCTCCCAGGATTTTGGCGAAGTCGACAAAGGGGTAGATAACAGATTAACCTGCAAGAGACTATACGCAAACCTTGATACTCTCAGAGGGGGAGTCTCATTTTGCGGACTTGTGGTCAGATCTATCCCTTCTAGGGGGCAGGTTGCATGTCGTAAATGTCTACTACAGACATTGGGATATATTGTTAATCTTACTCTAGGGTCTCCATAATTAGACCCTGAATCCGTTGTTAAACGGGTGTGAGGGGGTGGTAACTAATACTTATGAGATGTTAGCTTAGTTCATAGTCTCCTTACCAATTTTCACTTGACCAGGCTGGCAGAGCCAACTAGTCTAGGTAATTATAGCCACAAGGGCGGCTACTCAAGATCTAAGTAGACCTACTACTACGAGATTGTCTTTTTGGTCCTTCTGCTGCTTAGTTATTACATCCTCCAGTCTAGCTCGCCACACCCTTTGAGCAGCACCACCATTGCCTCGGTAAAAGTGTAGGGTGTGTGCTTTCCACCTTCAGGTATCCATAGATTCGATCACTATCACCCCCCTTGAAATGACTTCAGCTGTTAATTAGGGCGTAAAGCCACCAACCAAGTCCCTGTCAAAAGATGTGAATAACGAAACGCGCTAGTATAGTTCTCCGCTCTTTCGTCAGATGGTGCCACAATAGGGGTTTTGTACATTCCTACGATGCTCGCGAACATTTCAACGCATAATGAGCTACATAGGCAACAAAGCGCGCTTCTAATATATTAAAATATAAAAAACAATTCAATATTGTGTATTTCTGATAGAAATGAGGCGGTTTCCTTAAATACCAACTAAACTATAGCGAGATGAAAAATACCACACCATATCTAAGGCTTTATAAAAAACTATAGAAAGTCAGAACCTCACACGGATCAGCATTCTGTTTGCAACGGATCACCCCTGACCCACTGGTCCTCGCATGCCACACACGGCTCTGCCGTGTTTGAGCTTTGAGGTATCACCCATCAAGTGATCCATGCTGCCCAACATGAAGCGTAATTAATAGCTGCTGTTGCATAGCACAGTGGCAGCATCTAACTAACTCTAAAGAGTTAGTCGGCCCCTCTTTAGGGGCCACACAATAAACAAAGAATACCCTGAATCTGGGACCTGCGGGCGAGGGCCCCAACTGTGAAGTCATTATTGGCCACATTGGTAATATCAATTAAAACTTTAGACAACACCCACCTTAAGTATCATTAACGGACAATATCAATGAACTCAGCATCCGCCTGGTTACCACATTTAGCACCAATTTTACAACTCACAGGGGCCACACTAGCCTCACCGCGCTTTTTATTGCTCTGCTGATTTCTCCAATCCAAAACATGAGGTATCTAGTCTAGCTGTGAGCTCATTGGGCTAAACAAAAAAATAATCCGTGTTCAGGTAACATGGTCCAAAAAAAATAGGGTAGGTCTACGTCGCCTAAGGCGACGAAAGCGCGTCAAAGCGTTTACAGGGTTCGAGCCCGCGAGCTGCTCCTTGGGGCTGCAAAAAACGCTTAGACACTGAAATCCCATAGGGAAAAAATTTTGGGTTTTTGGACTTTAGGCCTTAATTTGAGGGTGATCCCGGGCTGATAGAAAAATAATTCTTGGACGAGCGGATAGCTCTGGATCTCTTTTATCTAAAACAGCGAAAAATTGATTATGGTTTCGCTGCAATTCATCCGACGGGGGGTAATCAGCCCCCCCCTCTGCCAATCAAGGCAGTGAATCTTGGCGACCGTGCGATCACTCACGGCCACCGCGACGAACCGACAGAAGAGATCGGCATCTTAGTATGATTCGTGTGACCTACTTAGAGGCTCACACGGTGGAGGTGTGTCCGGCGTTCGGCGCGCTGATTGGCTACTGGTGGGAGGCGCTGTGCCGCGTCAAGAACTTCACCTATTTGGGGCGGCTGTTAAAGGCGCACTGAGTTGAGGTGCACCTTTAAGCAAGAGCGCGATCCGGCCTAGTCTTGCGGACCTCTGTTTAGCGAGTGTAGCAAGCGGCTATGTCGCGCTCTCCAACCACAGGCTTAACAGTGGTCCGCAAGACGCGTGCACACACAGACCGAACAGACACACACATACCCACACACCCACACACTCCTATCAGTGAGACGTCTAGCAGATTCGGGAGAGGCGACCAGGGAGGTACTCTCGGCTAGCGGCCACTAATTGCCTGTTTAGATAAGGCACAGAAACAAGGGTGATGACAGACTACGTGTTCAAGCAGCCAACATGCCCTGACACTTGATAATGGATGTGGACCGCTAAATTCGATATGGTGACATGACCATTTCTTATAATCGACAAACGACATGAGGTCTAATGACAAGTGACATGAAGCCCAAAAAATCATAGTGACAGGTGACATGAACATTTCTTAAAATCGACATGGGATATGAACATTATTAAGTGACATTGTCATGTGACATGGTCATTTTCTAAGATCGACATTCGACATGGGGACCCCCTATCCAGAGCCCCTTGATAGATGACAGCTGTTGTGTGTAAGAAAAGTGTATGCCTCACAATCAAAAGATGATAAAAGGCTTTATCCCACTCGATGTGGGTTTTGAATCAAATATCAAGGGATCAAATATCAGATCGATATTTGACGTCGTCAAGTGATATCTGACGTTGTCAATCACTTTTACTATGTAGTCAAGGTCGTAAAAACAGAGCCCCCTGATTGGTCAACAGCATGAATGAAAGTTGCATCTCAAACTTTTAATACTCGGTATGGGGCCCCGTGGGGCTGGGACCAATATTTGCAATTTTCGGAAATACTGTCGAGAATTTCTAGATGGAAACACCTTGTCTGGGGTAATTTGACCTCTACTCTTCGATATTCAAGTAATACTCAAGCTATTCTGACTCTAAACATGAGTAAAACGGTCATTTACCAGCGTTATCGGCAGCGCCGACATCAACAACTGCTGATCTCCCTTGGTTACATGACCCAGCTCCGTTTCTAAGGTCTCATGGATCGGGGCCCTGAAGGGGGATCTGCAGAGGCCCTATATCGGGCCCTAGATATGTACATTATATTAATATCTCATAACTTAATTTACTCTAAAATCTTTTGATAGTTCATAACCTTGACCCTTATCTCCTTTTCTCGCGGGATAAAGATAGAATTTGGTTGTTGGCGTGGCCTCTCGTAGATATCTGCTCTTCTCCACGGCACCTCTCGAGCCCCCTGCGGGGCCTCTAGGGGCTGCTAGACGTCTCTCTGCTATGTAGTGTGGGATGTAAAAGAACCCTTGTCTCGGTAAAAGGGCCAATAGATTCGATCACCATCACCGCTCTTGAAATGACCATAGCTGTTAACTAAGGCGTAAAGCAACCCACACACCCACACACCCACACACCCACACATTTTTCTGTATGAGCCTTCAGACCTCAAGCTGCTCAGTGTACGGGACTAGGTTTTGTCATAGGCCCTACGGACGCTACTCAAGGTAAAAAATAAGAGAGCTGTCTCACCATGACATTGGGCTGGCTGTAGTTTTTTATGTTTCGGTACCTACAACCAAAACAGCCAGTACCCGCCCCAGGGCTTCATGTCGCACGCGGGAAAAGTATAACGGTGGCGCCAACTGTCGGAATAGCGGGTACACTACGTCAGTAGTTCTTTTGTTCTCCGCTGAGTGACTGGGCGAAATGTAGTCGGTAGCTCTATTTTCTGTGCACTGTTCTGTTCATTTTCTACACTTAACACTTAAATAGACCGCGTGTTTGTACAAGCTAACCGTTTTTATCAGTGCAAAAATTAAATAAGCATCGGATAGAACACTAAAAAATGAGAAAGTAATCCGGCGCTTAGTATAAGGCACCAGTTTTATCATGAGACACCGAAAGTCTGGTTTTTTTAAGGTGGATAAGACAGTCGACTGAGAGCTCCAAACTAACCAAAAACGTACCAGAGGGAGAACGTACCCGACAGGGCAGGGGCCTTCTACACCCCGGCTCTGATTGATGAGCAAGCGACAAGTGCTACAGAGGGCCTATTCCTCTTTTGAGGTGGGCCCGAAATTGAACAAAAGAATAAACTCAAGAAAAAGCCTTAGGCTTAAAAGAGTTGTAGATACTGATTTTAACGAAGAAGTCACATTCATTAGTTTACAAATAGCCCGTGTAAGTACGCCCATGTCTTGCTTATTTCTCATAGGGTTGTAAGATAGTCACATCATGATGCACATCATCATAAACGCGATCATGATACCTTTCATAGTAAGTAGACTCGCCTCTCTGCCCTCTCTTTTAGAGAGGGCAGAGAAGCGAGTCTCACTCTTAAAAACCCCCCCCCCCCTCCCTCCCCCCCTCCCCCCCCATGCATCTTAAAGAGTGCCCCCCAGAGTGCCCCTCTCCCCCTAGAAAAAAAGAGCCACATTTTTAAATTATTTTTTAGCAAGCTTTTTTCAGCTTGCTTTTTTTTTCTTTTTTTAAATTTATTTATCCATCAAAATCTCAAGTGACTTATTTTGAAAGCCAACCTAGTAGTCACGTGACCCCCTTAAGTAGGTCACTTCCCGTCACGTGACCTATTTGAATTTCCCGCCAACATGGTGGTCACGTGACCCTCTTAAGTAGGTCACTTCCGGTCACGTGACCTATTTGAATTTCCCGCCCAAAGGTCACGTGACCGGAAGTAGGTCACTTCCGGTCACGTGACCTATTTGAATTTCCCGCCAAAAGGGAGGCCTCTCATTGGCTGCTTTTGAATTTCCCGCCAAAAGGGAGGCCTCTGATTGGCTGCAGGTCGATTGAGTAATAAACAGTACTTAACTATAGTCCCGTTCCGATACATACTATACTACTCATGTAGGGCAACATCTTGGTTTTATAGACTCGAAGTGCTTGGGCACATGACATTTGCCTACGTAGTCTCCCAAATATATATAATTTGGCAGCGGCCTTACACCCCTCATTTGGTTAATCTGTTTATCAAATTTTAATGATTGATCCAGTTGAATACCTAAATAATTATCTACAAATTCTTATTCAGATGTGTTTAATGTAAGTGCAGGTATTCTAAAATTATTAATTTGTCCAGGGGTTCCGAATTTCATAGCTTGAGATTCTTTTGAATTTATGGTTAATCTGTTTAAATTATACCAATGGGAAAATGGTCTAGATCATCTTGTAGTTTCCTATAAGCAGATACTAGATCATTTTCTGAGGCATAAATTACCGGATCGTCAGCATAAGAGCTGATTTTAGTAAATTCACAGAGACTATAAATGTCATTGACAGAGATTAAAAAGAGCAATGGGCCTAAAATAGACCTTTTGGGGAAGCCACATGTCAGGACACATTCACTAGATGTGATACCATTAGCTATGTTTTTTGGGATCTTTGAAACAAATAAATTTTAACCCAGTCTAAAATATCATTTTTTATCCCTTATTCCTCATACTTTGATATTAGAATTGCATGATTAACCACATCAAAAGCTTTGGACATATCAATGAATGAGGCCAGGGTTCTTTTATTATCATCATTCCATACTATGAAATAGTTCTTCAGTAAAGTCAGCCACAGTGGAAATGGTGGAATGCCCTTTTCTAAAAAAAAACTTGTCTATCATTTAAAAGGTGATTTTCTTCTAAGTAAGAGGTAATGTGAGCATGAAAGACTTTACCTGGGAGTGGGATCTGAGAGATAGGTCTGTAATTAGTAACATTGGCTTTGTCACCTGGTATTGGAAGAGGGCTTACAGTGGCTTGTTTCCTTTTAGTAGGGAATTTAGATTGCGTAAGTGATAAATTGAAAAGAAAAAGCAAATTTATCGGGTATGCCTAGCATAGCATCTTTAATTATCCTGGCACTATAGGGATTTCTGAGGCTTTTCTTGTGTTTATGAATCTAGCAGTGTTGAAAACCATTTCTTTACTTATAATAAGGTCTTGTATAATTAAATCTGTAGTGGTACCAGCATATGTCCATGGAATGTGGAAGTTGGCTGCAAACTTTGGCCCGATGCTAATGAAATAGTTATTAATGTGCTCGGCAGTATCCTAATGTGCAATTGGCTGACCAGTGGTTTCATCAACCAAACATAATTGTATTATTTTTTACTTTTATTAGGCAATAATTCTTCTAAATATTTTACCATCCTCTTTTTCAAATTCCCTAATATAATTCCCCCCCCCATTTTCTACCAGGTTTTTAACCCTATTACTCTGAATATTTGAAATATTATGGTCTTCAATTAAGCCAGTTCTCTTAACATATTTCCAGGCAAGGTCATTTTCAATCATTTTCCTTTTTAATTAAGGGGTTAGCCATGCGGTATTACAGGCACCCGCATAGTTTCCTGTAGTACATGTATCATAACGATATACTAAACACATATATGGGACCACACATTCATGTAACGTCTATGAAGGAATACAGGTCAGAGGCATCCTGACACCCCAGTCCCATAGATCGGCAATCTCCTGGATTAAGTCGCTATTCAGAGGGCCAGAATGATTAAGTCGCTATAGCCAGACAGCTAAGTATGAGAGGGCACAGGTTAGGAGGAAAAGGTGACATATGCAGATGGGAAATGGAAGGGGCTAGAATAGCGACTTAATCAGTTGGGGGTGTCCTATAGCGACCTAATCCGTTTTGGGTGTCTTTCACTGAATAAGGGTATCCCTCCCTGCAATAGCTAACACATATCCCTCCTCCCTCCTACTGAATGGTTGTCTTTCACTGAATAAGGGTATCCCTCCCTGCAATAGCTAGCACATATCCCTCCTCCCTCCTACTGAATGGTTGTCTTTCACTGAATAACAACTACACCCATACCCTTTCAAGGGGATATGTCAATGTAGGGAGGGAGACCCTTATTCAGTATAAGACAACCATTCAGTAGGAGGGAGGAGGGAAATGTGTTAGCTAATGCTGGGAGGGATACCCTTATTCAGTGAAGGACAACCATTCAGTCTTGGCACACTCCTCCCTCCCAATTCTACTGAATGGTTCTCTGTTGGTGGTGCCCAATAGCGACCTAATCCGTTCTGGGTGCCCAATAGCGACCTAATCCTTCCAGCATACAGAAATGAATGTGATACACTACCATAGCGACTTAAACATTCTAGTCTTTAAAAAAAGTCAAATGAAGGCCACATAGCGACCTAATCCTTCAGACATTGTTTTATGAATAAGGCTGCGCCACCTATCTTCTATTTCCCCAAAAAAGATCCAAGCCCCATTTTTTTAAAGATAGACCCCTTCAAAGAAACCCTCTTTCCCGGGAAACTTCCCCTCGTAGTACCTACCCAGCTAACAGAAAAACGTTATTTGACGTCAAAATAACGTTACAAAATTTCATATAACGTTATGCCATATGGTAAGGAGCCTTCGAGAAACGTTATTTAACGTTAAATAACGTTATAAAATGTTGTATAACGTTTTTTGTTCACTGGGTAGTTTTACTTGAAAACAATTACAATTTTCTATATATATACTCCTGCTTTAGGTCGCTCCAGTTTAAGTCGCTATTTCAAAACCTATCTCATAGAATAGAAGCTAATATAAAATTGTATTACATGCATTTTGGGGGTTTCTGGGGGTGTTTGCCCTTGTATATATACTCCTGCTTTAGGTCGCTCCAGTTTAAGTCGCTATGTTATATTCTATCCTGTCCCATAGAAGCTTAAAAAAAGTAGGAAATAAATTTGGGGTGCTCTGGGGGTGTTGGCCTCGGTATATATACTCCTGCTATAGGTCGCCCCAGTTTAAGTCACTATTTCATATTCAATCATCTAGAATACAAGGTAAAACAGTATTGAACAGGCAGGCCCAAAGGTTTAAGTCGCTGAAGTGGAGCTGGGGGTTTAAGTCGCTGCTGCTAGCCTGAAGGTTTGAGTCGCTGCTGCTAGCCTGAAGGTTTAAGTCGCTACTGCTAGCCTGAAGGTTTAAGTCGCTACATATTTTAAAAGAGTTTCCTCTTGTTTCATTATACATCCAGTTTTCTATGTTTTGTACATAGCGACTTAAACATAGATATGGCCCATTTTAGTTCCCGAGAAAAAATGCTGCCTCGATATATAACTAGGAGAGGGAAACTGGGAGAGAGCCATGCTGTTGTGGAGTCACTGTTCTTGATAACCAAGGACTCGTCCTTAGGCCAATAAAAAGGGGTGTTTCAGGCAACCTGGCCCTTATTTAAAAAACTGGGCGACCTACCTACCCTTAATTTCGGGACCATGTTGCCTGAAACACACCTTTGTTTTCGGCCTTAATGCAATTTGAACTTAGACTTTGTATTGGCATTAACTTTTTTTCTGTGGGTCCATGGCCGTAATAATCTATCAGCTACCCTTGATTGCCTATAACTGTATCGCCATGCCTTATTTGCCTTTGAGATGTGATGAGATGCGATGACCCTTGATGACAGTGCGTCAGCTTAGGGGCCGTCCATTAATTACGTACGCATTTGATTTTGCAATGTGTATTTATTTCATAAAATGATATTTCAAAATACAACAACAATCAAAAATGATATGTGAAAAAACATGGTATGTAGTATCCACGATAGTCACATTAAAGGGTCTTATGCCCAGTTACAGATAGTAGCTGATATAGCATACTTTTACATGTCCTGAAGCAGGTATACAATGAAGACCTTTACCATAAATATTATGCTGTGTCCAACAGCGTATATGCAGGTGCAATGATAGTATATATGCAGAATTATAACATAATTTCAATGGTATCCCCGACACACAATCATATTGACAAAGCTTTCTCTCAAAGGTGAGAGATATATACGTATCACATTGAGGGGCCTGGGTAGCCCGGTTCCAGACAATCTACATCAGAGTTATCTCCGTTATTCCGGATATCGATAATGATACAGTGAGTGAATGAATTTGACTGCACGAAATAAAATCCAAGCTTATTAGATACTACAACAGTATTACTGTGAGGACAGAGAGTACAGACGGATATGAGCCTTAGTGGGACAGGTGATACAATTCGCCTCACCTTTTTCTTGCAGCCTCACTTTTAAGTCTCACCACTTTTAGAGCCTCCAATTTAAAAGCTGCTTTAGAGTCTAGGAGTCTACAGGCAGGTGGCAGATTGTTCCACATGTCTATAGCTCGGTAGAGAGAACTTTTCCTGTAACTTAATTTTATTTCAGCCGGGTAGGTCAGCTTTAGTGTATTAGCTGACCTGGTGGCAGCTTGTAAGGGATTGTTCTGTTCAAGTAACAGTCCCATCCTGTAAGCACATAGTGAGTCACAATAGATATATTTGTGGACCAGCATTAACAATTGCAGGTCAAAACGTACATCTATATAATCAATTTTACACACTTTATGAAGATCCGCAACCGGATGCTTCATGTTGGTTAGTAGACAGACCCGTAGGCCTCGATTTTGGACATATTGGAGTTTCTTACTGATTTTACTGGTGAGACCGTTATATAGCAAGCCACAGTATTCTATCACAGGAAGCACAGTTTGTTTGTAAATTAATATGGCTGTTTTCTTGGGCATCATTTTGCGAATTTTGCTTAATAGAAAGATGCGATGGCAGGAGGTGCTAATCGTTTTGTTTACACTTTTCTCAAAATTTAATTTATTGTCTATGATGATGCCTAGGTATTCATATTCATTTTTTACCGATAGTGTGTGCCCTCCCATCTTAATGACAGGCTGGACGTTGCTATTGCTGTTAAACATGACTATTTCAGTTTTCTTAGTGTTGATACAGAGGCCACTTGTACTAAACCATTTATAAATACGCTGTGCATCATACTGAAGGAGGTTTTCCGCGATTAAAGAAGATTTATGATTGACGAAAAACACAACATCGTCAGCATACATGGAGACTGAACAATGCTTTACAACATTGGGCATGTTATTTATGAAGCAGATAAATAGTAGGGGCCCCAAGATTGAGCCTTGAGGGACTCCGAATTTTACTTTCCTGTGGCTAGAGAGGCTGCCATTACAGAATACTCTCTGCCCCCGGTCCCCCAGATAAGAGTGAAACCAGTCCGTATACACCTTTGGGATGCCAAGTTTTTCTAACCTGGACAGTAGCTCTCCATGGTGTATGGAATCGAAAGCCTTTTTGACGTCCAGGAAGCAGGCAGCAACAGTCTCCCCACGGTCTTTGGCCCTGTATAGGTCATTGACCACTGAGAAGACTGCGCCACCCGTCCCCCTGGACGCCCTGAAACCAAACTGACATGGTGAGATTTTGTTATTCGATTCCAGCCAATGGTAGACCCTAGTGTACACCACTCTCTCCATTATCTTACTGGGGACCGGGAGCAGAGAGATAGGTCGCCAGTTTCCTATCTGTCTCAAGTCCCCTGATTTTGGCAGAGGGACAACTTTAGCACATGACCAAGCCACTGGAAAAGCAACCTTTTCCAGACAGCTATTAATGAGTGAAGTTAGTTGCGGGGCCATAATGAGGAGGGCATCCTTTAATACCCTAGCAGAGATATTGTCAACTCCACTTGATTTGTGTGTTTGTATATCTCTAATTATTGACAATACCTCCTCTTATGGGATTTCCTCCTCATCTGTTAGTTGGGCGGTGCGGTTGGGGAGTGTGCTGGCGGGTTTGTATTTACTGACATTAGGAGCAGTACCAAGCCCATTGAAGAGAGTCTCTCCAACAGTGGAAAAATACTCATTTATGTAGCCCGGGACATGGTCTCCTCTTACTTCCTTCCCTGAATCATGGTGGTCTAGGACGATTTTGGGGTTTGCTTGGTCCAGGTTGCCTAAAAGTATATTTATTTGTCGCCAGAATTTTGTTGGATTCTCTGAGTATTGTTCTAGTTTATCATGGAAATATTGATTTTTAGCGTATTCACATTGTCTATTGATTATATTACGTAATTCTTGTGCTCTAAGTAGAAGAGGTTGGTTATGCATTCTATTCAGACAGTATTCGTACATAATTTGGTTACGTTCATATATAGATTCCAGAATTTCCTTACTGAGCCAGGGTTTATTGTAATCTTTGAAGGTTATATCTTTTATTGGACAATTTTCATCTAGATATGAAATTATGTGAGAAAGCATGATGGACCATTTGATGTTTACATCCGATTCCTCGTGGAATGTGTCCCAGTTGATGGACAGGATGTAATCCTCAAAATCATCACGATCATAGTGTCGATATGATCGACCTGTTATGGATCTCGTGATGGGCTTGACATGGTATAATTTGCGTGTGGCGAAAGTAGCTAAATGATCTGATAGAAAGGCCGGCAGTACCCCACTATTGGAGACTATAGGACAGGTTGTGGTCATCATGTCTATGCATGTACCGCCGGGTGCATTGGGGTTGGGGTTAGGTCGAGTTATTTCATGTATTAGGTTATCAAAGGGCAGACCAGCCATACACTTAAGATACAGTTTGGTCTTCCAGTCATCAGGGGTGAGTAAATCAATATTTATATCCCCCATGACCCATAGCTCACGGCCGTCCAGCAACGGGCTTTTACATGTGTCAATTAGTGTTTTTATACATTGTGCACATACCCCATTGGGCGGTCGGTAGACATGGATCACTGACAGGAGCCTGTGTTTGGGTTGTGTCACGTTAATCACTTGGATTTCTATATCCTTGTTTGATACACATAACTCTTTTACAATAGTACAATATTCAGCGAGTGTGTTCTTAATGTAGCAGATAAGACCGCCACCGGTTTTATCCACCACACGGTCCATTCTTATCGTCTGATAGTCAGGGATGAACACCTTGCTTGTAGGTAAATCTTTGTGCAGCCAAGTCTCGCTAACACAAATCAAATCCAATAGTTTTACAAGTTTTGCTAAACCAACCATTTTGAGGAGCATGCTCCTGATATTGATATGTCCAATTTTGAAACCTTTCATTCCCATAAAATCTTCTACATAAAATCTTCTGCATGAAGGGGGGGTAGGGGGGTCAGGCCAAATGCGTGCAGATGCGTACAGGGGGGGTGGGGGGGGGGTCTAGGCCCATTTTGGCATACGCATTGTGTACGCATAGGGCCGATTTTTTGGTCATTTTATACTAAAGTTGGTACCTTTTTAGGTCCAAATATTCAACCAAATTTAGAAAATTTTCTTTCGGATTTTCAAAATATGCTAATTATATTTTAGAATGCATATTTCTTATAACTACAAATAGCTTGTGTTGTCTTCTCTCTGGCCATATTATTCCTCCACCCCCATACCTTCATTTCCCCGTTACAATGTATACATGTTTGGAATTAGGGAGTGTTCATTTATTAGTTACAGGGGGGGGTGGTGGGTTGGGGGGGGGTAAAAATGTTGCCCCTCCGCGCGAAATCTCACCCCCCCCCTGTAAATAATAAATGAACACTCCCTTATAACATGCAAAATACTATTGCAAGGCCGGGGGTGTAGGGTGTATTTCTCAATATCATGTGGAACAGTCGGTGATAGGTCTTAGCTTGCCATTGGACTTTGGAACTCCCCCCATAGCATGAACACACTGAGGCCTGGACGAGACTTTTGATATCAGACCGTCGGCAAGTTCCTCAGTAATCAAGGTACACATTTCTTGGTGGAAGGCTGGCTCCAGGATAGAGCTGTAGTTACTACAAGTATATGAGGTATCACAACTGTCGTCCACTATTTTAAAACCTTGCAGGACCCCCTCCCAAATATATTTGGCCTTATGGGGTTGGTGTGGAAAGACATTAGCACAACCTGATATAAAACTAGCGAAACAACAAGGTCGCAATTGGGAAATATTCCCACCCACATAGTGATCACAAGTACATGAGCCACTTAAACATTTAGTATATACCGGAATGGTAGGCATATCTCCCACCCCATCCAGGTAGTAGAGTGGTTGGTCAATAACAATTGGATCACATATTAACCGGTCTACAGTAGCATTAGGGTTGTTTTGAACTTCATAAAAACACGACAGCCTATCACCCACAGGGGTAGGGGTCGGAGTGCTGGAACTAACCAACAACTCACCCACTGGAGCAGGAGAGAAAGGGACAGCATCTATATTTAAGAGACCGGTACAACTGCCCCCCCCCCCCCTCGTTAATAATCTATTTGGCTTGCTTTGTGTTAGAGCAGGTGCTGGAGCCGTGCGAGGTCGAGCCACAAAACATACATTTGTGGTAGTATTTACATGGTGAATCTTTGCAGCCCTCTGCTCTATTAAACGCATAACAAGACCTTTTTGGCTTAGAAGAACCACCTCCTGCTACTGACCTGGAGGATTTCTTGGTTTCTGCCACTACAGTAGAATCGTACGCGAAATAGCGGAGTGCGTCAGCATTATCTACTTCTCCGAAAATTTCAGGCCCTCCCACATCTGCCCTTAACCTTACAGACTGGTCATAGGCTACTAAAGCTGAGAGTTTATATACTTTAGTCATACTTTTATCGCATAACATGTCACAGTGGCGCAATAGGCCTGTAATGTCATTACCCTGCTCTGCAACTAATTTAATAGTTCTAATATTGACCAACAACAAGGCTTCAAATGAATCTATCTTAGTGTGGCGATCAATAAAATTAGCATGCTGGTAGGGGTGATTACCTCTGCGCCTTGGTGACCTGGGCCAACGGGATCTTGAAGCTTCATAGGACGAGCTGCTCGAGTCTCTGCGAGGAGAACGCTGGCGGCGCCTGCCCCTGCCGCTGGCCGACCTGTCGTGGTTCAAACGATCAACTGATGCTTGGACGGCGCCCAGTACTGAAGTTATTTGGTGGAAACCTGCTTCCACCCTCGCCATGCGTCGGTCCATCTCGAGGGTCGCCCTCGAGTAATCTGCCCTCGTCCCTGCTGCCCCCTCATCCGTCTGGTCAGGGGCCGGGCCTCCCCTTCTCCTTGAAATTATTGGAGAGGACTGGCATCCACCAGCCCCGGAAAAGCCCTCGGCCCCTCGTTCAGTTGTAGCCGCCCTCGGGGTCTTCTTAGGTGATTTCTTCTTCCCCATCTTGTCTCGAGTCCTTTCTTCCCTCGGATTCTTCAAACAAATTCTTCAAATTCCTTCCAAATCCGTTTAAAATACAGGTAGAGACAGCACAGGGGGTGTGTCTTCTACGGCTGGAGGTGGGCGACTGACGGCCGTTACGGTTATGTGCCCTTATGTAGTATCATCACAACAGAAAGAAGTATCTACGGCAACGGCCCGGGGCGCCGTCTTACGGCCAGCGGCCGTACTACAGCCAGAGGCGTACGACGCGCCACCTCTCGGGGGAACGGGGAACCACGGCTCGCGAACGACCGGGGAAAACTGCCACGCCCACCTCTTGATTATACATGCATCACCGGGGTGATACACTCTATCATGTGGGGAGGTATAGGTTGCTTCTTTTCTTGAGGGGGGGGGGGAGGGGGTATTTCTTGTATATCATGGGGCCAGTGTTGCCGAAATGACATCAGCTTTTGCCGATGTAAAATCGTAATGGTCGATGTGAGGGCATCAAACATCGGCCATAATGGCCGGCCATGATGCTAGCTTTCCAGCAGTGAAGGATTTTTTCAGATAGCCCTAGTAGAAGCGAAGTTATGCCCATGTAACCATAATTCAATGGATTTACACATTTCTCAGTATATTTTGACAGTTCTCATTAAAAGATCAACTGTATTCATCAATATGAATTAGTATGGAATCTTCTATGATGCATCACTGTATACACACTAATTTCATTTGGCCTGTGTAGAAGACAGATGGCCTGTGGGGGGGGGGCATTGTTATTCTGTCGAAAAATTCATGGAAATTTGGGTGTTTTTAAGCAGAGGGAACGCAGGTTGTGTGCATGTATCAAGCACAGTGCAAGGACCGGGTGCCTCCCCCATCATATATGCACTTAAGTTCCTCAGTAAATTTGATAAGATTCCTTTACCTTTTCAGTGGGGGGGGGGGGGGGGGGGGTAAAGGTTAAATGCGTATGTACACATGGGGGGGGGGGGTAGTCCAAATGCGTACATGGTGCAACAGGGGGGGTGGGGGGGTCTATTTTGGCCAAAAATTTGCGTATGTAATTAATGGATGGCCCCTTAGCTGTTTGTAGCTACATCTAGACATCTAAGGTGTGCTCAATCTGTGTCCAAAGACATGGTATACTGCTTTATAAAACATGCCAATAAACCAAAACGTGTTTCTGATCTGTGCTAAAACAGCGCTAACGTTTAATTTAAAAAAAAATCAATCCTGAAATGATCAGGAGTACTTGAGAACCCGTAGCAGTTATTGGCGTGCACGTATTTCTAATGCTAAAATGCAGGTTTAAACAAACTGTTATTAAAAAACTACCTAGCCTAAATGTTTGTTCTAGCTAACCTGAAACACACTTCATACATAGCGCTAAGGGGTGTTGCGTTAAAAAAACACCTTCCTTGCCTGTTTACCTGTTCTGTTGCCTCCCTAGACCGGTTTATCACAACTGGATGAACACTTTGATTTAGGTTCCGGAACACTTTTGTACCATATTTATGGGGCGTAACCAAATACCAAATGTGTGGCTGCAGATGGGTCAAAAGCGACCACCGACCTGGGCTGTTCTGGAGGCAATTATTAAAGCGACCTGGCGACCTTTGAACAAAATTGACAATACATTAGAGGGTCCAAAAAAGCGACTTTCCGACCTGGACCCCTTAATTTCGGCGACTTTCCGACCTCAGGGGGGCCCTCTGCACCCCCAAGTGTCGACAGCTTTATCAAACTCTTATTCATAAAATCACTAATGTCGGCACCCTCCTTATGCAAAGAAATAACATAATTATCTAGTGATAAATCATGGCTTCATTTCTAAGCATATTGGTGTGAACTTTGCTTATGCCTCGACCCCCTGTATAATTATTGTTTCTATACAGGGCAGCTGCAGCAGGCCCGTAAAAAGGGGGGGGGGTTCGAATCGCCCCCCCACAGGCCTGATGGACCAAAAACGTTCCACCCTAGCTGGCCTGTAAGTGGAGATAATTTGCTTCATGCCAGTTTTCGCGGCTTGTAAATCGGACAATTATTAAGGTCTCTAGAGAGTAAACCGTGAAAGCTCATTTGAATTATAGTTAATGAGTACAAATCAAGTCATTTTTTACAGATTTATTTAGTGATGATGCAGCAAGTTCCACCATTGAATTCATCTAGTTCCACCTTATCAAAAAACGACCCCCCCCCCCCCGTGAAGAGGTCTAGTTACGGGCCTGCGCAAAAGCGTTTATAATATGAACACAGAAGTCATAATGTAAAGGTCAAATCCCACAATGCGAAAAATGGGCCAGAAAGTGTTGATTATTGACATAAAAACAAGGGGCAACTGTTACCAATATTGTAAATCGCAACACTTGTCCCATGATCGTATGCCTCTCCAAATCCCACTGTGCTCTATAATAAGCAAGCAAGTGTTGCCTACAGGACTGGTTTATTGATCTAGTTGAGGGGAGTTACTTCATGGTATGATTTGTCTTCATTATTCCCCCTCAACTATAGTCTTAAGATATCTGGAGTGTCCCCCCTGTATAAACCAAATTGTTGGCATATTCTAATAAGCAACATATTTGAGCATAATCAGAGCAAGATATCTAAATGTTTTGATATCTTATCTATCATAATCACAAGACTTAGACAAGGGTTATAAATAACCAACATTGGGCTTGTTTTAGCCATTGAGTATAGTACAATGGATGAGAATCACCATAGCATAGCAGTCTAATCTCTCTGCCATGGGTCACCTGGTGAGAAGATTAGGAACTAATGGCAGTGATGCAAATTACACTCTAAATGACCAACTGGAGAAAATTAATTCATCATACTTAGAATTATCAGATCACTTTGATTCAAAAAGTGCTAGAAAGCCCTTGATGTGTAGCTTTTAATTGACCATGTTTTATTAAAATATTAAAAGGGGGTGTTTTGGGAAAAGGGCCCCCAAATTTTGGAATTTTTCCAAAAAATTGCTGAAATTCCCACCCCCTCAAAAAATTGTTCCCTATCTGATATCAAATAGAAACCCTTTCGGTTCCAAAGTATGAAATCAGGGCTTTCCAACCATCTTCGAACGATTGCGGTATGAAAACTCTAAGTGGCAAAGAAAAACTGTCCCGTATGGGTCACCGACCAGGCCGTCACCCTTCAAACCAGACATTTTCTCTGAAAATGACCAACTGGAGAAAATTATTTTCTCCTACTTAGCATTATCAGATCACTTTGATTCAAAAAGTGCTAGAAAGCACCTTGATGTGAAGCTTTTAACTGACCATGTTTTATTCCAATATTGCAAGGGGGTGTCTTTGGAAAAGGGCCCCCAAATTTTGGAATTTTTCCAAAAAATTGCCGAAATTCCCACCCCCCCCAAAAAATTGTTCCCTATCTGATATCAAACAGAAACCCTTTCGGTTCCAAAGTATGAAATCAGGGCTTTCCAACCATCTTCTAATGATTGCGATATGAAAATTCTAAGTGGCAAAGAAAAACTGTCCCGTATGGGTCACCGACCAGGCCGTCACCTTTCAAACCGGACATTTTCTCTGAAAATGACTGACTGGAGAAAATTATTTTGTCCTACTTAGAATTATCAGAGCACTTTGATTCAAAAAAGTGCCAGAAAGCCCTTCATGTGTAGTTTTTAACTGGCCATGTCTTATTAAAATATTAAAAGGGGATGTTTTGGGAAAAGGGCCCCCAAATTTTGGATTTTTTCTAAAAAATTGCTGAAATTCCCACCCCCCCCAAAAAAAATTGTTCCCTATTTGATATCAGGTAGAAACCCTTTCGGTTCCAAAGTATGAAATCAGGGCTTTCCAACCATCTTTAAATTATTTCAATATAATAATTCTAAGTGGCAAAGAAAAACTCTCCCACGTAGGTCACCTATCAAATGTAGTTCCATTTTTTGCCACCCCCTTGGAGGTGGCGCTACTGTCAGCCATGTCACTGATGGAGAGCCAGCAGGTCTACTTGCGAATCCCTGTACTTTATATCCCTGTTTTAGCCGATATAACCAACCAATATTGGCTAAATGATCATGGTTTCACAATAAACTACATTTTTCAACCCTTATTCGCGTTGTGAGATTTTACCTTAACCATCTACACCACAGGGTTAGGTTCAAGGTCGCACGTCAGTCAGCATTATAGCAGGTAAGCCACACACTAAAGGTCAAATCCCACAACGCGAGAGAGGGTCAGAAAATGCTGTGAATTGGTCTTATTGCCGATTTTGGGCCCTATTTTGGCTAAGACAGGTCCAAATCGGTGAGAAAGGGTTGCCTATCCCTTTTGATTTGAGAAATCACAAGGATCAACAAAGTTTTATATTTTTTCCCCAAAGGTGTAGAAAATATTGCTTATTGGAATTTTTCAAGGTTTCTTGCTAAATCGCCATGCTTGTGTCCCTGATTAATCATTACCCAAATCCCACATGCTCCATATATCAGGGGGTTTGCTCTGCGATTTACAGTGGTTAGCTATGCAGGCAATATCTATATATAAATCATTACGACCAGGGGTGCCTCGTTCTTAAATTACTAGTACACAGAAAAAATCCAGAGTCGGCAAACCTGGCACTGCCTTGTCAATTTGACAAGGAAAGGGGCTGGCAATCAAAACTCTTAAGTTAGAAGAACCACCTAGCTCCACCTGGTACATGTCAGCCCTAAACTTGTCTAGAAGTTACTCACCATTTCCGCCGCAGGTGGCCATTGTCTAGCATTTATAAATATGTACCCTTAGGAATAAATTGATTAATTCCTATCTTGATATAATACTGAGTATAACCATACCTATATGTTAATATGGAGAATTCTGTGAAGTATCTAGGAAAAACATAAGATAATGTATGGTTTTTGCAGCATGAAGGAAATAGATGATAGGTGTAGAGTGAACACACCTCTCTTCTGTCATTCACCAGGGTAGAAATAGGCACATGTCCCTGCCACTGGTATGATCCACACATATGCCTACAGTCCATGGCTGATGAGTAGCCTATCCTCAGTACAGACTTGGTGATACATTATGTAAACCCTTGGTGGCACTAGTGTGCCTGTACATGGGTACCCATATTTTTTACCATGTCGCCGTGTCTATTTTTAACCAAAGGGGCATCCCATTGTGTTGATTTTTATGCATGTAGACTATACTGGGGCTTTATAAAAAGTTTGTGTTTGTCGATTTTTAAAAGGGCCGTGTTGCACGTGTAGATTTTTAAAAGGGCCATGTCGCTGTGTCGCACGTGTTGAATATTACCCCATGTAGAGGCACACTAGTGGTTTAAATATCACTTCTATATGTGGTCATGTATTTAAACAAATTGATAAAATAATCTTGTCATTTGAAACCCTAGACCTACCACCCTTATGCAATGATGAGCCCCAGCTGTGGCTAATCTAGGCCTGCATCAACTATCTTAGTTTGACGACCTTGACAAGTCTAGGGTCATCTTGTGGGATGGTAACCTGAGGCACCATACACCCAAGGCAATTAACTATGGTAAAATGAAAACCATGTGACAACTGCATATATTGGTGAATGTAGCTGCCAATAATATAATTGTACGAGCTTCCCTTACAATTTCATTATCAAAGTCCCTTCTGTTGCGAATTGAAACCCTATACCGTGTCCAACATGGTCCAAATCACAATACTTTTCCTGTCCAAATCGGCTATAGTGGGATTTGGAGGTTCCCATGTATGCAGTAGAAGTCTAGTGATTTACAAAATCGGCAGCAGTTCCCTGCTGACAGAAGGCTAATTCGCAACACTTTCCCACCCATTTTTCGCGTTGTGGGATTTCACCTTAAGACACACAAAGACGTCCTTCGTGTATCTATAGATGCCTCAGGCTGAGGGAGGGGGGCTCCATTGGTGACACTTATGTCGACCAAGCATTTACGCAAAAGGTCTTCCTCGCTAACAGGCCCAGGAGCTGTTGGGGGTATGTATGTCCTATCTGCCTTCATGGCCGCAACCCACTGCTGGGCCTTAAACCCGCAGATCTTACTGCACGTCCGGTAACAGTCAGAGTGCAGTCGGGACAGGTACTCAGCTCTATATATAGGGGCACTGGGCCTTTAAGTCATACAGCACTGTTTTAAAGACCATATCCGGAGGTTTTTAATTCGAAATTTAGCTATTGTAATCAGGTACCTAGGTATGTTAACTGACTTTCTATTTAAAGGTCACTCCTGTAGAGCTATATTTATTTATTTATTACTTGGTCTAGCTGGGGGCCACTCCGTGAGACCTCAGATCCTAAATATCAGTGATTGTGCTGTCCCCAGTGAGAAGCACATGAAATACAGCCCCAATACCCAATGTTATTTCATATTGGGTGACAACCAACCCAATGGGGAGGCCACCCCCTATATTTTCTATAGAAACTACATGCATGTGCGAATATCACTTCAAACTTGGTATTCTTATTACAAGAGGTAAATCAACAAACTAGCACTAATTTCATGAGAAACCCCTCTCAATCCCTTACCTATATAAGGCCCGAGAATGTACCCTTTCCGTTGGAATTGTGGTCACACATGCTAGCCAAAACTGAGGGAGTGGCCCCCCTGGGCCCCTGCAGTGGTCAGTCTGCCTAAAGGACTTACCTCCCACTGGGTGGATCAGAACGGCGCAGTGCTATTATACCTGGGTGCTGGGGCTGGAAGCCTACTGCATAGCCAAAAATATTTTCTCATTTTCAGAAAATATTTCTTGTTTTAAGTGGTCCGCTGTATTAGAACGAGAACTGTTATTTTTTTACAAGAAATGTTATTTTGATACACATGTATTTGACAAGGCAAAGGCTACTGGTTCCGATCCTCTCATTATTTTAAATGGAAAGAAGCCCAAAAACAGTTTTTTTCATTCCCCTCACATGCCACACCGATAAAATTCCCAAATAATGAAAGGAATTTGATGAAGGCATTAAGCATGGTCATTACCATCATATAATGATAGAGTAGTTGCATATTTGTTTGCCCCTATAGACACTTTGGATTTCAGGTTAATTCTTAGCTGAGCAGATTTTCAAGACATAGAAATCTTAAATCTAGAAATAGAACTTACTTATTTCAGGAATATGAGATATAATCTTGTCGGGCGCACAAATGACCAGTTTTAAGAAAATTACTTAAGAAAAATACTCTTGAATACTTGATTTTAAAAGCTTCCCCTTTCTGAAAACAAGATAAACGTAAAAACTCAAAATGAGTTTATTCCTTGAATCGAGAAAATTTAATCTTGATTGTAGTATTTTCTTGGGGTAAGAAAATTATTTTTGGCTGTGTGGGCACACTCAGGCTGCAATAGGGCAGAGAGGATATGTAGTGTGGGGGCCGCCATGACACCTCCGCCCCCGACGCCAAGCATTACATAACAGAGGTGAAGACGCTAGCCTGATGTGGGAACCTACTGTTTCTGGAGGTGCAAGAAGCCACTCTCAACAGCTCAAGACTCCTAACCAATTTTCCTAACCAAAATAATAATTATAATTCATTTTGAATTAGATGGTTTGAACTCTGGTTTAATAACATAACAATTCCATTACAATGGGGTTAGTCAAGGACATATAAAATAACAGAATAGTCACATAATTTGGATGGCACAGTGGCTTCACTGTGAGTGAAAATAGGGAGCTGTCACACCTCTGACTGCCCACACCTTTGCACATAACATTTTGATAAATTTGAAAAGCTGTCCAGGGCTTCATTTTAATACCACCATACTGTGTGATGAGTTAAGAATGCACAAGTGTGGATGGGAAAGGTGGGAAAGTTAACCAAAGTACTATAGAACAAAGAGCCTATTACAGAGTTAGCCCCCGACAGGCACAGCTCCACACATACGCCATCTAGTATGTAGGCTGGGAACCAGGGTATGCCATCCTCGGTATAGGAGCCACAGCACCCCCACTCACCTGGGTGGTGGGGCTGGACGCCTACTGGGCGCACCCAGGCCGCAATAGTACAGTAACCCCCCCCCCCCCCCCCCACCATACCCACACACCTCACACATGCCTCTCCGTCCTTAGCAACGGCCTCGCAGATGACCATACACAGAAGTGTGGGTTTCTGGCATGAGTCAGTGTGTATCTGAGTTTCTAGTGTTGGGCACACTGACCTCTGCCCACTAGATAAGGGTTGTCTTTACAGACAGCATAAGGGATTTACCACTGTTAACGCAAGTAACATGGTGTTTCTTTGCTGTACTAGTACTACTAGTACTAGTTTTGGAATAGTGCTGCCACCTAGGACTATCTGGGGATACGTATTATGGTTTATGGATGGTAACCATATATGGTATATAAAATGGTTACCATATGGTACATAAAATAGGATTACTAGACCTATGCATGTATGTTCTTTTTCATTTTGGTAACCATCTCCTGGACTCCTGGAATGGATGGGATTCAAAATCGTTGGATCTACAGTCCAGTGCCATATGACCAGGGCTAGCTCGTCAGGTGATGTTTATTAAAATTCATAGTAGGTTAGTTTTAATTCAGATAGGGATTGGCCAGACATCTAGGATTATCTTTTAGTGTTTTCTTTTTCTGCAATGAATCTTATGTTTTCTATGATTACCTGATATTATTGTTTATATATACATGTTACAGATGATCTCCTCTAAACATCAGAGAAGATTGGTTGGTTAATTTCCCTCAAAGTAGGAAGGTGTCTCCCCTAGATGGCCTTGGTAAAACGTGTTCTATTTCAAGATACATGTATCAATATACCAAAATCTACCGTGTAAACCAGTTTATCTTTTAATTCTATTACATCATCATATATCCAAACTAAGATAATGCCATGTGATTTTGGGATATTATTGGTAGATCATAATATATCGAAACAGGGAAACCACTTTGAGGTCACCCGAAACAAGGCAAATGTGACGAGGGTGTTTTTATCATCATTTTATTTACTGGGGGCTAACATATGTATGGATGTTTCTATTTTTTTACAAACACTTTTCACACTTTAATAGTTGAGAGTATATTGATCCGTAAAAATGTTGTTATTATGTATTGCTGACAGTATACGCTTTAGATTGATGCCAAATATGCCAAGATCCGTCCACTTTCAAAATATTTTTCCCAAATCACGATTTTCATGACCTACACGTCAGGATGATTTGACATACCTTTTCAAGTTAAACAATCATTGTCCACTTGAGATAAATTTTGACCGGCAAAAGGAAACAACCCAAAATCAATATTGCATCAGTTATCAGAAATCTCAGATAATGGAGATATCAACTACTAAGTATTCTAAATATTTGTGGTAGGCCCCCAAAGATTTTTGGCCAGTTTGCCTGGCTTGGACAAATACAATGGTCTAAATTGTCTGGGACAGCAGTACTAGCAGGGGAAGGGAACTTAGTCTTAGCTAAAAGAAGCAGACTGGAATATAGATACACGAATTAACATAAGAACAGAATCAATGTTAGGAACAACAAATCATTGTAAGATTCCCACTAAGCGTCATGCCTGCCAACTCAGACTAAGCCCTACCGTGCTCTCTCAATAAAATACAACGTGTAATACAACCTTGATAGGTGTAGAGGTGTTTGGTTAATGTTAAATGCCATCTACATTAGCAAAATTATAATTTTGTTTCCAGTAATGTGCATAACACGTGTCATACTGTGCATTTAGTTATGTGTGTGTGGTCATCAACCTATAGAACATAGCAATAGCTATGGGTTGTGGTATAGGTATATTCACCTCGCTTCTGACAAACACATTATTGGGTGAATAATATCTTTTTTTTTCAAATGGATCGCAACTAGAGCGTAAATATGCAGATCCAATTCAGAGATACAGGGCACCTGGATATAACCCTTTAAACTACTAGACCTGGCCTGTCTAGGCTCATTTTCTCATGGTACACTATTTCTCAGACTTGTCAAAGGGGGTCTAAGCACAAACACCATTGTCTACATGTATTGTCATGAAAAGGTCTGTCATATATTTCTAAATGCCTTTATGCTGCAGCATGTATGGACAGTAGATCCTCCCTCCATTAACTACAGAAAATGGGAGCAGGGAGGTCATTAAAAGTAGGACCTTATCTGTGTGACTGTAGGGGTGGGGTGGTTAGAGGACAGGTTCAATATTGAGCTACAGACAGGCTGTGGCATGTGACGAGGTCGTGTATAAGTAGTCAACCATGAGAAACGCTGAAAAGGGGGTGCCACGTTTCTGATGCCCTCCCCTCTTCTCTCCACAGACCCAACCGCCCTCCCCGACTCAATTCAACGTCTTGAATGATGTGCATAATTTCAGGACCAAGTCTAAGGTAGCTTACACATATATTTGACTGTTTAGGTGAAGGGTTTTAAGTAGTTGGAAATACATTTTGTATGACGAGTCTTTATCCGGGTCTTTATATACACCAGGGTGTCATTAAACTGCCAACTGCCAAAAGGCCCATGCAGTTTTGTCTACTGAAGCCCCCTACTTCAACATTACTTAAAATGATACACTTTGTATATATATGCTCTATGGAGAGGTATGTTTGATAAAGATCTGCTTTTTAAATATATTTTTTGGACTGCAATCATTAAACTATAGCTAGTGTGGGGCCTCAATATTAAAGGTATGGTCACCCAATCTTACAGGGGGAAATAGGAACGACTTCAATTCTTTTAGCCAATAATAAAGTAATTTACATATTTTTGTACACTTTTGTATATTTTCCCTTCAAAGTGTAGTACCAAAGAAACGAGTACAGTCTGTACTTCAGCATATTATATTAAACATCTTTTGTAACCGATATCTAGCCTGAACACCACTTTGATGACCAATCTGTCCCTAATGACGCTGTGATAAACACGAAATATATACATTAACTTTAAGATTAATGATAGGATGTATCTCACTGTGCATGTCTGGCACCATGTTAAAGGTACTAGTAATAACAATCCTTCTCTGATAACATGTACCATTTTGATTCGAAGGAACATAGATTGACGTTGCTAAGGCAACAAATCTTTCGAACAAGAAATAGGCTATGCGACGATAGCCTGCATTTGCACCCACTCATGTTTAAAAACACAATAGCTCAGCAATTACTGGTTCGATTGACCCAGGATGTGAAGCGTTTGAAGGCGAGAGAGAATCTCATCTATGGAAGATCAGAGAGAGCAAGGTATGATAAAGGGGGGCTGAGCTATTTGAGGGCCATTTCAAAAGAGCAGGCTGGTCGCTAAAATAGTTGATTTCACACTAACACAAGTTGATTTACCAGGATCACTCTGGAGGACGCAATACTGATTGCTTGATTGCGTCATGTGGCTAATGTATTATTTCCTGCATGTTAGGATAATTTGACATTCTTCAATCAGGGATCTAATAATGCCCCAAATGGCTGCCATTGCCCACCTAAGATATATATTCTGACCTGTAAGAATAACAGGTGCAACCAGTGCAAGTGGTATCTGACCTTCAACGAAATCAATTCTTTTTCCAAAATCGCATCACCTTTGGAAATATATCAGATAATCGATGTATCAGATATTATACATATCCCACATAACATTTTGGTACTTTCAACATATTTCTCAACCATTACAATCTTTGAAAGATATTTCTTTGGTTGTAATTGAATAATTGGCAGTAGCTGTTGGGCGGGGATAGCGATTGGGACTATGTACATATATGTTTTTGAGGTAACGCCCCATAAAAAACCCGCCATAAATAAGGCAATTCTGTGAGAAAGATTATCCCTTACGTTTGTCTTCATATATGACTGGCTAGGCCTCGAGTATGTTATTCATATGCAGCAGAAAATAGAACAAAAATATTCACTAGTCTAGCGCTAATAGTATATCTTCGTATGTGTATTCAGTCTAACAACAAGACTTTTATGTGCCCGAGGCGTTGTGGGATGGGTGTAGCCTTCTGTAGGCCTACATATCGGGAATGTTTTTACGTTAAAAATGACGCACTATCTTCGATGTGTGGCTGGGTGGTGTAGGAAGACATGTTTGATAAGACAACGCCTGTAGCAGAACACACTACAGCAAACCATGTAGATAGATTATTCGTATTTTTAGTTTGCACACATGTATTCAAGGACCTATTATGTTAATGCCAGATGAAGTTGAAGTTTATATTTTTTTAAGATACATATAGATGTAAGGTATGTATAACCATGTAGTTATGTAGGCTATACACCGCGATAACTCACCATGTGAACAATAACTGAAAAAGACTCCCACTGAGGTAACACAGATACCATCAACACAAAACACTGTATTATAGTTCACATTGTTGTCTCCAGGTAACTAACTGTTCTTTTCAACCTCATGCCGGAGGCGTCCTCGGGATGGGTCACCATGGTCTGATGACCACTAGTGGACATTTGAGACCAGAGGCTTCAATAGGTGTAAGTAGTTTATGTTTACGCTCTGAGATCAAATCACAATGTAACTCCTGACCCCAACCAGGTCATCCAAGAGTGGGAATTGTGTGTATATTCTAATGTCCTCTGCTGACTCTAAGTAGAACTGTCATTGAATCTACTATAAAAATAAATGATGGAAATATTACAATTAAAATATGACCCAGTTTCAAATGCTGGCCTGGCAAATGTGGGATGCATTGAAGTAATGCAGGGTTGTGTAAGTAGTACCTTAGAATAATGCTACACCGCAATCTAAAATCAGGGAAACCGTCATGTGCAACAAAAATATCCGATCGAACCCCATCCAGGCTTCAAATCAACTCATGTTCGTGAAATTGTTGAATTGTACAACCAAACGAGCAATGGTCTACTTCTTATGAGCTGACCCCCAGAAAAACATTATTTGACGTCATAATATGAAGTACCCCTGCATTGTTTGAAGAAAACCTAAGTACTATACAGACGTATGGAGCCTTCCCCACAACCATTAGAAAGGTATATTGATATTTGTTCTGTTATTAACAGTATGATCTGCCAATAGCTGCCAATAGCTGGCCCACTATAATCTATTCTTTGACAGCTTAAACTGTTTCAGTCACTAATTTCTAATAGACCTTTAAACAAAATTTGATCTTCTCACTTTAATTTAACCGATATTTCCCTGGTTTAGGAATGGGTCAATGGCAACTTTTGGTAATGATAGTTTTATTGGGCTGATAATTTCACATGAATTGATAATAACCTCACTTGAAATGTCAATAACAGGAATCTTTTCTACTACATTTCGTATTGACAGTTTGACCTGAAAATAGCGTTTTTGTTTTAAGTGGTGGGATTAATCTAGTTGGCTATATGCCAAATCCCTGTGCGGCATGAACAAGGGGTTTTTGCCTCGTGATACTGCTTTTTATCAACAATGTAAAGACCCTGGGGGCCCTTCCGGGTTGGTCACCTTTCCTGTCATATACCTTCCTGGTTGCCATGGGTGCCCAAAGACACAACCTGCACTATAGTATGAGCATCCTGCTCGCTGTCTGTGTGGAACTCAGATCACATAGATGGGTCCATTTGATCTAATTATATTTAAATAGAAAAAAAATAGAAACCCTGTGCCTACATCAATCACTTTCCATGCATATACTGCTATTTCTTGTATATTTTGGCCTTTTAGTATCGACAATATGTTCTTTAGTACTCCTGTTAGTACTGCTCCGATTTGTAATGTTTAGTTTCAATAAATATGACTAAATGATATTAGGGCATATCTAACCTGATGAAGGCACACACACGCCAAAACGTTGTGATTAATATGATATATCCGATATTTCTTCAAATTTTAAATCTTACTTAAATGTATTCCAAACACTGTAAAAATATAATATTAAGAGCATAGAGGTCAATTGAATGACATCAATAGGTGGTAATAGGTTACAAAGGGATCCAATGTGCCCAAACCATGGGATTTTCTAGTGTATCTCCAACGAGAAGAATAAAAGCGTGCACGCTTTTATTCCAAAATCACCAGATATTGGGCAATAAAATCTAATTAGAGCAAAATTGGTAAGAATTAGGGGGAATGGAACAGCTAGGAAGTCAAACATATCATTTGTGAACATTCTGACTCACTTTTAGGGAAATCTATTTTTTTGTCCCACACATCGGATGTACTAACTTTAACATGGTATAATAAAAGCCAACTAAAAACTATTGGCCAATAAAAATCAATCAATCAATCAACAAATGTTTGCTGGTCGTTCCAGTTGTGTCTTTTATAATATTATAACATTTAAGAATATCATAGTGTTCAATATGCTATGGTCCTTGTTCTCAATAAAATTACAAAGTATTTCTAGTGTCAACCAATGCCAGACATAAAGTGGGTCGCAGTTTGGGTGCAGTGTTTTTTTATGCCCTGGAGAGGGGTATGCACGAAGCAGGAAGACAGGAAGCGTTCATGCGAAACTTCAAATTCAATGTGTTTTGTGATACATATACATGTGCCAGCAACTACAGGAATACTTTAATGCATCTGATAACGCTTCTTTCCTGAATACCAGAAAATGTCAAAAGCGTTATAATCATGATGTTTGAATCTGTTACGTAGCAGAAACCTAACATAATGATTACATTTTGCACTATACTGTCCTGAAAGTTAAACCTTTGCTGTTTTAAAAGAATAGCATCACAGAGAGAAGTAAAAGTGTCTCCATGGCTCATCTACCATAGTCAACTCTGGTAGCAGAGTCATGATGACTCTTGTGGAGGGGTCACAGCTACTCCAGTCATACCCCTTGGCCCTTGTACAATTTGACTCTACCTTCAATGCAGAGTCAGGTGCAGTTGACTCTTTCCACAGCAGAGTCATTAGTAGTTTGACACTCCATGAAGAGTCAAATAAAAAATGTGTTGACTCTGATAATAGTTGTATGTGAAACCACCTGATGGGGCAACCAACACTAGTCTGGTACCAGTGACAACCACAAGCCAGAGCCAATATCAATACTTCAGACATTTGTTACATGCTATACAGTTTTGATTCTTTATAGAAAGATCCACTATGTCTAAAAGGTGTGGTTAAGGAATGCCAATGGGAAAGCTTTTACAGTAAACCTATTTGATTTAAATGTGATGACAAACTCCATAATTCCATGCCTGAATTCTTCAAGAAAATTTTCAAAATTTGGTTGGATATTAGGACCTAATAGGGTACCAATTTTACTCCAAAATGACCAAAAATTCGGCCCTATGCGTACACAATGCGTATGCCAAAATGGGTCTAGACCCCCCCCCCCACCCCCCTGTACGCATCTGTATGCATTTGGCTCAACCCCCCCCCCCCACCCGCCTTGGTGCCTATGTAATTAATGGATGGCCCCTTAGGGGTCTAGAGCCATAATATGTGGCAAAAATAGTACACATATATGGTTTACTTCCCTTTAGTACTAGTAACCTACTCCAAGGTTTTGCACATAGGACCACACAAGACTAAATAGTGCAGAACAAGCCACGGGCAATACTACTAGTATTATACACAGTCTATAGCTGTAAATTGTATTGTCACATCATTTCCAATGGTTGACATGTCACAGGACATTTATGGGCCCCTGTCAATCATGTCAAATTGAGGTATATGATTGGTTTACCCGGAGGTAATAAGCCCCACCTTATATGGCACATCTATTAGGTGTGCATGGGTTGTCATTGGCTGTCGGTCTTACTGTTCATTATCATCTGATTATGTGGCTTTGATGCTGTGTATGTTTTGCATATTGGACACACTGTAAATGGCGAACCAAAAAATATGTCCTTTTATACTGTTACTCGTTGGTGTGTTTTACAATATATTGTATTCAAGTCTTTACAAAAATATAAGACCAAATACCAACGCGGTTTGAGGAATCTGACTATGCCACATTGCTATACCCACTAAGGCAAAAAAAACACACAGTTTGTTTCAGGTAACATGGGCAGAAAAACATGAAAGTACTGGCCAGCCTCTCCGAAGACCCTAAAACTGACCAAAAAGTTTGGTCGAGTGACCTGAAACAAACCTTCTTTTTGGCCTAATCAAACAACATGAAGAAGAGACATAGGTGCAATATCTCAATCGATGACGTCAAAAGGTCTCCTTTTCATAAAAAAAAGTGAGTCATGAGTGATTTCAACCATGCAGCATAAACATCACACACCCTTCACTACTGTGAGAGATGGTTTGATAGAGGGGCTGTATCCTGCAATGTATTGTAACTTTATCACGAGCTATGGTACACTCATGATTGTATGGAAAGGTAATGTGATGCTTTGCCTTTATAATGGCCACCACCCACTGGGCTCTTATCGGCCGATGTCATATACGACATGTGCTGACGAACCTCGCTAGTTGGTGCTGGCCAAAAGTTAGAATATACCTACATATTGTATATATTACCCTATAGTGTACTCATTGCATAGTTGTATCCTGCCATCTACAGGAGTATATTACACTGGGTATCATTTTTTGGTGAAAATCTACAGGAGTATATATCAGGTAATGGCCACTATCCATCGGGCTCTACTCTTTCTTTGACCGATTAGAGCCCAGTGGACGGTGACCATCATAAGGCATTATAGGGCTCTGTGGAAGGTGGACATTAAGATCCAATGAATGTATTTCTATTTATTTTTTTGAAGTACAAGATTTCCCATGCTCTAGCACTGAAGGGCCGTATTCAATGTCCCCCATTGAATAGATTGTGGCCATATTTAATGGGCTAGAAAAAGGTTGTGTTTTCTTCATTAAATGGCTTCAAGTAAAAAATCAACACAAATGCCAATTACATTGATACTATCTCTGATGTATTTCACTCGTGGGGGCTGGGGCATATCACACTCAGCCTGCGGCTTCGTGGGATAAGGTCCCAGCACCCACTCGTGAAATACAACAGAGATGGTATCAATGGGCGTTAGCATCTGTCTATGTATTTCCAAAGAACACAATTCAATCCTTACATCAAATGGTATTTTTATGTTGCCAAATGACCAGCACCAACTGGGGAGGTACGGCCGTTTGAACCCATACATTTCCTTAAGTATTGAGAATCCGATCCATAGATGCCCGTAGCGCTTCATATAAAGTTACTTAGGCCAGCCTTAAAACATCAGAAACAACGGAAGAGTCATAGAGTATCATACTGAGGACTTCATCCCCAGGGCATTATAGGCCACTCAAGGGGGCGAGGGGGGGTCATTACAATGCCCGCAAACAATACCCGTATAGTATTGTATGATTAATACACTGCAGTCCTGTACCGTTACCAATGACATACTACCCTGCAATCCCCTAGTTGACTTTTGACCTTAGGAATTTTTAACTCCTGAATTGTTATCTAGCGGTAGGGGTATATGTGCAAACGTGACATTTAGGATACGGGTGGTCCACGGCCTCTCACCTTAGGAGAACTGACCTTGCCTCGGGGGTTGGACAAGAGGGGGTATTCCTCCAACAAAAGGCAGTGTGGTGCACGGGCATGGTCCTTTGTAAGGTATAGAAACATGCTGTCACATTGTCAGTGTCTGTTCAGACTTGTACTCAGATGTCTCTGTTAAGGGGGTCTTCCACTACGACGGATACGGGTACGGATGGTTAAAAGTGTCCAAAAGTGGGCAAAAAGTCGGCAGTGGAAGCCGTTTCTAGCCGTGACGGATTGGTTTTGACGGCTACGGATTGAAAAAAGTACTTCCACCAACGACGTTACGGCCACGTATTGCATACCGACCAGCTTAAACGTGCACGGAATGCCACGGAAAGGCGACGGAACACGCACGTTTGAGCAACTTTTGGCCAAAAGTTGCTCAAACGTGGAATATCAAAATGTTTTGATATTTTGACGGTTGTCATTTTCGACCTCAGTCCGTCAATTTGACGTTTCAACCGAGGCGCTGTCTTGGCGCCACCTGGCGTAAAGTGGCGAAACCGTCAGTTCATCTTTTTCCCACCGCTAGGCGCAGCAGTCGCTCACGGGTCATGTGACCCCGCGTTTGGTCGTACACAGGTCAGTCAAAAACCAAAATGGCGAGCAGGCGTAAGCGGGGCAGTGCTTTACCAAACGCTGAAACAACTCCAGGGCCGAAGAGAGCGCGCAGAGGGGCGAAAGCACAACCCCAAGAGGTCGAACAGGGTTCAGAGAAGCCCAATGGCAAAGGTAAGAAGACGCTGGGCCCGGCGAAAACGGTCACAAAGCCCGCCGAACCGACCCGCACCACCCCACCCCGTAAGGTCAAAGAGACGTCTACACCTGCATCTGCTCGCAAAGTGAGGCGCTCACTCAAGTTAACCCCTAAAAAGGCAACCGTAGTCGATCTGGTAGAGGAGGGTGAGGACGGGGATGACAGAATATCTCCGCAGGAAGAAATAGCAGCCCTTAAAGCCCAGCTTGCAGAAATGGCTAAAAGGCCAGCGGACCAGCAGCGGGAGGTCGAGTCGCTCCGTGCACAGATAAAAAGTATTGTCCAGCAGCCGGTGACCCCAAAAGTCAAAAAACTGTTAGCACAGCGTGCCGCTGCTGAAGAGGGTGGACAGGATGATGACGCCATATCCCACGATTCAGACGATGTTTTTGATGAAGAGGCAGCCAACACGTCTCAACCAGTAATGGAAGCCGACAAATCATATCATAAGCACCCACTTTTTGACCGCCTGGAGGATGGCCCTCCTGGTGAACCAGGCACAGCGTCAGATGCTGGATCAGACACTTTTGACGTAGGGGGCCTCAAAATGGTACCCGGCTTCACCGCGGCCGAGAACGACTTACAAGGTAAAAGCCATGACCAATGGTGGACGGAGGATCCCACAAGGGAGACTGCCCTGTGCTTGATGTGGGGGGAAGAGCCAGCCCTATTCGACATGGAGAGAGACGACTACCGTATCCCGTCGGTCCGTATAGCCCTGATTCGCAAATTTGCGGTTCGCCTAAAAATGCCACGTGAGTATAAGCGTTGTTTTCAAGTCCAAAAATTAATAATATTTAATTCTAAAACAAAAGAGGGATCAATTTTAAAAAAAACATGAACACACCTGCATTATCAATCCTATTCACCAAATTATTCAAAATTGTTGGTCTAATTTTTTTAAGTAATTTGTAATATTGGAGTACCGGTAATGTTGAGCAGTATCAAATAATTGTGAAATACTTGACATATCAAAGTGGAAAACTGTATATGACAAATGCAGGACGGGCCTGTGATGTAGCACTTCCTAACAAGTGACTTTTCTCTATTCTCCAGCCGCCGTGATTGCCACACGTATGGGTAGTTTGCGTAACGCTTTCAAAAAATGTGTAAGGGCCTGCCGAGCGGTGCCTCTCCTCGGGGGAAAACTACAAGACAACGGGAGATTGCACGTCTTGTATACTTCTTGAGAACTCATCTGAAGAAGACAACATCGATAACAAGTTACAGTGGGGTGAGCCCTGCTAAGAGCTACACCCCCCAAAAAAAAAGTGGGAGACCAGCTGTAAGTAGACACGTTTGGGTTATTTCTGAACTACCGGTATAATACAATTTAAAACATATTTCAATGTATTTGAAAAGTAAACACTCCTAGCACGGCCTTATATTTGTTAACTGTCTTGCTGACTGTAACCCTACATATAACTATATATTGTAAAACACTCTTAAGATTTGTGTACTTTTTTGTTGACTGAGACCCAACATCACCATGCCTGAAACTAAAGAAATGCCACTTCCATTCTGCAGCAGGCCACCAAGCGCGCCGTCTCCACCCCAAAAGTCAAAACTGCCAAGCTGTCCGTGGCGGAAGAAGCCAAGCGTGACGCAGAAGATGAAGAGGTTAGTTTTTATGCATCAGTGCTATTTATACTAATTATGTAGGGTTCTTGTTGGACTTTACAGACTACCGGTACACATACCACAAGCCTTACGTGTAAAAAACTAAGGTGGCAAAAAGTCAATCACATGTTATAAATAGAAGTTCCTTTATTCCCACAAGTGCAGACGTTTCACTAGCCTCAGTAATAATTATTTGCCGTAAAGAGTCAAATATGTACATGAATCAGGGCAGAAAAGTAATACCGTTGTGTCTTATATACTTCTTCTATTATTCTTTGTATTTAAGGATTTTATCTTTCCCATTTCTTAGATATTCCAAAGGAACGTCAAAAGGATTATGGAGACCTCACTGTCTCCCATTTCAAGAAATAGGTACAACAGTGACGGGGATTCAGTTGGTGAGGGCGCAGAAGAGGCTGAAGGGGAGGCGTGTGAGGAAAACGGCGAAGAAGAGATGGACTCCCAGAGCCAGAGTGTCATTAATCCTAAAAAATTTAGCGCCAACCAGCGGCTGAAGGATGCCAAAACCGTGGAACGTTTGACGAAGGACAGTCCCCGGCTGGGGCAGGGGTCAACCGCCGGGAAAACCGCGGATAAAACCAAAATAAAAGGGCAAGCCAAGAACAAGCCAGCCACGGACGCCTCCACCTCTGACGGTAGGAGTGGCGCGTCTTGCTCTGGTCAAGGCGGTCCTGCCCCTGTTTCAGCACTGGACAGGTACCAGGCGTCCGCTGGTGGCAAAAAGTTGTCTGCCCAGGCAGAACAGAACATACAACTGGCTAAACAAAAGTGTGTCAAAGCTGTGCGAGGACTGACATTGAAAGGCCAACAGCCGCCCATTATTCAGCGTATAAACACGTCCAAAGAGTCGGATGGAGGTGACTTTGATGTATCCCTGGATGTGTCTAACATACCGTGGCATAAGCAGGCCGGCCCCGGGCACAGGAGGTTAAAGGAAGAGCTCAAGAAAAAAGCCAAGGAAGAGGAGAGGGCTGGCAGCGAAGCAGGGAAGGAGAAGGTCCAAGCCATGAAAAGCATGGCCCAGTCTTTCCATAAGTTTGGGGAGGACATGTCCCGGGCACGGGAGCAAGCCGCTGACCCGGTGCAACTGTGGGCCGACTCTCTGGTTCCACAGGTGGCACGGATGGAAGAACATACCCGTGATATGTTTATGGTACATGTGCTCGGGATAGCCATTAAAGCCATACACAGGCGGTGGGATCCTGCTGACGCATGAGTTTTTAAAGCATGCTGACCAAAAAACTCTGACGTTGTGAGTTCAAATCATTCCACTTTTGGTGGCAGTTGGTCAAATGGCCAAATTAACCCACGTATCACTTGAACTTTTTACACAGTTTTTGGTGTATCAGATCTGATTTTATCAAACTTTGACAGTTCAGTCACACTGCCGACAGCTTTTTTGGCATTGACGTAGCTCAGTAGATTTTGCTACTTTTTACTTCACTTTTGATGTTACTGCGGCCAGATCTTTTTGAAGGTAATCCCACTTCGGGCTGCACATATATACTCCAGACGTTTGGTGCATAATATTTTTCTAGTCGGTTATATTTAGGGTTACACCTTGACGGGTTTATTTGTTGATAAGAAATATTATTATAGTTATGAGTTGGCCGGTACCGTATATCTCATGTTTTGATGAACAAAAAGTGTAAAGTCAACACCACTTTAGTTTAAAAAGGGGCACATACGGGTGACAGCTTTATTTCCTTCTGAGACGTCCTGCTAATTTCCACACGTGTGGTCCACTTATGGACAAAAAAGTACCGGTATCAGAATTGTACAATGTGAATACTTATGTGCCATTAAAATGCTGTAACGCCAGATGCAATGTATCAGTACCGGTACTTAAGAGTTACATAGATACTATTGAAGTTTATATTAGAAGTTTTTACTACTTAACAGTGAAGTAGCAGCCCTTTTTATATTAAAGCCTCTACATAAACATTTGTACAATAACGTTCACTTTTTGAAATCGTCCAAAAAGCCTGCTTCAAATGAACGGTTCATATATATAAAAAGTTTGAACACAGGTTGCCCAACCTCAAACGTCAGCCAAGGGTGTACAAAAGTGCTCAGAGGATTAATACAATTAAAAGCATTTATGTACAACTTATTACATTGATAATCAAGGTATTGGATATAGCTGTTTAAAAGGTATGACTGGTGCAAAGTTGTAGAAGTTACCGGTAGTACATTTAATTACTAGTTTAAGGAAGTTTTAGAACATACATTCGTCCATGTACTAAAACTGACATAGTTATTGACATGAAAGGTTCAATCTTTGAGTAATTTCTAAACGTTGGCGTTGCAGCAGTTGTTGAAAAGTCACGTGCCAGACAAAAGTATCTGGAACCGTGAGAGTTCACGCATATCACAATCATCCACTTTTCGGTGCTTAGGACTCATGTTCTACATTGCATGTTGAGATATATAACTTTATCTGTCCAGCAGTTGCGTTCATTTTCTGTTTCTAAATAAAAATGTTTTCACTGAAAATGTTACACCTCTTTAAGTTATACATTTATGTAGCTGAGTGCTACAGATGGTCTAAAGTCTTAACACGGACATAGTGAAAGATACACATATATTTGGGTTGTCTGTTCAAATAGGTGCAAAGTCTTTACAACAATATAGATACACATATGTCTGGGATGCCACGTTTCAAGGACAGAGTGTGCTTTAATCTGAAACGAAACAGGTCCATTTAGAAATATTTATTAACATCTGTCCCAGCATTGTAAGTCTCATAGGCATGTATACAAAGTGGCCTGCATTGGATAATATTGTGGACGGTCCCAGTTTAGCGCTCAAAATAGAAATCGTGCTTCAGAACTACATCGTACTGCCAGGGCAGCTCCCCCTCCTTCTGTATGCACCACGATGCTAGATTGTCCCTCATGTCTTTGCATTTCTGAGACCTGTTACGTACGCGGGTGGGTTCACCTCCAGGCATGGCAGCCTTGTCCCTCCACACACCTTTGTGCTGTGTGTAATCCCGCCCCTCCCAATCCGCTGCCTCCCGGGGTAGATAGACGTGGGGCGCCTCCGTGCGGAGGTAGTTGTGAAGAACTACACACGCAAGAACTACCACAGTCGCATTCTCTGGCTCCATTTCTATTTCTCTCCTGAGGATTCTGAGACGTGTAGAAACGATGCCAAATGCATTTTCCGCCACGCCGGCACCGACTGAACCTGAAGTTGCCTATACGCTGCTTGAGGGTGAGGTTGGTGGTTGGGTAGGGCTTCATAAGGTTCAAACTCATTTCAAAAGCGTCGTCGCCTATGAAATAGTAGGGGAGGTCGCCTTGGTAACCTGGAAATGGCTCTGGGGTGGGAACATTAAGGGGGTTCTCTTTGTCCTCAACATCTCTGTGGAATTGGGAGTATTTCCATAATGTACTGTCTGACGCGCGACCTTCAGCACCCACGTCTACATACACAAACTTATAGTCGGCGTCGACCAACGCAAAGAGCACAATGGAGTGAAAATGTTTATAATTATAGTAGAGCGTCCCCGCATTACGTGGCTTCTTTATCCGGACGTGCTTGCCATCAACCGCCCCTATGACGTGGGGCAAGTTCCAACGATCATGAAACAACTTTGCTATATCTTTCCACTCCTTTTTGGTGTTCGGGGTCTGCAAAGAAACATCAGTGTAATTAAATACAAGTGGACAGGTGTGTAAGCATAGGCCAAATACAATATGTCCTCAAGTCTCAGTTATTCCATCCATTTAGGATTTATAATTTAAGTGTATATGGAGAGGTACGTTTCAGATACTCACTGTATGATTTATGTGGATGGCATATATATTTTGACATATTCACACTTTCTACTATTTTAGGGGCATAGTTTACTATCTTATTTTATTACACAATTGGGGGTGGCGCGCACAGGTGTGGGAACTTACCTTAAGATACTTTCCATGAAGCACAGAATACAGGGCTCGACACGTGTCCTGTATGATGGGGATGACCGAGCTTTCGCCCACAAGGTAGCCTTGGTGTAGGGTGGCAACACTATCACCTGGAATAAAATAGAGCTCCACATGTTATTCTTATGGGCCTAAATCATCTGTATACGTGGTAAGTGGTTTGGGCGGATGGCTGGCACAGCGTTACACAGATAGTACCGGTAAGGTTTACATATTATTCAAACGTGGGCAGTGGGTATGACTTTTATACTTTCTGGGCATTCTAGCTTTCAGGTGCTCTACCTGATTAAGTAAATACTCACCACGTGTCAGGTAGCGTATGGTCAAGCTCAGTCTTTCTTCAGCTGTGATAGCGTCTCGGAAGTTCGTGTTCTTGTAGGTGATCATAGGTCGGACAAGCTCTAGCAGTTCCTTATATATGTGTGGGGACATCCGTGTGGTTTTTGTAAAGTCCGTGACACAACCGAGCTGGAAACAAGAGGCACTGGTGTCATTACAATTGAGCATTTGTGGGGGGGGGGGGGGGGGTGGGAGAGGGGGGGGGGGAGAGACAGCAAGACATTCATTCTTTCATACTATGGCCTTTTTTTGGGGTGTTTTTTTTGAATTTTTCAGATGCAACTTTTTGGATCATACTTGTGTACCTACCCTTAAGAAGTCTGCCTCCAGCTTGGCCAGAGTGTTACGCTGGGTGGGGTCGGTGCGTCCATGAAGAAAGGGACTCATCCAAAATGCGTGTGTCCGTGGTCGTTTTATGCCGCCTGATATGATGTAATAATCCTCCTCATCGTCTGTCAACACAACCGACATTGCCAGGCTCATCATTTGATAGCGCGTCATGGCGCCCATGTCCAGGAGCCGCCGTTTAGACATGTTTGCGCCCTTTCTCTTCTCCAGCAACACACAAAATAATGCCGCCTTCTACCCTTTGTAGGTTCACCGACTGATCATGTGACCGCTATCACGTGATATGTGACCTACTTATACTGCTCTGCCGTACCCACTGCTGACTAAACGTGCCACGGATGGGCTAGAAACGTGCACGGATGGGGGTTATACGTGTGCAATAAGTCCCAGTGGAAGTACATTTCCCGTCCGTGTACTCATACGTGCACGGTTTAAGTAAAAAATTTTCATCCGTCATTTCATCCGTATCCGTATCCGTATCCGTCGCAGTGGAAGAACCCCTTTATGTTACTCATCCCCTCACGGCTTAAACAATATATTTACTTGCTGACAGCTTTGAAATTATAATGTATTATGAAAAGTACCGAAACCCCCACAGGAGTACCATCTGTATACATTTTGAACAATTATCATTCAAATATGGATTGGGGTTTAAATTTAACCAACATGCTCAAGTTCACAATCCGTCCAACACGTCTGTGGGTCACCTAATGGCTAGATATGATAGTATTTACCGCTGTATAGGGTATATGTAGTTCTAAACGTTGGTCTAATAGATAGCTGACAACGGGACCCATTAAGATTACATCTAGAACTAGAAGATATAACTAGGTCAAAGATAGGCATACTCAATACATATTACGGAATTTTAGCAGCTGATCTCATCAGCAATTGAATCTGAGAAACATCTGTCAAAATTAGGCTATGTTCGCTTTACATTCTTTTGTTCAACCAGAAAGGAACTGCTTTGTACATATGATATATATATATGTCAGTCTAAAGCAGGTGACAACTTGAATATACAGATACATAAGGCAGTTGTACATGAAACAGTGAGTATAGTTGTGAGAGAGGACACTCACAAGCGAAATATTAGAGCGAAGTGTGACCAGCTGTCCCTACATCAATATTACCGGCGTTTCTGTTTTATGGACAGGGCCTATAGCTATATAATTACTATAAGTGTTGTGCTATCAGCAATATGAGACCGAACTCACTTAAGACAGCTGCTTCGCCCATTCACAAAAAGACGTGTCCTCAGCTATGTGGTGCAGCACACAGCTGACCATTCTCCTTAACCTCATACTGGCACGCGGCTAATACATATCATATTAAAAAATCACTATTGGATGTCCTACCTGTAAGCCTGAGTAAAGATAGGAGGGCCGCCACACACAGGAGAGCCCTCTTCTCCAGGGTGTGGGATGACTGAAGGTTGTCCATGGTCAGCATCACATCAGCCCCATACACTTGGTAATCTCTCCAGATGGTGTACTCTGCTCTACTGCTGGGTGCAGAAGGGCGCGGCTCCTCCTGCAGGTGAGAGGCCGGTGTGTCTGTACTCTGGGTGGGTGCAGAAGGAGGGCTGGTGGGACGTTGCCACTGTCACCTTAGAAGTTCACTGCACAGGGAGGGTGGCTTGGATCCACTCGACCGGGGAATCCTCAGGTCATTTGTTAGCGGGGGCTGCCAAGGATTGAATTGCCCAAGGAGTCAATGAAAAAAACACCCATATTTGCTTTAGTTGACAGGAACATGGCTTTATTACAACAAAATGTCCAAAGTCTATTCTATCAACTTATTACATAATATATTTCGCTATCTAGGTCTATTAGGCTGAATATTTCTTTATGATTATAATTCTCACATTGACTTGCGCCATTACCAGGTTAACACTCCCTTAATCATCCATTTGCGTCAATCTCCCATGGGAATCGGGACAAGTACAGCAAGGTGCGGTATTCAGCAGTGGGCCCCAGCACATTGCCATACCACTCATATCAATATTCATACAACAACTTTTATGTAGTTGAGTTTCTTCTCTCCACACAAAAAGGTCCACGCATCGTTCTTTATGAATGGCACTTGAAACAATCTATATTTTGGTGTAAAGAATTTTTGGATTCAGAGTCCATGCAAACTGGAGACCACCTGGACGAATTAGTGGACATGGACCTTAAGGATTCGTAATGCGGTCCTTTTAAGACAATTACAAATGTTTTAATTTCAATCTGCATGCATTTGTTCCCGTGGTTAGAGCCCTCCTAGCATTATTAAAGTATATGAACCATCAGATTCTGTCCCCTTAGAACCGTTTCATTAAACAGATATTGCCCATTTCAGATTTCATCTTTTGTAACCCCCGTTAAAATGGCCTTGCCATGCATGACCTGTCCAGGACGAGACAGGGCGAGGCACACTTCAATGATCACCCCCTACCATCAACATCCGAAGCCCAACGCCACCTATATATATATTTCCTACAACCCCAAAGAATAACCGATCGTCTCGAATATACCAAAGGGTAAACTGATGTGAAATCCCTAAAAATTATTGGAATTTTGTTTCATTTGCATTGATTTTCCCCTGTTCACCAATGAATGCCGACATACTCTATTGATATAAAAGTGTGCGGTTATGTAGAGATTGATTTAATAAAAGCATGTTACAACATGTAAACTGGAGTAAGCTGGTAGTAGGGGGTGGGGGTGCATGTTTTAGGGAAGAGGGGCAATGTATAGGGTTAGGGGTTGAAACTTTATGGATGGGTTGAGGTCAAGGGAGAGGCGGCGGCACAGTTCAAATCGTGTTGCGAGTATAGACAAGTAGGTTTGGAGGTAGAAATGCGGAAGGGGTGGTGGTATCAATAGAGTGGGTGGTGCGCATTGTGGCTAGTCAACCACATATAAGGACAATCGGAGGAGCGTCAGATCACGATTTGAAGATTTCTCAGAAGATTCTCGTTGGGAAAGGCAAGGTGTTTACGTCGTAACAGGTGGTTGATACAACCCGGTGTACTGTTGTGTTAGTGGACGAGAATATTCATGATTAAAGTTCACATTGAATATTTTTGATTTTGCAATGTGTATTTATTCATAAAATGATATTTCAAAATACAACAACAATCAAAATATGTGAACAGCATGGCGTAATAAGTATCCAAATTCGTCACAATATAGGGTCTAGTGCCCATCTCTCTGTTGTGTAAAGTAGATGATAACACATAATTATAATAAATTCAATGGCCTTTTAATGGACCATAATTTGTAACACACAATAGTGAGTTTCACAATAGTGTAAATATGTATGCAGAAAGCTAAGTAATTTCAATGTTAACCAGACACACGACTGAGGGACAACGTTACCAGCCTTATAACAAGATAAGGCAGTAATCCAACACTAGGTGGCCTTCATGTGAGGCGGACCTTTAGCATAGTGAAATTTTCTAGCGAGCGCTAATGGTATGGCAATACATATATTAAATAGTTTGACTGCTTTAGTATTTCCCAGTGTTTCAGGGACAGGTAAACTTTATAGATAGTAGTTGGCGCTCAGAACAATACTCCAGCAGATGATGATATAGAAAGTAGTATAAGGACATGAGGATGCAATAATGATAAATAGTTACATATATATATGTTTCAAGGACAGAACTAAGCAGCAATACCTAGGCGCTTGGCTTCACTTCTGGGCCTAAGCACCTTTAGAGCTTCACTTTTAAAAGCACTTCTGTTGGCGTTTAGCCGACAGCTTGGTGGTAAGAGGTTCCATAGATCTACAGCTCTGTAGAGTGGACATCTCCTATAGCTTAATTATAACAGATATATGACAATATCACAACATGAAGTAATCCTAGCCAGTATCATTTGGCATACTATCATCAGGTTTGAGGTCCCAAATACAAGTATTTGTATCAGACGAGTTTATGAATGGTGCATTACATGCAGAGCAGGCAGGGTGCGGCTGATAAATCGCTTTTAGAGACAAGTGTGATAGTGGATTCATCATGGGTTGCCAGCAGTTTTATCTCTCTTTGGTGTGAAGATGGACAAGGTGAATACATAAATGTATCCTTACATTAGTCAATAAAGCCATCTTGAATCTTGAATCCCGGGCTTGAATCTTGAATCTATTGAATCTTGAATCTCTACAAAAAATGTTATCACCACAGTACACTGCAATGTAATAGGGTTCGGTTAAGTATGGTACTAAGCAGATAGAGTCCATATTCATTCCCCAATGTGATGAATTGATCATAAAGATAATTCATATATGTAACAGCAGGCTGGATTGAATCGGCATGGTTGGACACATAAACAAGATAAAGCCATATACATAAATCACCGTGTGCTAGTTCTGTATTGTACTGTATGCACCTGCGGCGTGTAACCCCAGTTGACAAGAATGCAGAGTTCCCTTGGACAAGTGTTAATGTGCTTCAGGGCGTTAGAACAAGCTCCCATCTCCTCCTGGGACGCGTCCGAGTGACATCGCTGGTATCTGAGGGACCATAACCACGTCACCTCGCCAATACGTTGGGGAGATCCTTCCGCGCTACCTGCCTACATTTGAATATTACGGCATCTAGCGTGCCGGAACTACTTACACCAAGAGGCTTAGGTACCGGTGCTAGCGATGATGCTTGGGGACAATTAAGGGCCGGGGTAGGACCAGCTTGGGTTTTAAAATTACACTACACGATCGGGACCGGCGGGACATGTGGCCTGTGAAACTGGATTGTGAATGTACATGTGAAAGTGGCATGTGAAAGTAAAACGGTATAAGCCTTACAATACAGTCATGATTATTGATTGGCTTATGGGGGTGCGGCAAACCGGTCCCCCTCCCCTGTCAAGCGATCCCAGATATTGTCAAAACTTTAATACTGAGATTACTGGAGGAAAGGCGGGGATGGGATGAAGCCTGAGGGAGTGAGGCGTGTGACACGTGTTATTGCAATAGGTACTGTAAACGTATTAATTCTCGCTCAGTACTTATCTTCGCGCATTTCGCGCACATACCTGCATGCGCGAAAATATGATTAATTAATTTGCGTTTTTATACACTTGTAATTGCAATATGAAATGGCCCCAGCATGCAGTACCTCTACCTGAAGACAACACAGGATAACATCATCTGTCTATCCCCAGCAACCATCTCACAACACCCTCTTTCCTATACTTGTCAATCATGAGATAGCACGCTGGTAAGGGGCCTATTCACCAAGGATTTTTCTCAGAAGGCTAGATGTAAATAGTAGTTACAACTGTGAGGACCACGTACAATTCATTCACTAGTAATACTAAAATGTTATTAGATTATTACGGTTAGTTTAAAACTCTAGCATAAGCATGATGTATTATTTACCGTACACGCATTATTGCGAGTTACTGTACAGGCCCGTACACGCATTATTGCGAGTTACTCGCCGATTTTTGGCCGATTTTGGCCGATTTTTGACCCCCTGTGGTTTGCCTAAAAATTGGTAGAATCCCATGATTTTTTCTGACGGTAGTCTATGGCATACCGTCTCTGCATATCTTAATCGGTTTGTACATACATTCAATATTTTAGAAATGTTGGGCATCTCAACTTGGATGATATTTAACTCATTTTCAATATGATTTCAGCAATATTTAAAGCAAAAAACATAAAAAATATCAAACAATATTTCTTTTGGAGTGAAAAATGGTTTTGTCCAACTTTTCATGCTGAAAAAGAGGGTACCAAAGGTTTAGGTCTATTTTGATGCATTCTGGCCTAAATGTTAGTTTCAATGTCAACATATACATAAGAACAAGCCATATCTAATTTCAAATAGGGCTTTATCTCCCTAATTGGAACACTTAGGGCGATTTAGGTATCTCACTTTATGGATATTCAATATTGTTGATTTTGGCATAGATGTACTTCTGGTTTGAATATTTACAAAATTCATTCAGTTTCTAAAAGGTTAAGCCATCCCAAAATGACAACATCCCATTTGAATTTTATTTGAAAAAATCTGGTCTTGGGAGGGGTGTCTTTATGTGGAGCGTGGTAAAGGAAGAGTTAACCCCATACTTATAACAATCATCTTACCTCGTCCCCGTCTGGAGTTTGACAACTCCTGCTGCTCAGTTTTTTTCCTTTCAACCAAGATGCTTGTGGATCAGTACATTTAGGTTAGAATAGACAGGTCACATGTAAATAGGTCAGTATACATCTGGTTGGAAGGATGGATATTTACCACAAATGAAATGTATATATTTTACATTTCTAAATCACAATTGTAGGGATCATATAGAACCTGCCTATTGTGGAAAGGTTGATATATCAACTTTCCAGCGTTAATATTTTAAAAGTTGTTGAAAGTTAAATGTTTTTTATCTGACGAATGAAACAATCCATCACTGTAAAGGTCAAATCTCACAACGCGAGAGAGGATCAGAAAATGTTGTGAATTGGTCTCATTGCCGATTTTGGGCCCTATTTTGGCTAAGACAGGCCCAAATCGGTGAGAAAGGGTTGCCTTTGTCTTGTGATTTGGGAAATCACAAGGATCAGATGAGTTAGATATTTGCCCCCAGAAGGCCTAGAAAATGTTGCTTATTGGAATATGTCAATGATTTGGCTTATATAGGGGGGACACTCCAAATATCTTTAGGCTAATTGAGAGGGAATAGTGAGGACAAATCATACTGTGAAGTAACTCCCCTCAAACAGATCCATTAACCAGTCCTGCATGCAACACTTTGCTTGCCTATTATTGACCACTGTGGGATTTGGAGAGGCATAAGACCATGGGACAAGTGTTGCGATTTACAATATTGGCAACAGTTGCCCCTTGTTTTTATGTCAATAATCAACACTTTCTGGCCCCTTTTTCGCGTTGTTGGATTTGACCATGATATTTGCAAATTTTCCCCACCTATATTTCCTGATCTTCCTTTATCTGCCATTCAAATGCTACACCTTGCCATTCTACACATCCCAATCATTATTTTTTATTTTTTCCATGCCCATAGGCTAATATAGTGTTCCATAAGCATCAGGCTAATACCCCTAAGAGTCAACAAGAAAAAATGTTGGCGATCTACAATTAGTTCGATTGTGTTAAGTACCTTTAAAGGGGATGCATTGTTTGATTCACAATGCATTGAAACGTTGTTGAGGTACTTATATCCAAAGATGGCTTGTTTCAGTCTAAAACAAGCCAAAGAGCACTGCTAAGGACACCTGGTGTCACACATTGTTTATATGTTTAGCCTAATTGTTGTTCCTTTTTATTCTCATGGGTAGGAAAAAATCATTATCTTTGGATATAACTATTTTGAACAAAATGCTATATACCAACGTATTTAAAGCTAACTGTGCATCCCTCATTTCATTTATATTTCATTCGATCCAGAAATAAATTGTGATGGGAGTGATAAAAAGATATAAAAACACAGTTTTTTCGCTGAAAACTCGTTTTGGCGCTGACAGCCCCGTTTTGGTGCCGACAAAACCGTTTTATCAGCGTCCAAACGTATTTTTCGGTGACAAAACAATGTTATATATCCTAGTGGACACAGGCCTTATGATAGTAACGTGGTTAATTGAAATAGGTTGCACACACTGCAGTCTGTGCAAATTATGTTTTTTTCAGCTATGGTGCTCTATGTCAATATTTTCTTAATACGATGGTATTCAAAACACACTTTCCACAATTTAGCCCAAATTGGTGAAATAATACGAACATGGCAGGGGTAGATACTAACTTGTCCAGCCGTGAGCTCTAGCACTTCCACGTCTTAAAATATGAGCCTCTAAACACACCGCCGAAATGTTATAAATTGGCATTCTCTACCAATATCTGGTAGCTATGTCCCTATTTAAGCAATCTAAGCACTATTCCAGCTTTAACAAAGCATGCACATCACTCAGCGGTGTGTTTAGACGCTCATATTTTCTATTTTTGAGAGTGATACAACAGGACTGTTCCAGACTTGTGATTTAAAATGCTATTTCCCATCATTAGACTCTGACATGATTAACCTTTATCTAGTGACCTAATACGTCTAATTGATGTAATTATGTCTAAATCAAGTTCAGATATGCAAGGTGGCACAAGAGGTTATTTTTCATAAAAATGTGTATACCGGTAATGTGTTTATCTAAAAATACCCGGATTTTTGTTGGGATTGTTGGGATCAATTTCTGTCCAAATCCATCATCACATTTGTTTCGCGATGAAGTGCAAATATTCTAGTGTGCATTTTCACTAAAACAAATTGGATGAGACATGTTTAAATGAATAATTCTGCTCTATTAAAGCAAACATCTGATTCTGTTGCTTTATGGCTGCGGGATCTGTAGTGTTTCTGTGTTTTTTCATAGAGCAGCAGTAATTGTGCAGTTTTTGACATACAGTATCACTACCTTAAATATCAGAACCATAATGGAGTAGTCCCCTGATTAAAGATACCCATAATGGAGTTCACAGTCCCACTCCATGGAGGCTTAAAAAGGACCTATATCACTCCAACTTATGACCACACCTCCCAGTATTGTTTGGAGCAGAGTCGCCCCACTGGGAGTTGGCTCCATCCTGCGTTGCCTTATTTAATGATATATCACCGGCCTGAGATGATCAAGTATACTTCAATTAAACCTATTGTAGGTACTCCTGCTGACCACCCATAATTACGGGCCATTGGTTCCCGGACCAGCGTCTACCCCTGCTTGGTTTATATGTCATGATGATCTGTAAATATATGTCATGGTGTGTTAACCTGTGTCAATGTGTGTCTCATGGGGCGCAGTGAATGAGTGAGAAATGGCGGTTTAACTCCATTTCGACAGCTAAAGTCATATTCATGGCGAGAAAGCCCGCGAGAAAGCTACATTAGACCTCAATTGTACAGATGTCTGTGTCCGCACATATATGGGCATCAGACAAACAAGAAAGGGACAGGAAATAGGAGATAACGACCCTTTTAAGATGAACCAGGGAAGTCCGGGGCACAGTGTCATGTTGCGCCAATCAGTTACATGGAACAGCAGTGACATAAGAAGCACGTTGGAGAAACAGACTGACATTAATCCATATTGGCCAATGGGGTTCGGCGCTTTAAAAGCAGCGGTGTAATCGGAGCTGGATATATATGTTATGAGGGGTCAGCACGTTTGGCTACTAGGCCTAGTAATCTATTACAGGCTGTCTGGATCTATAGCCGGCCCTACGAATGCCATCCACTCATGTTACCTTGAACCAAATATTCAAAATGACCGAGGTACATCTTGTCATGCTCTAAAAATCTGCAACTCGGTATGTGGCCCATGTTTGAAATCTTGCATATTTTGGTACGGGTGACATACAATACAAGTATAGACTTAATACAAACTATAGCGCTACGTGTTCATCTTCTACATGCATGAAATGTACCAATATAAGAAACACATCTCTACCTGTCATATACATTATGCCGCCATTTGCAGGTAACATCGACTATCTATAAAGGTCTATATCAACGCAATAGTATTTGTCCACGTGTCGATCGAGGCCGACCTAGTGCCTGACGAGAAGGTCATTGTAAGTCGGTGAAGCTCACCACTGCACTGATGACGGATGATGATTGGTCCGGTGATGGGGGGGATGTACCAGGTACCGTTACAAGGGTGCAGTCATCCAAGACCCTCCTCTGAACTAATGAGACTAGCAGGAAACTTGCAGTCTACAGACCGTACAAAAGAGGATGAAAGTCCTGGATGAACGTATAACAGACTAAGCCCCCTCATCAAATATGGGGCCCTTGATAGGGGGGTCCCCATGTCCCATGTCGATTTTAAGATATGGCTATGTTGCCATATCGATTTTAAGATATGCCCTTGTCGCCATATCGATTTTAAGAAATTCCCAATGTCCCATGTCACTATCTAATTTTTCCTCCTGTCCCATGTCACTAAGCCTCAAAATGGTCCATGTCGCCATATCGAATTTAAGGGTCTAGGGCCATAAATATACTATTTCAACTACCGAATATATAAACGCACGTGTCAGGACATTATGCTTAAATGGTAACCAATCTGTACGATGGGATTCAGACTTTAAAACTACGGTGACCAACAAAACTATACTAGAACTATATAGATTGTTGGTAACGCTGGTGGAATAAGATTAAATTGAAAATCAGTCGTACCAAAATGACCCCCCCCCCCCGCCCAAAAGGGAGTAATTTTGGCGACACTGACTCTTACGTTTTTTCTATACATGGTTAAACAGGAGGTAAAGGGCCACGGTGGTTGAAGCTGGTAGAAGTGCTCCCAGGCCGGGGGTCATACCACCTCAGTGGAAACCTAACCTGCATTCATATAGCCAACGTGTCATTCAATACGCTGTAAGTGCATATATATATATATGACCAGCCACTCTAAATATAGTACCGTGTTTGAACAGCAGCTGCTGCACACTTGTTCTATCTCCAAATGTCACAATTATTCTAATGCTGCTGATTCTGTGAAGGATTAACACCATCTCGACTGCTTCGCATTAATGCCTAATCGTTTTGTTTCTGGCTCTAACTGGGATTCTAAATCAAGCTTCATAGCCTATTAAATTCCGCACCACCATGTGTTCCACTGGTACCGATTGTAAAGCCCCTAGTCACCAGCAACCAGCTCAGCCAAATCTCATGTCTGAGATTAGGGTACAAATAGGGTGTGAGTATTGTGAGTGGTTTGTACCTGGGGATGTCCTTATCCCTGTTTGTACCCTAATCTCAGACATGAGATTTGGCTGAGCTGGTTGCTGGATGTTAAACCTGTCAATCAAAATCAGTACCTCAATCTACCTATTCAAAATTGGCTTATCCCTCAATCTGACAGGCATTCTTCCTATGTATCACTCTACCTATCCTGCACACTGCCTATCCCTCAGCCTACCTATCCCTCAAGTTACCTATCCTTTGAATTAGAAACTTCTCTTAGATTAGCTCATCCCTCCAAAAGCTTAAAGACTAAAGCCTATCCCTCTCCTTGCTACTCCTGCCCACTTTCTGTGCCTACCTATCACTGAATCTACCTATCCCCAATCTGCCTATCACCCAACCTACCTATCCCTCTTGTGACTATCCCTCACTCTGCCTATTTGCCATGTTTTATCAACCTTATCCATATTATATTTTTAACTATGCCCATCTGCTAAACATAACATTCCTCACCATGTCCACTATGATGTGTAACTATCCTCAATTTTCCTATCACCCAGCCTACCTATCCCTCATTGTGACGATCTCTCACTCTGCCTATCCCTCATGTCTAACTTGAATTATTTTTCTGTTTATTTGATCCTATCTACTAAAGATAACAAGCCTACATTTTTCATGGATAAGTTAATTTTCCTATCACACAGTATACCTCTCCTTCATTATGCCTATGCTGGCATATCCTTCATGTCTAAACTACACATCCCTCAGACTCCCTAGCCACATGGCTTTTACATATCCTCATCTTGAAAGATACTCTCCATACCTATCTCTCAAACTACTTATTAGACACATACTACCTATTCTTATCACACTTCATCTTCCTGAAAACCTATCCCTCATGCCCTCTATGACTGTCCCTCATTTTGCCTCTCCCTCATGCTCCCTATAACTTTTTACTGTTACCTATGGTGACCATAGTCAACATACCCCTAAGGTATCTATGCTACAGTTTACTTGCACATATACCTCCATCTACCTATCATTCAAGTTTCATATCATTCAGTCTACCTATCCCTAATGATGCCTATCCTTCATGCTGTTTTGGTATATCCCTCAGTGTGTCTAACCCGTCGTATACATATCCCTCACCTTGTGTTCTGTTCTCTCTTTCTATTTCTCAGTCTGCCTCTTATAAATTATGCCTGTCCCCCTCTGTGCCTATCCTTTAGCCTGCATATCTCTCATGTCTCTGTGCATAGCCCTTAGCCTCTTAAATATCCGTGCTTGTCTAGATCTATGCCTGAAGATGCCTAGCTTTCTCTTTATCTATCCTACTTGCTCACTCTAGCTCTCTAGCTCTCTCTATCTTCCTATCCCCCATGCTGCATATCACACATTCTGTATATTCTTCATTTTACCCATTTCTCTATTTACCCATCAGCAGATAGCATAACTATATCTACCTAGCATAACTATATTTCTATATCACCCTTGCTACCTATCCTGCAGTGAATATCATCCATTGTGGTACTTATCTAACAATCTACCTGCTACCCATGATGCATATCCTGTAGTCGATGGACATATCTATCTATATAACTATATTGGCCATGGGTGATAGGAGGACAGGGGAAATTTCGGGGCAGGGATATGCACCATGTAGTATAGATGGATACATTAAGGGCTTCACATAAAAACATGAAGGGGATGAAGGATAGGCACTCTGAGGATATAGGTAGACTCAATTATATGAAGCATGAGTGATAGGTAGATGAAGGTACATGTGCATGTACACTGTGGGATAGGTACCTTAGGTGTATGTTTACTAAGGAATAATGTAGGTACATTGGGAAAAAGGAAGGCTGGGAGACCTTAGATAAATAAAAGGTTATAAGGAGTATGAGGGATAGGCAGAATAAGGGCTAGTCATAACATGGGGGATAGGTATTCAGCAAAATGAAGTCTGAGAGGGATAGGTAGTGTGTGTAATAACCAGTGTGAGAGATAGGTATGGAGAGTATCTTGCAAGGTGGGGATATGTAAATTCCATGGGGGCTAGGGAGTCTGAGGGATGTGTAGGTTAAGCATGAGGGATATGCCAGGATAGGCACAATGAAGGATAGGTCGACTAGATGATAGGAAAATTAACTTATACATAGAAATAGTAGACATGTTATGTTGAGCTCCATGTGGGATTAGATAAATTGAATGTAGACGAAACATGAGGGATAGGCAGAGTGAGGGATAGTCACATTGAGGGATAGGTAGGCTGGGTGATAGGAAAATTGAGGATAGGTACAAATCATAGTGGACCTGGTGAGGAATGCTATGTTTAGCAGATGGGCATAGTTAAAAATATGGATAAAGCTGATAAATCATAACAAATAGGCAGAGGGAGGCAGTCAAAATGAGGGATAGGTAGGCTGGGTGATAAGCAGATTGGGGATAGGTAGACTCAGTGATAGGTAGGCACAGAAAGTGAGCAGGAGTAGCAAGGAGAGGGATAGGCTTTAGCCTTTAAGCTTTTGGAGGGATGAGCTAATCCAAGAGAAGGTTCTAATTCAAGGGATAGGTAACTTGAGGGATAGGTAGGCTGAGGGATAGGCAGTGTGCAGGATAGGTAGCGTGATACATAGGAAGAAAGCCTGTCAGATTGAGGGATGGGCCAATTTTGAATAGGTAGATTGAGGTACTGATTTTGATTGATAGGGTTATATGTAGGTAATGTCCCAAACATTTTCAACATTATTTTGTACATTTCTTTAATACTTTACATCATCAAACATCATTTTTGAGTGGATTTGGTCAGTTCTTGGGAATCAAGACCACAACATTTGGATTCAGCAGGATTTTTGTCTAGAAAACCCCTTCTTTTCATTTGATATCACTCTAATAAAGACTCAAAAGAACCACATAAAACTCCCTATTCTCCATAGTTTTCAATAGTGAGCACACAAAGTCGCCCACTTTCATGGGGGGGGGGGGGTAGAGGGGGGGGGGGGCTATAACATGGGAATCTACCGAGTCGGATATCCTACGCTATATAATCCTTGGTACTAGTCCTTATCATATGTCCATCATGGTGACTATACATGGTTACAGTTCGGTGCGGGATATGAAAAAACAGAGCACACAGTATTAGATAAAAGTCGACACAATAACATGACACTTTTGTCAAAATCGACATAGCGACACAGTAAAAAATATATAAAAAAGGTGTGCATCAAATCCCACAGGGCGACCTATGCTAGAAACTCTCTGCGAATTGGGGATCTGTTGAGAATTTGGGATCTCCCTCCAATTCGCAACAGATGTAACTATAAAAGGGAGGTATAACTGCGAGGAATCTGAGACTAACTAAGATCTAGATAATTAGATATTTCCCCTGCTTAATAGGAAATTCTCTGCGATTTCAACATATCAAAAACATTTCAAAGTTAAGGGGGCCACTTCTCATATCTTTTCATAGTTAATAGTGTAGGATCTTACAATGCAATACATTGTAAAGCAACTCCCCCAACAATAACTACAAATTCAAAATGCAACAGTTGAGGATAAAATGCAGAGATGGAACCCTAAGTATGCTCAGCAGTGGGACTTGCAAGGTGTTGAATACTTGCATTCCTGATAATAATTTATTTCACCCGAATAAAACACGTTAAAAACTAAAAACAGACATACATCATTTCATCGCCCTGTGGACGACCGGCTATAGCCACAGATATGCTGTATATGGTCCCTGACATTTGCCTTTGACCGATTCTCTACGGTTCATAGATGTAGATATATTGATTAGAGGATGAGATGAGAATAAAGGGATGGGGGGGGGGGGGGGGGGGGTGTAGGTAGCCGGTACTCTTTGGAGGCGTTCGGCTATTTATAGCTGTGTATGTCAAAGCCCCACCTACATTGAAAGCCCAAGGTTGCCGCCATGAACAAGTCTTCCTTCCAATACATGTACTAGTATATGAATTTATCAAGGTCATCCACAGCTCAGTGTATGGCATCAGCCATGCCTGAACATGTCCTCAATTCGACAACGATGTCAATAGAGCCATGTGACCCGACTGTCAATGAAAACATGTCTGTCCAGAATGTGAAATGTCCATGTCATTATAACTAGAAAACTAGGGTAATGCCTTACCTTTTCTGATGATACATGATAATACCAAATTTATCAGAGGCTTTTACGTAAGTTTAACTATATACCACCGTCACACAATTATATATATTAATTCTTAAAATATATAACAACAGAATTAGTAACGGGTATTGGCTACGTTTCCACATTGTAGAGGGAGACTGGAGAGCATTCGGAAACTAAAGCTTTAAAAAACAACTTAAGTAACTAAAATTCTGATAAGGAAAGAAATATCACAAAGTAGTAATCAAACAGATTTGGAAAAATTAAAAGATAAATAGATACGTAAAGCATATTACGTATTCAACTGACCCAATGGGGACTTCAGAAGAATGGAGTCTAATTGATAAATTGTTTTAATACCAATATATAGCAGTATCTTGGTAAAAAGACCTCTGCAATGTTAGCTTTTTGGAATTTGGGAGCCTTGCCTTTTATGGCTAATGTGGATTCTAGGTCATTACCCCCAGACCGTTACCCCTCAACCATTACCCCGGACATTGCCCCCCTAGGACATTACCCCCTCCTCCCGGACCATTATCACCTATATTCCATCATAACTGGATAACAATGTTGAAATTGAATATTTCATATTTTCAATTGATTCTCTTAAATACGGTAATTCTATAATACTAAATCTTGAATATGTGTTCTGGTGCTTATAGATTTGGAGGCCTGACAATAGTCAGATATCTATACTTATTCCATGTGGAGAAACAAAGTTACTATGCTTAAGTACTAGAACGGCCGTTCTCCACACCCCCGTGGAGAAACTGATGCTCATTCTCCACAGCTCCATTCTCCGGGGTATAGTTGTGAAACCTATCTTTAAATGTCGTTTTAAAATAGGATTGATCAACATTCACATGGAATAAACACAGAGATCCACTTAAATCAGTCTGAACTCCTTGTTTCTCCTGCGCCTCGTGTGATACGACCCAAGGTCCCACTCGTGGAGAAACCTGTCATTCAGACAGATTATCGTGGACCTCTGTCTATATATATTAGTTACATATCAGTCAAAAAGATCGTCACTCTGACTATGTGTGGAACACACAGACTGATGAAGTCATTGATGTGTTCACAAAAACAGTTGGGATTTAAAATGTAATACACAGCTGACTTCTGGTAGTCATATCTAAATCACGCATCTACACATTTCCCTATGTATTAGATCTTTTGTTAATTGTTGAGCATGTATAGCACAGGGTCTACGCATACGGCACCTCGCGGCAAAAAATGGAACTACCTAAAACCATGATAAAAACGTATCTCCCTTTTGCATATGACCTAAGTTTGCCCCCCCCCCCCCCCAATTGCCAAGAATCCATAATATAATGCATACAATTTCCAAATATTACCTCTTCTATATAGAAAGAAGTCGGGGGCCGAGGAGCCTGGGGCCCCAATCTGAACCAAATGGATTTAAACACTACTTTCTTATACAAATTCCACTAATATTATAAGTTTGTGTTTGCGCCATCATGTGAAAGCCAAGCTTAAAGCTGGTTAAGGTGTGCCCCTCAATAATAATTTGCTTCCTACGCCTCTGCCGGGAGAAGAGTTATGGTGTGCCAGTATTTGTATTTGAAATATTTATTGGCTGAAAAAAATCTGTCTTGTCCCGCTCTGCTTTGTCCTGTGATGCTTCGTCCTGCTCTACATTATACAACTCTGCGCCTTATTCTGCCTTACTCTGCCTGGCTCTATTCTACATTACGCTGATCTGCCTTACTTTACTCTACATTACTATTTTTAGCATTGCTTTACGGCTATCCTCCGAGGACTGTTTCCGCTTCCCTCTCCCTTCCAGCCTTTCTCTATTCTACTTCTCTATTGTATGCCTCCACCTTATTATTACTCTGCCCTGCTGTCTTGCCTTGCTCTGTCCTACAAAATGTACATGTATGTGACAATATAGACATTGGAGATGACAGGCGATGCAATGTGTCTACAATTTCAGGTCAAGATACTCAAATTGAAACAGAAAAGGGGAAATTGCAGAAAACTACTACATTATTTTTGTATTAAACCAAGGAAAATATCTGATAATTAGATGTTAGAAATGAGAAGATAGACCCAAATCTCAACAGAATCTTAGCAGCTTAACCTCCCTAGCTGTTGTACTTTACACCTCCCCCAATTGCAACAGATTCCAAAGTTCCATAAACTCCAGCATGAATTGCCTAGTCGGAAATAAGTTGCTTTACGACATGCATGCGCAAGATGACCCTCTTAGAAATGTACTATATGGATAGAGTGGGAGTGTCCAATGGGATATTATATCAGATTTGAAGGTAAAAAAAGACGGTAGATAGTAGACTTGAATACCAACTTACCGTGGATTGTGAAGAGAGGGGTATTTACAGCCGCCTGATAATGATGAATTGAATGCATTGTCAAGGCAGTCTAAGCTCTAGCATCAGATCTGCCCTCCAACGAAAAGGATTACATATGAAAGGTATATCTTTTTTACGCCCATCCCCAAGCACATACCACCCCCTGTTTATGATATTATGATCGTTTCCTAAACCGGTAAAACAACCAACCATAACACAGGTATGCCACTGAATGTATAAAAAAGGGACCATTAAGGACCACTTATTTATTACCAGACAGCTAGACTATCTATGAACCATGAAGAGGGCTATGGTAAGGAGGCCAGCACGTAGAACCCATGCAATGCTGTTCTGAAGGTCATTTCAAACACAATAGGCCTATAGCTTGACGTTATGGTAGGCCTTATTATCTTACACATATAAAGTTATATTAATTACATATAGCGAGTAGTTCATGCTAGCTCATGGACTGTCTAATAGGAAACGAGATACTCTCAAATGACCCTTATAATTTTACTCTACTATACGCGTATTTCTCTTCAAATCGTAGTCATTCTCATAATAGCTGATACCGTTAGACTTAGAGCTTCCTTACACAATCTAGGCATTGTTTGTATTCATAGGAGATCCTATACCTGAGGAATGTGATATGTATGATAAAGTGGTTTCTTGCTTGATAGTACATCTAGCTTGAACCTAAAGAGAGAAAAACGTACGTCGTTTTTATTTTCCTATTTTTCAACAATGTGAAGATCATGATTTATGTTTGTGATTTAATTGTTGAAAAAATGAATCAACTAACAGATATTTGCACTAAATGTGCTATTTATTTCAGTACGCGTCGTTTGGTTCAATCAGGGTAATAGTCAATATAATTGTGCCAATGCTATCCAATATAGAAGAGAAGAGAACCAGGGAGTATCCCTTCTTTCCGTGGTAGACTACATCGACATAACTAACAGTAGACCTCAGGAGACTGACACACCTATATATAGCCCTTTACCAAGGTAGATGCTTGTATGGAGTGATAAATAAATGAAACCACTTTGGGTGTCCACTGAGAGTCAAACCAAGCGTGAATATGCCGTTGCCTCTCCTTAGTTGGCTCTGGAGTATTAGCTATAGGATATAGTGTGTGAGAAAGCAGCGGGCGTGAATTAGATTATAGTTCTTGCCATTCTCACTAGGGGATAAAAGTGGTGTGCTGGAGACGCTCTGTCTACCCTATGTTTATATGTTTGAACTTTGGATAAATGATAATTGTAAAATGGGTGGATGTATTAAGAACTACAATATATTATGACGTTCAACTGGGAAGCACAGTCACCCATATATAGGTATTGCCGCCATATATATATATATATATATATATATATATATATATATATATATATATATATATATATATATATATATGTATATATATATATATATATATATATATATATATATATATATATATATATATATATGCCAAGAGCTACGACGATGCCTACGAGTACTATTCTGCATTAGCGGGATGCAGTTGTTTTACCTCGTGAGACCTACCGGAATAGCCGAAGCTGGTTCCTTGCATGTAAAAATAGGCAGTTTAGGGGTCATAACCTAAAAGATGAGTCGTAGTAAATTATTCTGATGTCAACTTCCAGATTGAGGGAGTGGTTCCGAGCACTGGCCCACTGGGGTCATGGCTTCCATTCCATCCAAGGCTGTAGGGTCTAATGACCATTTTTCCTAGTTGGTCAAAAAAAAGTGATCGTATTTACAAGAAACTGCTAACGATTCATACAAAATCGATCAAGATCACCCTATAAATATTTATCTTGTATAAAGGATCTTTACAACCAAATTATATACTATCACAATTTCTAACCAACCAGGACACCTGGATTGGTAGGCGGGTGTCCTAACCACTCCCCCAATTTGGACAGGTGTTACATGTATGGATTATTCAACTACGGGTAGTACACATTCAAAATGTTATGACCCCTAATCTCGTCCACAAGATTTGCCTAAACTTGTTGCTGCAGAACACAGGGAATAGATTGGTACAAGCAGAATGGTGCTTCCAGTGGTAATCTTGCTATGGTGGGACATGGAATTAGCGATCCGCACGCCCCTATGCAGTAACTCATGTCCAGACCGTGCGTCCCGTGACCCATGTGACAATTAAATTGTAGTTAAATCTAGCGGTTTTTAAGGGTATTCGACCATTTCACATTAATACACAGCTTGCCTCCATCAGTTCCACTAGTGTTCTGGGGCAGTCAGCACTCTGTCACACTGCGCCATCCCCTCCATCAGGTGCCAAACTCAAGCAGAACTGTGAAAATGATGCACACTGTCTCTCACTTCAAATGAGTTCTTAATGGATATATCGCGTGTTTATCATCTGGATGTATTTAGCTTCACTCTACACAAAGATGAAGATCAACTTTAAGAAACTTCCTCCATACTTGTGTAGTACCCCCTCCGCTCATGTCTAACATGGGGCTTCTCACCTCCTCCCTGGGCTCTCATTTACAACTTTATCATATTCCACTCACGCCATATCTTCTCCAGGGAACTTTGCACACCTTTAATGAGAAATACAGATGTACATGGGCAATCACCCTACACGCACCACCAGATTATGTACAACGCTCTGGGGACAGTCTACATAGAGAGGGGTAGACACGTACTTCCTGCATCACGGCTGGGGGTAGACCTGGTTCTGAGCAACTCAGAGCTGCTCCAAGTGAGCATGGCGTGCTGTTTGAGCTCGAATGATTGATACAATCTGACTAAAGTGTGATATCACAGAATAATAGAATATCAAAAATGAATTCTTCTGAGTATCAAAATACACAGAGATAAAGGCGCAGTGAACCTAGTGCAGATCACCAGTGATATGTGGTACTGTGAAAGTACTTATATTCACGGGTGTAAATTTTCGCTGAGGTGGCAATAAAGACTAATTCGCGGGTATTTATTCCATTCTGTAGCATACAAGAATTTCGCGGATTTTCCATTTCCGTGAATATAGCTTAAAATATATACCCAGCGAAATAAACTATGACCACAGTATATGGGAAACGCTGCCTGCATTACAGTACACATGTAGTCGGAGGTCATACACCAGAGCAGTCGGTTAGTTTACCGTGCATGTACTGTTAATTCAGGCAGGCCATTATTAGGATACTCCCAATCTTCAGACAGGGGCAAAAGTACGTTACTACAGTAATTCCCACAATAGCACCTCATATAACCGGCCTTGGGATCCTCCCCTGGGATTTCAGAGTGAGTGCAGGATGGAGGCCACAGGGTAAAATGGCATGCACCCGGAGCTACCCCCGCGTATAGATCCACAGGTGAGCAAATGAGCACCAGAAGAAAGAGCCATTCAGCTACCTGCCGATCGATGCCAAACTCATCACGGCTAATCTCCCAGCGCCTCAGCTACCTGAAACAACTCAGCAACAGGTTGTGTGCGGCTCTCACCCGCCGAGAGAGCACAAGCATACATGGTTAGATCAGCCGTGACTATTTCACAGGTCATTATTATTGTCTATATAAGAGCCCTAGCGGTTATATGTGTATATTGTATAGTATAGGTGACCACGCCCCCTTATGTAGGTCGGTCTGACGCAGGGGTCGTGGTAGTTCATAATGCTCCCACCTGAGGGCAGGTGGGTGGTCGCTAAGGACGCGCTGTATCTAACCACAGTTGGATTTCAAAATTTTACGTATTTGTTAATAAAAAGGGCAGGTATATCCAGCCATACGCATTATGCACCCATTATCACATTGTCTTGTTATACTTCGTTATATATATCTCATCATATTATATATATATCCCATAGCATATACGTGAAGCAATATACATGTCAGTCCAATGTATACCTATAACCCAGGTAGCAAGGGTATTTTGGGCCAATGTCGGTAATGATCGACTCCATCGCAATCGTTATACCAACCATGGCCCATTGTAGGTAATGCACACATTGGTTCAACATACAAATTACAATGATGGCCCACCCTTGGCAATTCCTACAATGGGCCATTGCTGGGTTGACCGCTGGCCCAGAGCTGGTTCATGGCTGATATTGACCCAGTATTGGCCCAGTGTTGGAACATCTCAGGGCCATCATATTATTTCTGATGTTGGACCAACATAAATTCTAACTACACTTGTCCAATATTGGCTATGATCTACACCAGGGGGATTCAATGTTGCCTGAAGAATATCTTACAGGATGACTCCTACTTTGCCATCATATTGGGTTATAAATATGATCCCCAGTGTGCTCTACATGTTTAGAGGTCAGAGGAAGTTCATTGATGATATTAGATACCTAAAAGTGCCATTTACTGCATGACATCAGTGGGAATTTTTCAAAAGTAACTTGAAGACACCTCATGTGTGGGTAATGGAGGTAGATAAGTCCTAAATGATAGTAATACAGTTTGTATGGTGTCTAACCAATCTGGGATAGAGATCAAGATGGATTAAAAAGACGGAAATGGCTTTCTGATGATACTTGACAGTCATGTCTTAAGTATGTTTGCACATTCAATTATATACATAAAAATAGTATTGTTCAATATTAGTGATTGTTGCAGTGGTCCTATATTGAAAATCATATGTTGGGGCGACATATGTATTTCAAGGTTGCCCCGATGTTTAATTTCTAACCTTGGAATAATGTAAAAACATTGTAATGTTGGCCCACCATTGGGCCAACATAAAATCAATATCCCTTTTTCCGAACATGGGCCATTACTGGGCCAGCGGTCAAACCAGCGGTGGGCCAACATCAAAATGCCAATATTGGCCCATTTTTAAGTGGTATATTGGCCCAATCATGGCCCAATGTACTTATGTTACCTGGGAATATGGATTATTTCTTGAATTGATGTGTCGCCGGAGTCAATTCTGTATAACCATTTATCTATTTTAGTGCATCTAAAATCAGAGTGTTGAGTGGTGATACAGTCATGTAGTATACTGAAGGTTGTTTGTTTTTGTGCGTCTAAAGAAATGCGACTTTGAATAAGATTTTGATTTGAATAAAAGGTGAAGAGTAAAGAGAACTGTGCTACTTAGAACACAAAATTGACACTATCCAAATTGGATTGTAATAATAGTATACATGTAAGATGATATAATCCTTCACATTTATTACAATAAGATGATCGATACTGTACCAAAATAGATGATAAATATTGTGTCGTTGCCAAAAGCAAATCCACTTTGGCATCCTAAAATATCCGTCACGTAACATCCACAGTGCTTTTGATTGCAGTTGGTAAGTATCATAGAATGCAAGGATGTACTATTGTCTATTGTCTAAGTAAGAAAACCACAAGAATATAGAAATAGACGTATAGCCTTTATTTCATGGATAACAATCTCAAATATACAAGTGTTATAACATGAATTAATGCAATTTACAGCGCATGAAGTGGGTAACATAAAGTCCACAGTTGGACTAATATCTAAACTAACCAATCGCATGAAATGTCTTAATATGGGTTCGACAATGAATATTCACGTTCTTATTTGAACGGGGGAACAAGTCTATGCCCATCTACCTCCTGGATAAAGAAAAGATGCAATAGTTGTTGATTTTCTTTTTCTGAAAATGTATTCTTTTCCTTTATTATGATAACATTTGGCCGCCCTCAACAATACATATGTTTTCTAGTAGTCCACTCAGTAATATTAGAATGCAAGCACGAAATTCACTTGAGCTTCCATCGGAAGCAGAGCTCTGTCCTTCCTTGGCAAATGATTATATAGCTTTGAAAATGTGATTCTATTATATCTTATAGAGCAGAGCAGAGAAGATAATACTTAGGAAATGTAATGTAACATGTATAATATTATCTATACAGTTTTATTAAAACGCTAAGGCGCACTTTGTCAGTGCTAGATATAGAAGGCAATAATAACAATAATAGTCATGGCTTCATGACCTCATGCATAATTACATATGCGTAGATCTATTTCTAGAACTGTAGTCCATACATTTAATTTGTGTTAGCTTTATATGACAGTTCAATCTGAACCATCTAGTCCCACATTAGGAAGTGTGTATCATTTTATGTCTATGTGCACCATTTATGTGGAAATATTGACTACTTTGATGAATTCATTTGATAATTGCCTATAATTTTACATGCATGATAAATTACCTCATTTTGGCACAGAAAATCTTTTCACAATTATGAATTCCACCAATCATTCTATGGGGCAATCTTGTCCCCAACGTTAGTATCATCGATGGGTGCCCTCTACATAGGTGTCATCCACCATCCATCCATATCTGCTGCTTTACTCTTACTTGCTATCTATGATAATCAATGATTCCCTAGCATTGTACCACGTTTCCCTCATGGTATCCATACTTTACTACATCAAGACATGGATCTGTTTCTACTACACACACAGAAAAGTGAGAGTCATTGTCGCTAAACTGCCTGACTCTCAGGTGTGGGTAGTTTTAGCGACTGCCTGACTCTCAGGTGGGGGTAGTTTTAGCGACAATGACTCTCACTTTTCTGAGGGTGTAGATGTAGCTAGACAATCAGATGGATGACCTAGACAAACACATTGTTACATTCACAGATCAATGAAGACTATCTCGCGGGTATTGCATGTCTGATCAGACCTTGAGCCTGTGCCGCTATAGATAGAAACAACAACGTTCCACCCAGACTCACTTTTGGCAGCGAGAACACAAGAGGAGACGAATAACAATCCTTATTCAAAATATGACCAAGGCAGCACGTTTCAATCTAAAGTACATCTATAAACCTATCACCTCATCTTCATCGACTTTCTTTGCTTTCTTCTTGGGTTTGCCGGTGCCGCTTTTAGTGGTGCTCTTGCTACTCTTGCTACCGTCAGCCTTCTTCTTTTTCTTCTTGTCTGGATCCTTGTCCTTGTTGTTCATGCTGACATACTTGTCCAGCAGGAGCTGGTCTGCAGTGAGCGGCATGAGCACCTGTTCCCGTTCTATCTTGGTACGGAGGGCATAGTCATAGTAGACGACCTGCTCCAGGGGGTAGCCGTGCACCAGTTTGAGCACCATGAACCGGAGGTGCTTCATGTAGGCCCTGACCTCGGGCGAGTTCTGCTCCATCATATACTCCATGATGAGCAGGTTGCCGTACACGAACTCCTCCATGCTGAGCTCCCTGCCGCACGTCTTGCCCACCAGGAACTCGTGCGGCCTGGGCACCGTCCTGGGCCCCACCGTCTGCCCCTCGGTGTAGCCGTCATTGTTGAGGATGCCTGCTGTACTCAGGTCCTTCTTCACCTCCTGCTCCGGCTCCTTCTCCGCCTCGTTCTCCTTGTTGTTCTGAGAGTCAGGCACCTCTTCCTCCGGCTCCTCCTTGATGGCGTCTTTGATCTCGTAGCCGGCGAGTACCTCGTTAAGGTGGGTAATTAGTTTGGAGATGGCCAGTTGCTGCCCAGTGTAGAGGGGCAGGTCCTCCACGTCCGACTCCTTCATGCCCCTCAGACCCTCCACCGAGCCATACCCCCTCTCAGTTAGCATGATCATGGTGTTGTCCGTCAGACCCATGCGTGGGGCTATACGCTTGACATCCGCATAGCAAGTAATAGAGGGACCCTTGGGCCTCTTGGGGTAGCTGATAATCATAGACATGGTAGTTTCTCCTATACACTCCTGAGTGCGCTACGGATTATATAGCTATTGTATGATATGGCGATATGGTATCAGGGAAAGGCTTCAATCGAGAGGTAACATGCAGGAATATCCGTTAATCAGCAGTACTTGAGGTTTACGATTGATGCCTTAAATGTGGAACCCTATGTCAGAGCTCTAACATGTCCATGCCTCACAACCCTATCAATACCAAATGCAGCAACCCCTTCCACTTCTGGACTTCGCTACACACTTTTAGATGAGTTGAAGGACCACCAACTCAAGCTGCAATTTTCTGGTACCATGCAGCCTGCCGTGCTACAGTATGTGGCGTGATGAGTTGTGGGGCTGGTCCTGAGCTGCTCAGTAAACACGTGCACACCCTCTGTGTTAACAATCTGATCCTGGAGTCTGAATCTGATACCCCGATGTCCTATAGGAACTTGACCTGCGGAACTTAGTCAACCGATTGCCTCCAATCTGAGGCGGGGTCAACTGTATGAAGATACACCGATAAGTCTATGTACAGCCTCCCACGTCTTAAAAAGTAGGAATTGTTGTATGCTGTCCAAATGGCATTGCTCATCCCCTCCCCTCCAGGGTATGAAGCCAAGTGTGGAGGTAGACTGGTGCCGACGGCTGATGGGCAGCAGTCCCAGCCTAGATGTGAGACTTGGCAGGACCAGAGCTGCTCACCACCTGTGGAGCCTGCAGGTACCCTCCCGCTATGACTGACAGGAGCCGCTCAGCACTGACGTCAATTGTCGATCAGTCCATCCGCGGAGGAGCTGCTCTATTGGCTGCACCTGGAGCTGTCCTCTGGCAGATTGGATCTGAGGAGATTGAACGATCCACCGGACGCACCTGCCGCCGAGTCTGTGGATCCTGCAGACCAGCTAATCACATTAAGATTGCAGGGGACGAGGTGTGCTCCGTGTAGACGTGAGTGGGCAACTGCCGAGCACATACCAGCTCCTCTTACTATATAGCTCGGCTCTCTACTACCAACAGCTTTCAAGAGCAAAATGTGTGCGGGGAGGGGGAGGGGGTCAGCCTAAGGTTGTGGGCGTGACCGTTGTCGTGGGTGGGAGGAAAGAGGGGGAGAGAAGGTGGGAGGAGAAGAGGGGAAGGGTGGAGCGAGTGGGAGGGAACAGGGTGGGCTGGGAGGCAGCCTTTGAGATCGTTGGAAGATAAAGCTAGAGAGGGAGAGAGATTATGACGTTACTGTACGATCCTCTCTCCCATTTGCATTTTTGCAATCTTTTGGAGATGAAGGGGAGATAAGAAGAATTCCAAACCACCTTCCCTAAGAAGGAATCATTCCTTATTTAACGGCGGGGGTCCTTGAGGGTCTACAGACCGTAAACAGCGTGCAGGGTGCGTCACCCATCGCGTGACTCCACACCAGACTCTGTGAACAACAACAGATTTTTTACTGTGATTTCGTAATTACCAACTAACGAGGCCTATACTTTTGTCTTAATCATTTGGAGACCTGTGTACAATTTACCAAAAGATATTTGACATGTCAATGTGTAGCTAAATTGCAGGTCTATGATACATGATCTGGTGATGGATGTGGCATGCAAAGCCGTTTCCAAACAGCCACGAGGGGTCTTGTCATTTAGTATGAGTAGTATATGAAAATGGCCATTTATACCTTCGGGTTAATTTTACCGTCCACTGGGCTCTAATTGGTCGAAGTTACCCATTTCTGTTTATTAGGTTATTGACCTGTGAAATTACACATATATGCCCTGCCAACAGTGACCCATTATGTCATGTAGTGATCAGCAAGGGCACAATACCGGTCACTGGTGAATATATTTCAGATAATCTATGATAGCCTAAATGTTGTTTTCCCTGTTCCTGCCCCATTGACCCCAACCCCTCCCGCCTCCATGAATATTTTACGCCGGGCGTATTCCATTAATTAAATTAGAAATCCGCGGATCAACATCTTGTTTACCAGATAGCCACCCACCAATGCCCCTCCCCCCTAGTGCCACTTGTTGCTGCTTGTTCCCTGGGTTATTGAGTGTGTCTAGGGGGGGTGGCTGCGTGTTTCGGTGGGGATGGGGAAGGCTGTGGATTCCCTGGGGATGTGCAGCTTTGTGGAGTAGAACACAGCAGCTGGCAGGGATATACACAGGTAGTGTTGTAAGTGGTCTATTTGGCCGTGCCTAAGTTACCAGCTTACAACACCGCCGTTACCAAGTGATACCCACTGCTCGTATGTTTACATTGCAAAAATGCGTGAATTCCGTGCTAATGCAGGTTTTATTCAACGTACTTAAATATTATGTTCAATTATTTCACTTCATTCTCAGGGACTGGGTTTGTTTTTCCTTGGAGCCTCATTTTCATTTTCATGAAGTTGATTAATTATAAAAGTGTTGGTCCGTGTCTTCTTTCTAAGCCGACATGTGGCAATGACATTTTATCCGCTAATGATCTTGCCTCCAAAGACTGGGGAAAGGTCGAATTACACATAGGAAACATGATGTACTCACTGTAATAGCCAAACTCCACAGTACAATTGATAAACCTCTGCGGTTTGGTACCATAGTGATGCCAGGCTGTTCCTTATATTCTATACAGCAAGGGTTTCTACTAGGTCCTTGCCTATTTCAAGCTGCACTACTATGATTAATTGACTGGAAACCTCTGTGTTTTGGACATATTTTTTGTCATTTGTATGTTGTGGCCTTTAGATCATGGCTTGTAGACTTGAAATGCCTTGCAATGTGAGAAAACACATGGCAAATATGTAAACAGCAGAGATTTCAGGGCATTGCAGGGGAAAATATCTAATTCTGTTGCGATTTAGGAACCTCTCTCCAAATCGATCGCAACAGAAGTCACTACAACAGGGTAAACCGCCCCTGAGTGCCCCCCCCCCCCCTAGGTAACAGGTACCTAATGCAGCCCATCTTTACCTCCATATAATCTGAGGTTAATATATACGTGGTTAATTTAAGCATAATGTATGAATAGACATATGAAAGATGAGGCAATTATGTACCATTTTCACTGTTTATAATTTCCCTAAAGTAGTCACTGTGTTTTCTAGAAGGTGCTAAAGAGGACATGTCTGGGTGACATGTATAGCGTCCCTTTCAGTGATAGGTTTCAAGAAAAAGACTCTACCTCAACAGTGTGCCTTTAGTTTTCCAGTAAGATCTCAACTCGTACCTTGTTATCCAAACTTATTACCTCTATATCAACAATGCTCATTATTGGATGTCAATCCGATTTTAATTACAGCCTCTACCATGAGTGCATGACCCTCTAACAGCATGAGCTATGCTAGGTTGTACACAAGGGCTGGGGTGAGATATAATTATTTTCGGATACACTGATGAATAAATGGATTGTCCCCTATTTAGGCTCTCCCCCCTAAAATAATTTAGAAAAGAAATTCCTATAAGATCCATAGTGTCCTCATGTGGATCTGATCCCTCCACTTTTGTATCAAGAGTGCTCTGCTCTACTGACACAGCTAGAGGGACAGTGTCATTGAGGTATGAGGATAACCCTATTGTAGCTGTTGGCTATTCTAAGATAGGCATGAGCTATGAAAAACTCCAGATTCCAAAATAGGTTGTTCAGAAATTACTCTTTATTCATTCTGACATACGGCACGTAGTCATACAGATGGATAGTGATATTCAAATATGCTTTCCAACAACAGGTGTTACATGAACATACAGGAGTGATACGCTCACAGTCTAATCAATAATTCCCCAATGTCCAGGGCTCTCTCCGATCTCGATAAACTCCATATAGACCAGACTCCTCAGAGGGAGGCTGGCCCGGAGTTATCTACCAATGCGTCTATCTCCTCTATTCCCCCAAAGGGTGGAACGGAGAGAGACGTAGGGTCACCGAGGTAGGAGCAGCAACAGGACTAGGCCGAAAAGTACAACAGAGTTCTAGGAATCTCTGTTGAGGAACAATCAAGCTGGCCGAAGTGCACAGCAAGACTGAGTCCTCGAGTAGAAGAACCCATGGGTTTATATACTGAGACTTATGTAACTCCACTCCATTACTCGTAAACACTTGAGTTCCCGAGGAACTCCAGGTGACCTGAAACCGGTTTCTCCGGACGGACACGGTACCCGGGTTATGTCGGGTGACACGTGGCGGTCTCAGCTCGGTGCGTATTACCAGGTCGCACTCCACCAATCCTCAGGTGCCGGATTATGTAATGACATACCAGATACCAGACAGGAGTGCGGCCGGATACGCCACAGCAAACTTAACCAAAATAACTCAATCCGGTTCTATAGAAATAGTACAGCGTCCCACTACAATTGGACTGATCTTATAGCCAAACTCCACAGCACGATTTATGGGTTTGAAACCTCTGTGGTTTAGCACACTGGCAAGGGCAGGCTGTTATCCATATCTCATACATCGAGGGCTCCCACTAGTCTCTTGCCTATTTCAAGCTACACTGTTACAATTTATTGACAGGAAACCTCTGCATTTTGGACATATTTTTTGTCATTTGTATGTTGTGGCCTTTAGATCATGGCTTGTAGACTTGAAATGCCTTGCAATGTGAGAAAACACATGGCAAATATGTAAACAGCAGAGATTTCAGGGCATTGCAGAGGAAAATATCTAATTATTTTGATATTGGGCACTAACAAAATCGCAATACTTAGTCATGGTCTCTTGGTCGATAATGCTTTGCAATATACATGTACCAATAAACCCTTGCATATAGCCATAATTATAGTTTTTCCTACCCAAATCGTACTGTGGAGTTCGGCTATTAGAGACAGGTTATTCAGATTACACATATTGATCAGTAACGCCAATCTATATTCTGACTGCACCTGAAAATTGACATTGTATACTTGATTTCTTCAAACGCCCTGAGCACAAACACTCTTTATTTCTGCGAGTGTCTGCATCAAATATCGAGCAGCATGCAAACTGCAACACATTGCCTTGACATTGCCGCCATGGCAAATTTGCTGCAGATAATATTATTTTTCCCCAGGAAATGCCAGTCTATTAAACCACTTTAAGAAAAAAGCGGAGTGGAGGAGGATATATTTGCATCTAGCTGAGCTTACATGTGCTCCCTCCCAGGAGCTACACCCAGGTGGTTTCCAATTGGTCTGGTCCCATATATGATTCAGGCCCAGGGTGATGGAGGTGAGCCTTGTAACAGGACACATTGAAATAGCAATGGATACCTCCGCTTGTCTTTTCTCTCTTTTGTGCCCATACCCAGTCTGATGTATCGATCCATGGCATGACAAGGAGCAATGGGCACTGCATGGCTTTCTGGTCGTGGTCAATTGCCAAAAGGTATTATAAATGATAAGAGAAAGATAAGTTTAGAAGTAAACCATCGAGTGGTGGGATATCCAGGGGTGTATGCCTAATTGCCATGAGCAAGGTTCCCTCCAACACAATAAAGGATAGACTTGGATCATGTATGTCCGGCTGTAGTCATGCAATGTGACCATATTGAAATCGTTATTGTGTTCATAGACGACGCTCTATCTACAGGGAATAATCTGAGCGCTTCATTGGAGATCTTCCATTAATTACCAGACAGTTATACAATATCTTGATGCCAGGGGAAACATCTAAAAGCGATCAAAGTTTTGCAGCTTCCATGATTCATTACTTAAACTCACGAATTTATGGCATGAACAAATTTATTGCCAATCAATATGATTCGTCATAACCCATTGCCAATAAGTTATTCATTCTCTGATCATACATAATGGTAGTTCTGTGTTTACAATGGCAGCCTGTCTGGCTTCTATAAAGACCCTGTCCTTATAGGGTAAAAACATAATGGATCCAATGCGAAAGTTAATCACCACCTGGTACCTTTTTCTTTCAATCGGGCATACATGGAAGATTGGCAAATGTCTGAAGGAATTTTAAAGTTGGAGATTTCAAAGCCTTGGTCGTTCTTCTGAATAAGCTATTCAACTTTAACCATTAAAACTGATATTTTCTTTTAGTGGTGAGTTTCAATTTCTCCTCTTCATTTCATTTCTTCACACGTTGAAGGTACACTATAACGGGAAGGATGGTTAATCTTACAAGCAAAATCATTTCCAGGGCATGATAATAATAGCAGAGGTTGCGGTATGATTGAATGCAGGTTTTCTTAATTATGGTTTCCTTAATTTTCATTTGATGTTATGATATTGATACAATGTCCACACAACCTTCCGAAATACTGGCTGGAATCAGAGATATGTGATGGATACAAAATATATAGTCTTCGAATGGGATCATGAGAATATTAAGATAAGGAGATAACCAAACAATCGATGTCTTATTGAATACAATGCCTTTATTTTTTTGAAATACAAGATCTCCTATGCTCAAGCACTGAAAGGCCGTATTCAATGCCCCCCATTGAATACAATGTGGCCGTATTCAATGCGCTAAGAAAAAGTTGTTTTTCTTTTATTAAATGGCTTCAAATTAAAAAAAACACAAATGCCAACTTCATTGATACCGCTCTGATGTATCTCCCTTGTGGGGGCTGGGGCGCATCCCACTCAGCCTGCGGCCTCGTGGGATACTGCCCCAGCCCCCACCCATTAAATACAACAGAGACGGTATCTGTGGGCGTTGGCATTTATTGTATGATGTAATTATCTATTTATTGTATGATGTAATTATAATGATATTGTGATGGCCAGTATGATAAAATGAGTACCATATTGCAACCATAATAAACCGCAAACCGTTCACAACCAGCGCTCTCATAATCAACCAATATAAGGCCACATTAAAAAAAAAGGTTTCTCATCACCGCGCGCATCAAAAATAAATCAGCTTTTGAAGAAACCCTTTTTTTTTTGCAATTTCTTTGATGATAAAAATGAAAAAAAATTGGTATCAAATTAAATCTTATGCTGCCAGTAATGCAGTAACTTACATTTTACTTAAATTTGAATTTTGGTTGTGAAAAATGGCTATACATTTTAGCCCACGAGTTTAAAAGAGAAAGGAAAAAAAGCCTCCCTCGTCACATTTTTCAGTTCTTGGTGATGAGAACCCACTTTTTGTATGTGGCCTGAGGTGTTCTACCCAAAACAAATGGCAGAAACAAGATTCAGGCTGGCAACAGGCTTACCGAAATGTGATACAAATGTAGTTGGCTGTGTCTCACGACCTTGGGCCAATGTTTTTGTCTCTGACCGGGTGCCAGCTCTGACCGGGTGCCAGCTCTGACCGGGTGCCAGCTCTGACCGGCCTGAATAAAAACGGGTTATTTAGGGCAGATGATGATAAAAATAGGCAACTAATGACTAGTTTAAAGACTTATAACATCCATTAACCTTTTCAGCCAAATTCTATTCTATCCGGTCAGAGCTGGCACCCGGTCAGAGACAAAAACATTGGCCCAAGGTCGTGAGACACAGCCAGTTGTTACGGGGCAACATTTATACAAATGTAGGTAGCGAGTAACAGCTACGTGGGTATACACACCACACAAACGTATACGTAAAAAAATACGGGTACATGTCACGGGTATACCCCACAGAACAAAAACACAAGGGGGACTTCGGTTCCACTATAATCTGCCTACCCATGTGATTCCCAGTATTTTGATTACCCCCACCCCCCCCCCCCCGCCTTTGAAATTACAGATTTTCTTTTCCCATTCAGAAGTCTGGTGTTTATGCAAAGTTCCAGTAAGGCCAAAAAAAATAAGGCAACCCGACCCTAGTTTCAAAAAAGAGCCGACCCTAGCATTTTTTTGCGATTTTGGAGAATTTCTTTTTTTTTTGCAAATATTCATATTTTTTTGGGAAATTTTAGCAATGTTTTGGTCAGGAAGAACAGATCCTATGCCTAATTAATTGTCCAACCTCAGGAAATTGCCTTGTAACAAGAGTGTCCAACAATTTCATGATATTCATAGTTATTGTAAGAATTGGTGAGTCGTCCTGATGACCCGCGAGTCGATGTGGTGGTTCGCAACTCCCTCCAGCATTCAATTTTTTTTTTTTAAATCCGACCTACCTACCCTAATTGTTTGGTCAATGTTGCCTGAAACACACCTTTTTTTTGGGCCTAAGAGACACATGCATAGGATTTGTTCTTGAGTCTAAAACTGATATTTGTCACAGGATTATCACCAGTCTATATCTCAAGGTGCCGTAAACTGGGGCTACTTCGGCTCTTAAGGGGTGACTTTGGCTGAATACATAAAAAGTACTGCCACAGGCTTCAATAAGGAAGATCATTTTTAGTTTTATTCATTACCCGTTTGTAAACCCCTTTTTTCCTTTGAGTTTCCAAATGTGAGCTCCCTATACCATGTATCCCCGAGACGTGAGAGTACGAGTTCCATTTGGGGTTCGATACTGGTTTAGGGGTCGGGTTTCCCTGAACCTGATCCGATACTATTATACTACAGCCATTGCAGTAGGCATGTCATATATGGCATTGGTTCTTGGCCTAGGCTATAGTCAGATTGTTTCCGGACATTACGCCATGGAATTATTATAAATATGAGTGTCGGAAACTTACTCACTTATAGCGGTACATTGGAGAATCATGACGATGAACTTTGCCTGAAGACATGATTTGTATATTGTATTTGAATATATGTATTTGGCTGAAGGATCTTGATATAAAACATGCAAGTTTTTCAGCGATTATCATGCCGTCATTGAATGGCTAATACTGTTCTGTTTTCTTCTCTGATGGCTAATATATTTACGCAAGGCACGGTCAACGGAGAAGTTCACAGGTATCTATTGTAAGGGAGCAGAGGCATGGCAGATTGGTCTCACGCTACACAATCATTACCTATTCATGTGCCTCTCTAACCAAACGTGTTTGTGGCTATGCACCTATACCTAGCTTCAAGACTGTTGTCAACCATCAAAGGATTGTTGATTCCCCACAAACATTGTTTTAATTGCCTTCTTTATCATTCATTAATAATATGCTTAACAACATGACCTGACGAAATTTCCGACGGATCCATTTTCAACAATAAGCATATAAAGAATTACTGTACACTGTAAAAAATAGGTGTACTTTTAACAGATTCACTCTGTAAAATTTAACGCTGATTCACTGTTATTTGGAATACAATGAAGCATCGTAAATATCAGCAATTTCACAGTGGATCCTTGTTAAATGCTAACCTGGTTTGGATTACAATGATTCAACGTAAATTCATTTTCTAATGTCACTTCCCAGAGGGAGCCACATATAGTGGATCTTGCCATAGATAGGTGGCCTGGTTTGTAAGAAGATTTTTCTGGAGAGTGTGAGCCCTTGAAGTGGAGTTTACATGTTGAAATGATGGTCCTTTTCAATCAATCTATATGTTTGACAATTTAACAATTCAACTTTGTGATAGGTTTGACAAAATACCATGATCACTTGATAATATCCAGAAGAAAGAAGCTGTCTGGATCTATACACCTATTTTGTGGTAACATACTATGCATATATCCTCACCTCTGGAAACTTTGCCTTGTATCAATCCTATAGAGTAGAACCTCTTGTATAGGCCAGGCCTAGTATGCAAGTCAGATCGCCAGTGTGGCGTATAGGATAAGGACAAAGTCAAAGTATGGCTTATCCGTAAGTTTTTAGATATATAATACAGTAACTAATGTCACCATAATCTCTGTGAGGCTTATCGAATATTCTCTGTATATTTGAATACTCTAAATCTATTGATGGTGATTCTACATAAAATAAACGGTGATTTAACGTAAAATTAACGGTGATTCTATGTAAAATGAACAGTGATTCTGCGTGATATTAACGGTGACAGTCACCGTTAAAAAAACAGTGAAAGTTATGTCCCAAAAGTTGCCGGTTATTCAACGTCATTTTGACGACATTTTTTTTACAGTGTAGTTAAATCGTACAAAATGAACAATTCTTGTTTTCTCATCCGATGAACATCGAGGTATGGCGGCTTAAAGGCTGAATCCACTGACGTGAATCCGTTTGATCGGACGTCATCCGTCCATAGTGCGTCCATCCGAACATTGTGAACGTTCATCTGATCCGACGGATTTGCTTCAGTGGGTTCACCCTTTAAGCTTGTCAATAACGACGCAATTTTTCACATAAATCGGTTCTATTCTCACAAGTCCGACTCGAAACATGAAAATGATAGGGCAGAGTTATAGCCGGCCGGGCTCGTGCACTACCCTTTTATAGTCAGATCGGATCTATTCGCATAAATTGGACCCAAAGAGAAAAAATGCACATATATATAAAACCTAACATCTGATTGTCCATGTAGCCACAATCTGACAGATTTGTTTTCATGAGAATAGGCCAGGAAATCGGGTAGTGGAGCCCCAGCTTAAGAACCTTTTGTGTAGCTTTGTCATTGTTCATCCTTTCAGATAAAAATGTATCCTACACCTATTACTTGTTCTTTTATAGAATCGGAGTAGTTACAATTAGGTTTTGTGCCTTTTGCGACGTTTCATCACGGTAATACGTTTTGGCTTACTGGTAGGGCCCATTCCCTCCAGGCTGTACCCGAACATCTGTGCATCGGCGTAACAACGGTCATACAAGGCCTGCTTACCAGCGTCATTCAACATAGGAATATCGTTTTTAGCTTTGCCAAATGTAGCATTTATGCTGTGTCCCCTACCAAAAGAAGAGTTATCATCTACATCCTCGCTCACATAGAATACATTCTTCATGATATGGCTGAAATCCTCTTTAAATGTTTCTAGTTTCCCGATAAAATCATATTGAATGTGACATGGCATACACTTTTCTGCAAAGCCTATCCAATGGACATCACTCCACATGATGGTGTATCCTCACATCCCATATGGTGGGAGTGTGGGGGGTCACTGGCGCCCCCTGGTATAATTATAAACAACCTCTACTAAACAATTAATTTAAATAATATTGAGGTCACTACTCTCATACATCACTTCCTGTTATAGATTCTACTTCCGTCTTCCTCAACAAATCCGCCATTCCAGTGAATCTTGTCAAACCCTCAACACGTATTTTATTTTACGGGACAAGGTCCCCAGGTTCGGCCGCCGAGCTTCACTAGGAATACATGGCAGTTTACTACTACACTGCCCCGACGCGCTCCCACCAAAGGTAGCAGGTAATTACTCACCTGCACCTATCACACGGAGCCCACTCTGCACAATTATTGCACGACTGCATAATGGCCAACAGAGTGACCAGGGCTGAGGCACGCCGGCGGGCCCGGCTCCTCAGGCACGAGGAGTCTCAGAGCACGGCCTCCCTCTCCCTATATTCCAAACAGTCAACAGTAAGCGGTGTGGGGGAGCCAGGATCCACACTGACCCACACCATCAACCTGGAGGAATATGACACTATCGACGAGGTCACTGCCGACTCGGTGGTTGACTTCCCACGCCACTCCGCTCGCTCCAGGTCGGAGTCCAGATCGCGGGCATCCACAATGGTGTCGACGTCACCCCGGCCGGCCACTCGCCACTCTGCCTCCAGGTCCAGAGCCAGCTCCAGGTCGGCTTCGGGCATGTCTAGGGCCTCCTCCCTCTCACAGTCAAGGATAGACCATGTGGAGGAGGAGGTTCAGGCCATGAGAGGCGACCTGAAGCGCATGACCCAGCAATTCGACCTCCTCATGGGAGCTAAGCTGGGTCCCATAGGGCACAGCACCCCCAAGGCCGACTGCAGCAGTACAAGGCCGCCCCCCGCCCTGGAGGGCGACAGCGACGACAGCGAACACGAGTCCCTTGCTGCCCACTTCAGCCGGGGCAAGGCCTCCAGGGGCCGGCCCAGCCACAGGAGGACCCCAGCCCCCCGGGAGGGGCACCGAGAGCGAGGACAGCATACCCCCCCCCCCCTGAGCCCCGGAGGGACAGGGACGCCCGCCGTACACAGAGCGCCAGCAAGGAGCGATGGGACAGAGCCGTCATGCCCCCACCCCGGCTCCTCCGGGCGGAGAGAGGGGTACCAAGGTTCATCGACGACGAGATTGCACAGGAGGAATACAGGCACACACACAATGGTAGGCACAATGCTCTCTTTGCCCGTTATGCATAGACCCTATACACACGCCATACATGTTCCTTAGAAGGACGGGCTGCCATACCATCAAACAGAGGTTGGAGGTTAGATCAAAAATGTCCTCCATGGAGTATATAGAAGCTATGATGGCTCTAGTCAATCACCCCGGGGCATACGAGCCCGAGGACCGCGAGCACATCACCAAACACATTCAGGAAGTCACTCATGACGCCAAAGCCTGACACTGGGATGACGTCATGGAGTGGTCCCAGAATGTATGGGACGCCATAGAGCGAAAAGACTTTGCTTGGGAGCACTATCAGCTCATCCAGAATGAAAGATTTATTACCAGCATAGCGCCCCCCGCCAACAGGAGGAATGCAAGGGCGGGGAAAGGTGGGGACGCCCCCACTGAGAATGCCAGGGGTGCATTGTGTCGAGCCTACAACTCCAGGGCCGGATGCAACCACCCCTCCCATCATGACGACCTTCTCCACTATTGTGCGTACTGTGACTCCACCAATAAGCAGTGCCACCACCCTATTACGTTGTGCGACAGAAAGGTGAGAGACGTCAAAGGGGAGTGGCCGTCGTCAAAGAAACCCCACAGCGACAAGCAGAACCACAGCAAGCATTCAAAAAACGCCTAGTCGGCCCCGTGCCGGTGTCCTTAGACACGGTGCCGACCAGATCAACATTAATGAAGGACGATCCAGCCAGCAGCGCACGTGTGGAGGCGGATGGGTGCGCGACCACGTGGTGGTGTTGATAAACAACCCCACGCAACTGATGACGTCAGAGGTCCCCCGATGCCGGGGATTCCCCCACCACGTGGCGACGCGAGGTGTAAATAAAACAAAGCCTCGCGTGACGTCACAGCGGATCTCGGGCGCCACGAGAGCTCGCCCGAGAACCAAGATGGCGGCAATATCCACGCTTCAACCCCAACGCAGGCTAACAGGTTTGCAATACTCGAAGTATTTAGGAACATCACCGATGAATATGAAGGTGTCGAGCAACAGGCCGGCAGCCCGGTCCCACTGCGTCCCGGCCGGGGCGTGGGGAGTCCCCCAGTGCCGCCGGCGGCCCGGCCCAAGCTCTCCCCCCGGCCCGGTCTCCCCGGCTGCCTGGCCCGGACTTCGCAGCATACCGACGTGTCTGTGAGTCAAACCAGACAGATTATGTGATGGACACTCATCCGAAAGTATTCCAGGAACACAGGAGGAGGTTCTGGCCAGACATTGACGGGAACAAAGTCCCGCCCAACATGGCAAATCTATACACCGCGGTGAAAAATACCGGAGTACCAAACTGCATGAAGGCTCGTATACCGGTCCCCAGCGACCTTAATATAGGAAACTGGGCCGGGTACCTGGAGGGGAAAGAGGGAGGCGAGGAGTTACTTGACTTCTTGACATACGGCTTCCCCCTAGGGTACCTGGGCCAAGTATCACACGTCGACAATGATAAGAACCACCCAAGTGCAGAAAAATTCCCCAAACACGTGGAGGAATTTATTAACAAAGAAATGTCGCACGGATGTATGCTGGGTCCCTCTCCCTCGCCGATCTTCAAACAATGGTCACACTGTTCCCCCCTCATGACCAGGCCCAAGAGGGAGGGATCCAGCAGGAGGGTCATCACAGACATGACCTTCCCCATAGCCAATTCAGTAAATGCGTACATAGTAAAAAACTCTGTGTGTGGCATACAGAGGGCACACAGCCTTCCCACCGTGGAGGCATTTGTCAAAGACATGGTGGGACATGGACGCGGCGCATTTTTATGCTCATTGGACGTCGCCAGAGCATACAAAAACCTCCGGGCAGACATTCTGTCATGGCCGCTCCTGTGTCTAAAGTGGGGGGGCAAGTACATGTGCGACATATCCCTCCCCTTCGGCTGTTGCACCTCAAGTCTACACATGCAGAGGGTGGCGACAGCGATTGTGGACATACTGGCACTGGAGGGCATATGCGGGAAGATGTACCTAGACGATCTCATCATCGTCGCCAGGGACGAACCCACCGCCTGGCGACACTACAACAGGGCCAAAGAGCTATTCAAGGAGCTAAGTTTGCCTGAAGCACCAGACAAAGCCCAGGAGCCAGCCCCCATAGTGAGATGGCCTCCAGGGCCCCAGCTACATGGAAAGCACACAGGAGCGCCACAGCCAATTATCTGGCGTTCGCAAGCAGGGCAGGGTTCAACCCCAGGAGACCCCACCACACGATGATCTGCGCCTACATCGAATACCTGGCGCAGCATGTAAACTCACCAAGGACCATTGCAAACAACATCTCACATGTGAGGCAGTACATAAACCTGGTGGGAGGATCCAGGAAGGGCGCTTACCACCCGAGAGTGGTCAGAGCGCTACAAGCCGTGAAAAGAGACAAGAAGTACAAGCCAAATGTCAAACAGCCAATAGACATAAAATCTCTCAAGAAGGTCATCAAGCAAATCACCACTGTGCTAAAGGAAAAAGTGGTGGCTGCGGCCCTGACCTTGATCTACTTCGGGGCTCTCAGACAATCAGAAATCGCCCCAAGGAGGTCAAAGCTCTACTCGGCTCCCAAGAACCTTTCCAGAGCGGATGTCAAAGTCAGGAAAGAAACTGTAGTGATCACATTAAAGACAGCCAAAAACATGCAGCTGTCAGGCCAGCAGAGGGTGATCGCGTTGCCAAGTGTCGACCACCCCTACATGTGCCCGGTAAAAGCAGCAAAGTTGGTGCTGAAACAAGTAAAAACAACAGCAAAAACGCAACCATTCTTGATGTTCCCATCCACAGAGGCTCTGCCAGTCTCGCATATAAATTGTATATGGAGAAAGGCCCTCACAGCGCTGGGCCTGGCACACAAGAAATGGTCCCTGCACAGTGTCCGCAAGGCAGCGGCCACCCAAGCACACCTCCACGGCTGTGATCAGCTGTCTATCAAACAATTCGGGGGCTGGCGTTCCAATGCCCACGAGATATACATAGACACGAGGAAATACAAGGTGTCAGCAGCACTCGCCAAATCTGTCAGATAGACATCCCCAAGCCAATTCAAAAACACAAGTGCCCACCCTCCACGCCCTACAAACATTATATGGCAGTTTGGCACATAAATCTACCTATTTACATTCAAATATCGTGTATCAATTGTCTAAATACACGTATATTAATTCATTCAATGTAGTTTAACGTAAATTGAGTTTATAAATTAAATAAATTCAATTATCTCCAGCTACGGCTTGTTGTTTATTTCGCGGGGTGCGTTTAGTGGTATCCTCACATCCCATATGGTGGGAGTGTGGGGGGTCACTGGCGCCCCCTGGTGAAATTATAAACAACCTCTACTAAACAATTAATTTAAATAATATTGAGGTCACTACTCTCATACATCACTTCCTGTTATAGATTCTACTTCCGTCTTCCTCAACAAATCCGCCATTCCAGTGAATCTTGTCAAACCCTCAACACGTATTTTATTTCCCGCCCACCACCCTATATCAATATCATATAGATATCGTCAGTATAAAAGTATGAAATACTTATACCGGTAGTCCCACATAAATCTACCTATTTACATTCAAATATCGTGTATCAATTGTCTGAATACACGTATATTAATTCATTCAATGTAGTTTAACGTAAATTGAGTTTATAAATTAAATAAATTCAATTATCTCCAGCTACGGCTTGTTGTTTATTTCGCGGGGTGCGTTTAGTGATTGCTGATAATCCACATGTATTCTGGGAACGTGAGATCCTTATCCCGTAACGCTTTTTTGTCATGCCTAATCATTTTCAATCGGTCGTTCACCCAGTGCTGGGCATATGGCGGACGTAAATTTACAAATTTGTCTATGAAGGCGCTGTCGCATTAAATTTCCACGCTTATTAGGATTGCACGCCCTCCCGGGGCAGGACGCCTCCAGCCACACAGGTGACGGCACTCACTGGACCTTGACCCCGGGAGGCTTGCCCCATACTCACGGCCTCTTTACCCCCGTGAGGGCGTTATATTATCATGGGCTGTATATTATAGTATGAGTAGAAGGAACCCTACCAGATTAAGTGCACAGTTAGAACTATATTCTAATATGCTTTTTATGTGTTCCTGAAAAAAAAAACTCCCAGGATCTAGCTTAATTCCCTTAGAAAATTATGTTTTTTAAACTGTATGTCATAGCGATCTTTAGCGACTTTACATTGGCATAAGCATAAAATTCCTGTATAATTTTAAAAGATATAGTTACACAGGAGGTTCACAGGGCCCATATGGACCGAACCTGGGGAAATTTTTAACAATATTCATCAGTTGTATGCATTATAACATAGTAGTAGGAGCGCCGAGCGTTATCTGGTAATGGCGGCGATTTTTCATACAACAGCGCCAACAACTCGCACAAGTGGATGGCGAACAAACATAAACTTATAATAGTTGTCTAGGCGATATTGTCTCTCAGTGGCATTGTAATCAGAAAGATTATGTTAGTCCATAACTGGAAATTAAGAAAGAAAATCCTGTTACATTCGCACTTAAGTTTTCACTTCAGCACATAAAAACAAACCTGCTGTTATCAAAATATGCTATATTTAATCAATGTAACCATGTTTTAACTATAAACTTTTGTGACTCAATGAAAACAATATAATCATATTCACACTTTTATATTTCCTGAAATTGCAGAATAGAAACCTTGCAACTCGGATTGAATTGAATGGAAGCATGAAGTAGGCCCACATATATCTCGGTTAGGTATGCAGGCTTTATGAACCCCAGACGTTCTTATAGCTCCTTATGGACCTAGGTATATAGAACAAGATATTTTACGATGCACAAAGTCAACTCCTCGTGGTTTTTGTGAGACATACATACCGTCGTAAGATGTTCGGTTGATGTATCACACCATCTCGGATTACCTTCTTCCCAGATAGACTTGCTATCGTCCATTTTATCGTTGTGCTCCCTACTTTGGCTACGTCACACCACATCGTCTTGTACTTATCATTCACTATCATAGAACCATGTTGTTTGAATCGGCATGTTTGGCTTTTATAGCACTTTGTGTGTGTATTACAGTATTGCTGTAACACACCCAGCCTGGTGGCAGATGTCAGGGTTCGGTTCAGTTTACGACTTGCAGCCTGTCTGGGTCGAGGTGCTACGTTCCGATGTAGTCTGGGACCAGCACCCTTTTCCTTCGGAGATTCCGTATGTTTATGTGATCCAGGACCTGCAATGTGTAATAGTGCAAGTCAATGTGTGGATGGATGAATTGTGGGTGTTGCAATGAATCTTGAAATGGATAAATTGAAAGTCTATGGCAATGTAACTTCTCACAGAAGGCTGGAGTATCATAAATATATTAAACATGTGAAATAAAGTGAAAACATACTTATCAATAATTTTATTAAAGTACAACATGGATCAACATCTAGAATGCATTTAGTCATATTACAGCATTGATTAATCAGACTTACCAACTTTGTGCGACAGGACTACGAGTATTGTCACAACCACAATGGTGATTAGGCCTACCCGGTGGAATTTCTGAAAGCATTTAGTATCATTACGATAATTACACCCAGAGAAAGGAACGGAATCAAAGGGAGTCTTGGCTTGTCTCCAGGATTGACCATCCCTGCCTGACTCCCTTTTAAAAAATAAGAAGTTTGTAACTCCCTTATAGGTGAGCCCTGGTGTTGCCTCTAAAATGAATCCAGTTTTCTTTTTTACTTCACAAAGAGTGCCTCATGCCTCAATGCCCTTCAAAAATGGAGGTCCTTCAGACAGGGGGTCCCTTCTGAAAGGGAGTCAAGACTCAAATAGAAAGAGAGCCATGGAACCAGGACAACATGTGCAGAGAGGGTTATTGATGCATAACTTAATTCTTTGGAATAGCTCAAACTTGGGCATGTCTATAGCGCCTTCTCCTATGTATAATGGTTTCAGTGGCTATTACCTGAGCTCATCTTTCATAGTTTTAAAAGAAGGACCTGGTGAATCGTTGTGCATTGAACCTTCTCCTGTTTCACAGTGAGTAAGTTGTTGTTCAGTAGGTGAATGAGGAGGATTCACCTTGACCTTGGTGACACCCACGGTGAGTGATGAAGTCACCATTAGTTCAGTATGAACATAATGAACAGTACCTGTCACCTGTATAGTTGGGTAACTGTTATACGCAATAAATGTATGCATATGCAGAACATGTAGAATAGACGTGTGTGTCAAAATATAAATACCTTTGTCTTCGTTTTCATATTCCAGGCTCAGATCAACCTACAAAATAAGAGAATTGTCATTTCAATGTGCCTCAATGTCCTACATAGGACATATTAACTGTTAAAAAACAATAATGTCATTTGCAGGTGGGTGGAGATTTATTTATCTATTTATACCAATAATATGATAAGATATGAGTATGTTCTAGTACACATGTCTGCATGACAAAACGTGCAAGAAGAGACTACTTGAAAATAGTGCCTTGACAAAAAGCACATCCCATGTAGTCTTAATGAGTGTATACCGCGTAGACTTAGGCATATACTTCTTAGTTTAAATACAGCTCTATCCTCCCAAACTGATATATTTTGTGCTAGAAATCTTAGTCAGTACTGATCAACTTCCTTAGTTATGTTTTGGCTCCCTATACGACAAATCTGAGTTAGTTAATATTGTCAGGCTGGCCAGTACTGACCATGAAACTTACCTTCTAGTCTTCTCCATTTCAATATGCATCAGGACAAGTCCTTTGGAGTAGGGCATTAGGCCAAAAAAAGGGTTGCTTCAGGTCACTCGACCGACCCTATCAAAATAGGGCCGACCCTACGTTTTTTATGCAATTTTGAAGAAACTTTTAAACTTGTACACTTTTTTTGGTCAATCTTAGGTTTACAAAGAGGCTGGCTACTATTTTCATCATTATTATATATAATGAAATAGAAATGCAGCATGGTACATGCAAACTTATGCAATTTTGAAGAAATCTTCACATCTTTACACATTTTTGGAAATTTTGGGGTATGTAGAGGGGCTGGCAAAAAAAAAGTTTCATCCCATCTTACCTGAAACAAACCTTTTTTAAAATTTGGCCTTAGTCATGCTGTTTTGCCTCAGTCATTTTTGAATAGCACTTGGTCATTCCTGGCCAAGGTCCCTATGACTAACCTGGGATAACCACTAGACTAAGGGCCAGAGCATTTCGATTATCTGTTTAGATGGTGACAGAATCTCTCACAATAGAAGGATTAGTAGGCAGTTGGTATGGGTTCAGTTATTGCTCTGTTATCAGTATAACAAAGAAAAAAACAAAGAAAAGGGGGAAGAACCATAATCATAGATATATTCCCACTATTTTCCCCTCTATTGGGAGAGATGCGTCGCCATCTAGAAGAATAGAGCAGTATTAAGACTACGAATTATGCCTAAGACTATGCGCTATATACATATTGACTACCGGTAATTCTGGAGTATACAAATAAGCACAATGCATCATATGGACTTGGGTTGGATTTAACCTGCCTATTTATTATAGTATATACGTATAATTCATCACAAGCAAGCAAAAGAAAAAGATTTACAAAATATAATGCTGATCAAGCGAGCAGTGAGCTGGCCAACCTCTCCGCGCGGCGCTCTGGCATAAACAAAGGCGGTAACCAACATACACAAGCAGCCTAGCGACAGAACCTAGGGGGCGCCCCTCACCGGGTAACATGAACTTGGCGCGCGAATAACCTGGCCAATAGTGGAAACAAGGGACTCGTATCCAACCATTGACTACCGGTAATTCTGGAGTATACAAATATGCACAATTCATCATATGGACTCTGGATGGATTTAACCTGCCAACACCCAGAATTACAAATAAATATATCAACTTCATAACAATTAACCAAATAATTTTTTACACATGGCATCCACTACCATTTTATCCAGATTAATTCTAGAAGACAAGGGTTTAGCTAAATAAATTAAGGCAGTGAGACTAGCCCAATCACCCGTTTGCCTAATATCCTCCAAAGGGACACCATAATTATGTAGAAAAGCTGCACCTGAGCGGCGTAGGGAATGACATCCTGCTCCCTTAACATCCATATTAATAGCTGATAGCAACCTCTTCAAATAATTGTTTAGTACAGGGTAAGTAAGAGGGACTAAAGACCCAGATACTTTCAACATGAAAACAGGTGAATCCTTGGTAGTAGAAGGAACATCATTGAAATGGTTAGCTAACAGAGTTGCCGCACACAAAGGTGAGCCTATGGCATAAGTCAACGGTACCAAATGCAAGCGCTGACCATACTGGATAGTTTTGGAACTCGAAATCCTAAGCAATACACCCCAATGCATAAATGTGAGAGAGCTCCTTCGCAAGAAGTGACCCTCCAGCTTGAAGTTATTTGGTACAAGATTACACTTTCTCAATAATGAACGGAAACTTGTGGCTATACATGCCCACATACACCTCTCATTGACACTAAGGCAGTCTACATGCATGAACATATTCAAGAGATTTTCCAATGTTAAAGTAACACATGTGGGTACAGGATCGCCTAGGAGTCTCCTGAGGCCTTTTAAGGTGGTAGAGAAAATAAAATTCAACCTAATATTGAACACATCATAGCCAAAGTACTTGTTTAAACTAATGACCCCTGACACATAATTATCAATGCTAACAAAGCACAATGAATCAGACAGAAATACTATGAACTTGCACATAACATCCACAGTAGTAGGAACCACTGCCACCATAATTAAGGCACAGAACGAAATATACTTCTTCAACTGAGAAGCCTTGGTCCTCCAGGTCGACTCCGACCAACAATAAGAGTGCACCTTGGCTGCTTTAGTCTCCAGCCTCTGACGCAACAGGAGTACATCTGGAACAACATAAACCTGTGGGTATCTTCATATTATTCTCATACAAACGGGACAGCGCATCAGCAGTAACATTCAGTTTGCCAGGTATATGTACACACACAATATGACAATTAAATAAGACACTTAACCAGAAAATTCTGCATAAAATAGACATTGCAATGTTATTAGAACTCTTTCCCGTATTTATACCGGTAGCCACCTGAGTATTGTCCGAATGGCAAACGACTCGACAGTTCCTCCAAGCTGGCCCCCACCTCCATAGTGATTCTATTACTGGGTAAAGTTCCTGTACATTAATGTTATCTGGTATGTTTTCTCCTGGGCAGTGTGAGAGGTGGGCGTGGCAGTCACTCGTCACGTCTAAGTTCTTATTCCACATGCCAGCCAGCCAGTCTCTGCCCCACACAGCACCAAAACCTGAGCCGGACGCGTCCATATAGATGTTCGCAGCGTCTTGAACCCTTCTGCCAACCATCTTGGCTTCCCCATTAAACCAAGTAGCAAAGTCTCTCCACCATGCTAGGTCTAAGAAAAAGTTCTTGGTGAGGGTAATGCGTCTCTTACCGGTACAAAAACCAGACAATAAACCAATAATTCGAAGGGAAAAAGTTCTGCCTCCTCTGACCACTGTAGAACAATGACCTAAAATACCACATAGCCTCTGAATTTGCCTGCGTGTCGCCTGACGGCGACCAGCAAAGAACGTGAGCTCCTCTTTCAGCTTGAGTATTTTATCGTCAGGTAACAACAACTTCATTTGGATAGTGTCTATAATGATACCCAAATAACGCTGTACTCTAGAGGGAGACAGTACCTTTTTATAGGAAATATTAAACCCTAATGAACGTAACAGTGAATGGAGTGCTAATTGAGCCTCCTTACATGCTTCAAAGTCATCACCAATAAGAAGGAAATCGTCTAGATAACTATAACACTTGAAGCCATTGGCGTTCATATATCTAGTGACAGCGTCAGTCAAATTGTTAAATATGTAAGGAGAGGCTCAAGCCCCAAACGACAAAAAGTTATCCTCTATGTACACATTCTCGCCACCTACACTGCAGGCCAAACCCTGAAACTTTCTGTCTCCAGGACGTATCATACATGTACGGTAGGCAGCCTCTACATCTGTTACCGTCGGAAAACAACCTGGGGTAAGGCTCTCACATATCTCGTCAACACTACAGAATTTAAAGTTGTTGAAGGTGCTAGACATATAATTATTAATAGAAAAGCCCTCAGGCCTACTGGCGTCAGTGATGGGACGAAAACCACCTGAAGACTTCTTAACCGCCCCCAACGCATGTGCACAGTGTGGCTTCCTATCAACAATGCTGAGCTTACCGGTATTAATTTCTTTTAAAATGATATCATTCATGAACTCAAAGGCGTCTCCCGTGGCAGAAGCATAATTTACACACTCATATGAGGGAATATCTGCCATAGGATTGACAATTTTAAATCCATGCATAACTCCGTCCAATAGAAAAAGACTATCAGGATCCCAAGTACCGTACACATCGTCAACTCCCCCAGATAACATATCTTTCCAGCCACAAGGCTCAAACTGTGATCGTACCCCTGATACATTATGTACACAGTTAATATCCCACAGAGGCCTATAATCAGCATAAGCTAACAATAAATCGCTAAGACTGTCTGCACAAGTGACTCTGTCGTCGCGGATCATACCGTAAGTGTCAACTTCACATATGTGCTCCTGACTGGAGTCTACCTGTACCCCCCCCCTGCTGCTGGTGGGAATGGGAAGATGGCGCTTGGAAGCCCTGCTGATGTGACACTTGATCTTGTTGATAATACGACTGTTGCTGTGTCCTGTTCTGCTGTTGCTGCATATGCTGTGTGCTGTTGCTGTAGCTGCATCCCCCTTTTGCGCGATGAGAGCCTCGACAAACGCAACACACATGCTGCTTATGGCAAGGGTTGTAATGACAGGAGGTAAAGTTCCAGCTCGCACATACATCATCTGGACACCATATCCTCGGTGCAGGAGGCTTGTTGGAGCCACCTGGCTTCCCGGTCTGAGCAGACCCCTGCAGCATCCTCATGGCTTCCACATAAGCTTTAGTGTTCCCGATACCAAAGTGGGTAGTGTTGGCTGTATGCTCCGCCGCTGTGAACTTAACCTCCCCTGAAGCCACTTTCGAAGTAACGTCATGTTCATATCTTGCCACAGCCTTGGGCATATACGTGGGTCTAAGTTCTTTGAGAGTGATGTACTTAAAATGATCTAAGTACCCCTGTAAGTCGAACCTGGAGTCCTTTGCCTTAAGGATGCACTCTGTCACACAGACCATACCGTACACTAATTCTCTGTAAGACATTTCTTCATAGTTCTTATCAAGGGGTAAGTGGAAATCAGGCCGAATCCAATGGCGTGACCACTTCCTACGAGCTGATTCACTGGTCCAATGGAAGCCAGCCATGTTGCTACCCTCACCTTGCATTGGCAATCCTGCGTTGTTTACATCCACACTCGCCAGTCCTAGAGCCTGAAGGCCTAAGCCAACCGACTCCAACCCGGCTTGAAGGGTCCTCGCAGCCATTGTACTGCCTCCTGAAGCCGAAGCCAACGATCCATCTGCATAAGACAGTTGGCGATGGAAGCCCTGCTCACCCTCCAGAGATGATCCGGCCCCTAGGGTCTGAGGTTTAAACCCTGGAGGAGGAACGACTGGCTTCTGCGTATCCGCTTTGCTCCCGGCGCCGCCATCTTGGTTGGAAGCCAACTCCTCCTCTAGTTTCGCATTTTGGACGTTGGCAGTTCAAAATCATCGTTCCCGTCTTCGTCCCAACCACCCTTAGAACATGTAGGTTTGGCACACTGAGGACATGTTGCTTTGCGGTGATCGTATACGAACGCGCAGCTCTTACAAGGCTGCATGGCTGTGGATATACTTAAAAAATTCACAAAACATAATGCTGATCAAGCGAGCAGTGAGCTGGCCAACCTCTCCGCGCGGCGCTCTGGCATAAACAAAGGCGGTAACCAACGTACACAAGCAGCCTAGCGACAGAACCTAGGGGGCGCCCCTCACCGGGTAACATGAACTTGGCGCGCGGAAAACCTGGCCAATAGTGGAAACAAGGGACTCGTATCCAACCATTAAAGCCACACTGCATATATTATATGCTTTTTTTCAAGGCACTATTTTCGGTTAGCCCCAGCCTGTGTAAAACGTGGTTACTGTGGATTCAGTCACCGTGCTTCCTAGACCTTGCTGTTATTTTGATGAGTATTCTACCCATATATGTGCATCCCCCTTCAGCTTGCCACCATGTCCGGGGAATTAGCTGGAGGGGGCGGCTGAAACGTCGTTTTTCTGTACCCAATTAGCAGAGGGAAGAGGGGGGGGTCTGAAGGGAAGAACAATATTCTGTGGCTCCAGATGGGTCAAAAGCGACCTGGCGACCTGGGCTATTTTGGAGGCGACTTCCGACCTAAAGCAATAAGGGAGTGGTCATTTTTTAACAACAGGGGGGGGGTTGGGGGGGACCAAAAAAATTTGGACCCCTTGAAGGGGGGAGACCAAAAAAATGTGGACCCCTTGAAGGGGGGGACCAAAAAATTGCACCCCTTTTTAGCGAAAAAACCTGCGCGTTACTATAGCTCAAAGGGGTCGGCCGCGCTCGATTTCAACTTGCCTAGTTGCCTCGGACAACATGGCGGCCCCCATAGAGAATCTGGTCACGTGGTTTCGCGGAGAAGATATAATAGTAGTCTCTAACCACTCCCTAATATAAGTGACCTGGCCACTTTTGGACAACATTTACAATAGAATAAAGGTTCCAAAAAAGCGACTTTTCGACCTGGACCCCTTAATTTCGGCGACTTTTCGACCTCAGGGGGGGGGACCCCTCTGCACCCCATATTTTGACGGTTATAACTCTGCATTACTTTTCAATTCCTCTAAACCTAACATCAATTTTTACTATTCCATTGGACTGTAAAGGTTAGCGTCACTGTTCTAGCCAACAACCTGCGTTATTGTGTCATCTGGTATATTGGGACATATAGTTATAGATATTATCAAATATTGTAATCTATTACTGAACTCTTCCCAAAGCATGGGCCACCACTGAATATAAGCAGTGGTCTAAACATCAGGGAGAGATCAAGTGTTCCAATTCATTGGAACAGGGTAAGCTACTGTGGTCACTATACACTGAATACCTGTGCCTCTTGTGCATACACCCCTGTAGTTTCCTTGCTCCCCACAGTGTTGTAGGTATGCAGGCCATGTGCTTTAAGGACCGCAGCAATGTTGACACAAAGCAGAGGGGGGACTTGGAGTTGACTACCCTGTTTCTGTAAACAGAAACACCTGACCTCCACCCAGAGGTTTAGCTCAGTGGTGGCCCGTGGGTGCTATATACTACATGTATTGGCTCGACCTATGGGAGAACTATACCTGAAATTTGGCTGGGGGTTGATGGCTGGTATGTCCAAAATCTAGACCCCTGCATTCGTGCATTATAGGACAACAGAGAGTCTCGACATGGGGAACATCGTTTTCTATTCTCAAAAAATATGTTGACATATCGAAATGCCCCATGTCCCATGTCACTATCTGTTTTGTCCTCCTGTCCCATGTCACTAAGCCTCAAAATGGCCCATGTGACAGTGTCGAATTTAGGGGTTTATAGGCCATTAAAAGGCAAAAGGGCCTTTGTATCCTTAGGGGGTCTGACCACTGACTTTCCAACACCTGACCTCCACCCAGAGGTTTAGCTCAGTGGTGGCCCGTGATAGCACCTAATTGGTGCTGCTGTCCAGTTGAACAAAGAGCCACCAGGTGGCCTCACAACTCCTACCAGACACCGCACCAGTCATACCCCGCCTCCACCCTTGGTTACGTAATGGATATACTCCTGGGGGCCGAAATGATATTGACTCGAGACACCAGGAGTATATCCAACATACAGCCCGCTTTCATAGATTGATTATGTAAAATAGGCTAAGGGAGTGTTCATTTATTAATTGCAGGGGGGGTGGTGAGATTCCGCGCGGAGGGGCGAAATTTTTCTACGCCCCTCCCTTCGAGAGCGCATGGAACGTTTTGTGCCCTCCCTCGCCGAAGGCGCCGAAAATTTTTCGCCGCCCCCCCTTTGAACTATAGTAACTATAGTAACGCGCGGGCTTTTTTGCTCAAAAGGGGCTTCAATTTTTACGCCCCCCCCCCCCTCGAGAGGGGTCAGAATTATTTACACCCCCCCTCAGGAGGGGTCGGAATTTTTTACCCCACCCCCCCTGTAAATAATAAATGAACACTCCCTAATTACAGCTCTTTTTCCACACATGTGGCCTAGGAGGATATCCTGTGTAACCCTCCTAGGAGGTTATGTGATCATCAAACATATACCCTGTGTGGTCTCATAGAAATACAATGACCAAAGCCTAAGAGTGTAGCCTCATTCTGATACAACCTAGTCATACATAAACTAAACATGAACCAACTCTCACAGACTCTTGGGTGAAACTCCTTGAGCAGGGGTAGACACTAACTTTTTCAGCTGTGGGCCACCCGGGCCCGTAGCTCTAGAAAACTACGGGCCCGGACCAAGATCTGTGGGCCAATGGTCAAAATTATATTTTCTTTGAGAGAAAAAAACATACATGTATATTTCTGATTGGTCTATGAAAGACTGAAATCAATATGATTGATTCGGGCACATTTCCCTCTTTCCAACGATATATTGCATGACTATAGTTGTCAGGCAAATTTTCTTTAAATTTCTTCCAAATACTCCTGTGGGCCACCCGGGCCCGTAGGAATGCCATTTTGCAGAAAACTACGGGCCCGGACCAATAACTACGGGCCATTGGCTCCCGGCCCAGCGTTAGTGTCTACCCCTGCTGGAGTACATGGTATTTCTGGTTTGGACTTCCACATGCTGGGTACAGACCCCATGCAGGGCAGAACTTTTGATATGCCTGATACACTTTTTTTTACTTTGGCTATTCTGATATTTCAAGAAAAAAAAGAGAAAAGAAAAAAAAAACAAAAAAAAAACGGGGTTGTGGGGGCGGAGCCCCCGAATTACACAACAGCAGCACCAACTAAGCATCACTCTTAACTTTGTCTAATGGGACAATGCCTCACCACCATAGACCCTAGTTAGCTAGTTGGCCAAGAAAAAAAAAATAAAAAGGAAAAAAATAATTAAAACGGGGGTGCGGGGGCAGAGCCCCCGATTTACACAACAGCAGCACCAACTAAACAGCACTCTTAACTTTGTCTAATGGGACAATCCCTCACCACCATATAGACCCTAGCTAACAGGCTCAGATACATGTGCCAGTGTGGTCCTGCTGCTAAGGCACAGGGTACTTCTTGTTAACATTGGCTCAAATGGGGTCCAAACCCCTCAAAGTTTTTAGATAGCGTTACTCATTGGGCTCAAAAGGCAGAAGCACTACATACATGTATACTATTTGGTGATAAGTATCATTGCATGAGTTCCGGTGGAGCAGTTGGTTAGCTGGTGGGCTCAATTGTGGGTTGTGGGTGCGAATCCTGTTAGATATCCTGGCTCTCAAAGAGAAAAAGACCTCTAAAATATAACCACCTCCTAGGGGTGTATATATTGGTTTTTATCGAGATTTCATGCAGATCAAGACAAAAAGACTGACTCCTGCTTCCATCGTGACAAGGAAGGCGCCAACTTGTGACGTCACATTTATTAACGGAAGTGAGCTAGACGCTGGTACCCGATGACATATTTTCCCGCGTCGTCAAATCTCAACACTCCTCCTCAACAAGTGAAAATATACTGTTTTAGAACATACAGTAAAACCTTTAGAATACACAATGAATAAGAACTTATGAATATGAATGTGTGATTGTAAACACTCCTCCTGAATATTGAATGTTTACCTTTTGAGAAATAATGTTCAGTGTCTCTTCAGATTTTTTGAAGTCCTTATCTTGACTTATAAATGTTATCCAGTAAACTGGTGTTAAATGTTAGTTCTTAGTTTCCTCCAGTAAACTGGTAGTCCCTGACTGTCAAGTTACATAGTAAAATAAACCAGTTACTTTAACTTATTTAGTTACACAAACTAGACAAATAGCAATAACTTGCTATTGCCATTGAATTAAAACATAATGCCTAAAACTTGGAAAGAGACGTAACCAGTACTTCATTTCCCTGTGAGGCTTCAGTCCTCACCTCCCTACTCTAAAGAAAAAAAATCCAGTGTCTCCTGTACACACGGTGTTCTCCTGTACACACAGTGTTGCCGTACATCGCTCAGTGTCCCCTGTACACACAGTGTTCTCCTGTACACACAGTGTTGCCGTACATCGCTCAGTGTCCCCTGTACACACAGTGTTCTCCTGTACACACAGTGTTCTCCTGTACACACAGTGTTCTCCTGTACACACAGTGTTCTCCTGTACACACAGTGTTGCCGTACATCGCTCAGTGTCCCCTGTACACACAGTGTTCTCCTGTACACACAGTGTTGCCGTACATCGCTCAGTGTCCCCTGTACACACAGTGTTCTCCTGTACACACAGTGTTGCCGTACATCGCTCAGTGTCCCCTGTACACACAGTGTTCTCCTGTACACACAGTGTTCTCCTGTACACACAGTGTTCTCCTGTACACACAGTGTTGCCGTACATCGCTCAGTGTCCCCTGTACACACAGTGTTCTCCTGTACACACAGTGTTGCCGTACATCGCTCAGTGTCCCCTGTACACACAGTGTTCTCCTGTACACACAGTGTTGCCGTACATCGCTAAGTGTCCCCTGTACACACAGTGTTCTCCTGTACAAACAGTGTTGCCGTACATCGCTCAGTGTCCCCTGTACACACAGTGTTCTCCTGTACACACAGTGTTGCCGTACATCGCTCAGTGTCCCCTGTACACACAGTGTTCTCCTGTACACACAGTGTTGCCGTACATCGCTCAGTGTCCCCTGTACACACAGTGTTCTCCTGTACACACAGTGTTGCCGTACATCGCTCTGACACACCCACAACGTACCGCGGAACGTACCAGTCTCCATACAGCATCAACACAGACTCTCCTGGCTACTTACACGCACCCTGTAACTCCAGCCACTGTCTGTAAACTCCCTGTAACACCCCACAACGTCCTACTCACGTGGAACAGCTGTTCTTGAAACTTGCTAACGTCGCCACTTTTCCCGAGGCTTCCACGCCGCCTCCGGCCTCGGGCTCCGGCCCTGCCCCAGGCCCTGCCCACTCTCACACGCCAGTGGCGGATCCAGGATTGTCTAGAAGGGGGGGCCCAAACCTGGCCAATCTGGAATAATTGTCTGTTTCAAGCGACCGAGTTGCAGCGGCCATACAAAGGGAATCTGGGGGGCATGTCCCACAAGAAAAAGTTGATGGTCTAGATTTGAAATGGTGCATTCTCACACATTTTAAGACAGAAAAGTTCCCTCTCTTTTTTTTTTTTTTTTTGGGGGGGGGCCAAGGCCCGTCGGGCCACCCCCCTGTATCCGCCAATGCACGCCGTCCTCACGTGTAGAAACGTGTTCCCTTTGTGTAGTGTATGTGTTGCAATCAGGTAGAGGTATTGCGAAATCTCTTTCCATATGATGCTGACATCAGCCTCCTAGTGTGTACTATGTATGTTTCATCACCCTGTTTGGTTATCGCATCGTACTTATTTCTGTGAAGCTGACATCATCCTTCTGGAATGTTCCAGACCCTATTGAACTTAGGTAGAGGTATTGCATCATCTCTTTTTCTGGAAGCTGACATCAGCCTCCTAGGGTTATTGCATCTTACTTATTCCTCTGAAGCTGACCTCAGCATGCTGGAGTCTGACATCAGCATGGCTGTGGCCTATAAAAGGCAGTGCTGTGGAGGTGGTGAAATCAGTACCTACAAGACCACCATGGGGAGCAGACCTGTGTCAGAGTGCTCCAGGATTACCCCACCTGTATACATTGGACTATATTGAACTTGCTGAAGCTGGACTTTGTACCTGAGGACTATAGGAGACAATATTCTTTGTACAGTTAAAGTTGGAGTTATACACAGTTCCATTTACATTCACCAAAGAACTTCAACACTTTAAGACATTGTAAGGAGTGTATGGACTGTATGTGTGCTACTGTGTCAAACCATAGGAAATAAGTATCTACCCAAGAGATCTCCTGTGGCTATTCTATGTGATTGCAGGACATTCATCAACTCTGTAAGAGTACCCATGCACCTGTAACTGCTCTCATGTGGAAAAGGTAATAAACAGTAGCAAGTCAACTTCTGTCACAATACTTTGTCTCAATCATTGGCTTTGGCCACTACATTTGGTACAAAGAATAGTCTACGAGAACCAGGATATTTAGCAAGTACACCAAGTAAGTCATCATGTCACATACAAGTTCAAGGCAAAGAGAACCAAGCAAGATGCTGGACCCTCATAGTGTCAATACTGAGAAACTGTTAGCACTACGCCGTTCAAGAGGTGGTTATGCTGGTCACCTGACCAAACAGACTAACATGCTGATACAACTTATGCAATGTGACACCGGTCTACCTGAACTTCAAGTTGTAGCTGAGAAGATGACATCTGCATTTAAGGACTTATATTCAGTGCACCATGACTTCATGGATTTAGTGCTGGACATTCAACCTGATAGGGCCACTGATGAAGAGGCCTGGTATCAACAACTTGAAGACAGGTTTCAAGGTGCACAAAGACAATATATCTGTCTTCAGGAACAGCATAGCCTGCAGGAGAGTGTCAAACCTGAGGATAGTGTGTCACAGGGTGGCTCTGGTGCCACATCCAGGGCGTCGCGGGCATCAAGTACCAGAACCAAGGCAGTCGCGAAACGGGCTGCCCTTGAAGTCAAGGCTAGAGCTCTCCAGGAGCTGCAAGAGCTTGAGCTCACCCAGCTACAACTGCACCAGGAAGCCGAACGTCAGCACGAAGAAGCCGAAAGTCAGCGTGAAGAAGCCGAACGTCAGAGGCAGGAAGAAGCCGAACGTCAGCGCAGAGAAGCCGAACGTCAGCGCAGAGAAGTCGAACGTCAGCGCCAAGAGGCCGAACGTCAGAGGCAGGAGGAAGCTGAACGTCAACGCAGAGAAGCTACACATCATCAGAGGGAGAAGAAGCAAAGGCTAGAGCTTGAAAAGAAGAAACTGGAGCTACGCCGTCAGCAGCTACAAATGCAGACTGAACTTGCTGCTGCAGCAGCAGAAGAAGAGGTCCTGACCAAGAGTGTTCATAATCCTGAGTATGTGTATAAAGGTTCAAAGGTCAGTCAAACGTTTGTTGATAACTGTTCAAATGTTAACTTTGATTCTGTTTATGATAATGTTGTATCTAGGGAAGATACTGATGTAAAGTTGCAATGTGGGGAGATGCTTGATTCAACTATTGCCAGTAGGGCCTACCGTCATCTGGGGGGTCCCATAAGTGCTAGTACTGCCCAAAAGACCAACAAACCTACAGCCTTTAGCTCAGACAACAAAGGATCAGAGGGTGTGGGAAGGTCAATGCTCAACCCATTTGCACCTGAGTGGACAGGATCTCCAGTAACAGAGCATGCTGATAAAAGGACAGATGAGACATTCACGATTGGACAAGTAGCTAAGCTCATGGAGCTAGTTAAATCACCACAAGCTCCAGTAACCATAAAGCAACCGTCTGAACCAGTTTTGAAGGGTCTTAGTGAAACTTTAGGTGAAATCCAGGAGAGGAGTCAGTCAGCTTTAGAATCTCAGATGATGACTCAACGCCAAATGCTCAATGTCATTCGCCTTCCTAAGACTAGCCTGACAACCTTTGATGGGGATCCTTTGAAGTATTGGACATTCATGAATGCCTTTGACAGCTGTGTTGATAAGACTGATGTCGAGGATATTGATAGACTTAATAGGCTGTTAGAGTACTGTACAGGCAAGGCATTAAAGGTGATACAGCCATGTGCATTGATGACCGCAACAGAAGGTTACAAGAAAGCAAGATATCTGTTGAAACAAAGATTTGGCAATGACTTTGTAATCTCGAAGGCATGTATCTCTAAGATAATTGAAGGCCCAGCAGTGAAGCCAAATGATGGTGAAGCCCTTCAGGACTTTGCTGATGATGTCAGGGGCTGTTTGGAGACACTGCGCGCTATGAATAAGCTTAAAGAAGTAGACTCACAGGACCGAATGGTGAAGATCCTGACAAGGTTGCCCATGTATCTTCAAACCCAATGGCGCAAGGAGGCATATAAGGCCTGTGAGAGATTTGGAGAATATCCAAACTTTGATGAGTTTCTAAAATTCCTTGAGATGGCAGCCGGAGAGGCCAATGACCCAGTATTTGGAAATGTAGGGTCAGCCCCCAAGGAAGCAAAGCCTAAGCCTTCCATACCCAAGAAGAAGGGATCAAGCTTTAATGTAAAGGTTACTGATAAGTCTAGCCCAAGCTCAAATCAAGACACGAAGCTCAAGCCCACTGATGCACCACAGAAGGACAAGCCCAAGAGCTACAAGTGTCGCATGTGTAATGCTGATGGTCACACAGTGAGTGGATGTGAGAAGTTTAAGAAGATGCCCCTGGAAAAGAGACGGGAGGTGGCAAAAGAAAAGAGACTGTGTTTCAATTGTCTTGACTACAGCAATCATACATCTAAAGAATGTAGAAGACCCAGAGGCTGTCAAGAGAAGGATTGTAAGGGGAAACACGCAACATTGCTGCATCAACCATTGAAAGTCTCCGAGCCTGAGTCTGCAAAGGACAGAGAACAGAATGAGGAGCAGAAGTCCCCAGACAAGCCGGTAGAAGCCAAGAGCTATGCATGTGGGCAATCAGACATTGAAAGCACAAAGGTCGCCTTACCTATAGTTCCTGTGTATGTGCGAGGGAAGGGTCAGACCAATTACATACGCACACATGCCCTGCTTGATCCAGGAAGCAACAAGACATTCTGCTCAAAGGACTTGGTCAAGCAACTAGAACTAAAAGGAGGAAAGACCTCTCTATCATTAGAGACCCTGAGTGAAGGGAAAGATATGGATGCCCTTGAAGTCTCTCTAGAAGTCACAGCAACAAAAGGACCAAAGAAGAAACGTAAGGTTGTCAAACTTCCTAGAGTCTATGCACTGAGCAGGTTTCCAAGCCTAAGGGACAGTGCACCATCACAAGCAGATGTTAAGAAATGGGATCATCTCAAGTGTCTGGAAATACCTCTGCAAGAGAAATCAGGCATTACTCTCCTCATTGGTCAAGATGTCCCAGATGCACTGATTCCCCTCGAAGTGAGGCGAGGAAGGGAAAATGAACCCTATGCCACCAGAACAAGTCTCGGATGGACACTCAATGGCCCAATGCAAAGTGGGAATTCAAATGATTCTGCTGTTTGCCACTTCATTCAAGCTGACCAGGGACCAGATGTGAGACTTGAAGCTCAAGTTGAGCAGTTCTGGAAACTGGACGTGGGACAGACGTTGGCTGGAAGTCTCCCACAGATGTCTCAAGATGACAAAAGAGTTTTGGATGTCTGGAATGAGTCCATCATACTCAAAGATCAACATTATGAGATGGACATACCCTTTAAGGTCACACCACCAGCACTGATAGACAACAAGAAAATGGCAGAGAAACACACCACCAAGCGGTTTCAGACTTTTGTTGCCAACAGAGTAGCAATCATCCTTGATGGATCATCACCGACCCAATGGAGGTACGTAGACACCAAGTCAAACCCAGCTGATGATGCTTCTCGTGGCCTCAGTGCAAGTGAAATGCTATCCAGCAGAAGATGGAAACAGGGGCCAGACTTCTTGTGGGAAGATGAGTCCCAGTGGCCAGTTGTTCCTCAAAGATCTCCTGACCTACTATTGGATGATCATGAAGTCAAGAAAGAAGCCAAGGTTTGCATTGCAGTCACAGATCTAGAAGACCGCTTGGAACAAATGTTCAAACGATATTCAAGCTGGTTTCGTTTGAAGAAGGCAGTTGCATGGCTGATTCGCTTTGGCGAGTGGCTCCGAAAGGGAAAGCCCAAACTGACTTCTGATCTATCTGTGGATGAGCTCCAAAATGCTGAGAAGGGCATTATCAGGCATGTGCAAAGAAGGTGCTATTCAGATGAGCTCACCAGCCTGGCATCAGGTAAGCAAGTCTCCCATAAAAGCACTATCTACAAATTGGAACCGTTCAGAGATGAGGATAACATGCTCCGAGTACAAGGCAGACTTCAAAGTGCACCTATAACTGACTCTGCCAAGCACCCCTTGATATTACCAAAGGACCACCATGTTGCAGAGCTGATTGTACGACACACTCATGAGTGGATCTCCAAACATTCAGGACGAGAGTATGTGCTCTCAAGACTGCGGGAGAGATACTGGATACCACAAGGGCGTCCCTTGGTAAATAGAGTACTGCAGAACTGTGTGATATGCAAGAAATTGAGAGGAAGATTAGGTGTCCAGAGGATGGCTGACCTGCCAAAGGACAGAGTTACACCTCACAAACCACCCTTCACCTACACAGGAGTAGACTGCTTCGGCCCCTTCTACGTGAAGAGGGGCCGGAGCCAAGAGAAAAGGTATGGCTGTTTGTTCACCTGTTTGACAACAAGGGCAATACACATTGAGGTGCTAAATTCAATGGATGCAGACTCATTCATCAA